>JAPPUR010000015.1:600000-1024564 GCA_027569015.1 Ascodesmis sphaerospora | reverse complement strand
CCCCCCCCCCCCCCCCCCCCCCCCCCCCCCCCCCCCCCCCCCCCCCCCCCCCCCCCCCCCCCCCCCCCCCCCCCCCCCCCCCCCCCCCCCCCCCCCCCCCCCCCCCCCCCCCCCCCCCCCCCCCCCAGGCCGTGAGGCTGACTTCATGGATCTCGATCTCGTGGCTGAGTGCGGTGAATGCTGCTGGGCCCTTGATTGTAGCATAACACCCGGTAGGGCCAGCGGAAGTGGATGGTCGTCGGCATCTCATCTAATGAGGCGGCAACAACAATGGAAAACAAGCAACCCATCGCCACGCAAGTCAATGGTATTGGTGATAATCGCTTCTCCCGCGATACTATCGGCATCCGGCCCACGCTCCATGGCATGCTCACAGAACAGACCCATCAGTGACTACCTAATTGCAACATGTCAACCCCGGTCTCCCGTCGCGCCAGAGGCTCGCGTTGCACTACCGCTTTTGTTATCCCACCAGATGTAAGCGCCCCTCCCTGCCCCATCATACCTTGATCCAGTAGACTTATCTGACGAATTGACCGGCAGCTCTTAGCCGCGGTACTCGGAGTTTCTTGTCTTCTCGTTCGCCTGCTATCCGAGCTGCTCCTTTAAATCTTTTCGCACACGATTGATCCCCTGGATCAGCTCTGCCTAGCCCTCACCTGCAGATGCCTTCTTTAAGTCTCTTTATTTCTCACTGTTAAGATACCCTCTGTGGCGAAGCATAGATACCTTAACTCGTAGTCCTGTTGTAGAATGCTCCTATTGTTAAGAAGGTTAGCTCCCTTAGACGCGCGGGGGAACCTAAGGCGAATGGTAGCTCTCTGTTGTGATTGCTTATGGTATTGACCTACTAGGAAGAGCTATTGGAAAAAAGAAGGGAAACAATATGTTCTTATGGAGCCGGATGAATATGCGCAAGATGTTTGGGATGGCAGAGTATCGATATGGAGGTCCAAGTACTCGTTTCAATGCCCGGCATGTTGGCTCAAAGAGAGAAGAGGTATACTAGAGCAGGCTGGCAAATTTCGGAAGCCTCTATCATGAACAATTTCGATTCTATTACCGACTACTAGCGCCTTCGGGGTTCAGCCCAACAACGTCATCTGAACCTTGAGTGATCTTGTTGTACTACTATCGAGGAGAGTGGGTACACCATGCTTCTCACTGGGATGTTGAACCAGTGATTCCCTCCATCAGTCGTCCAAGGGCTCGTTTTGCACCTGTCTGCTTGACATGTTTTGGTACGGTCGACTATATTACATCTACTCATGGGATATTGGTTCTAAAATTATGAAAAGTCCGGAGTCTGCGCGCCCACGAGAGCGATCTACTTCTGCTCGGCGACGAAGCAGCCTGCCTCGTCAAAGAAGCCACATACCTGCCTATTAGAGCTTGATGCATAGCCTATTCGAACATTCTGATGTTTATCGATGCAGGCACAGCTGTGCCACCTGAGCCCTTTAACAACCTGATGGCTTTTATTTGGCCAAGAAGTTTACGATGGAGCCGAGTCGGTTAATTCCTCTTAGGTGTATGAGCTCTGTCATTGGTTGCGGTGAGGTTTGGCGATGGAGTCTTATCCGTGTCGCGGACCAGTCGTCGTGGAAACGATCTGAGGTAGACGATGTCGTCTCTACACTCTTCAACAACATGACACTCCCCTCACGAGCACGCTGGAGTCTGGGAGTAAGGTATGACGGGCTGAATGCTGGTAGCGGTCGCTTGTTTCGAAGGCAGAACGCAGTGGTCACGGACTATTAAATTCGATCTTGACGAATGGAAGAGGTGGTGTGGTGATTTCACTCGCGTCCTTCTTGTAACAGTGGGGACAGTCACCAACTAAGATAACACTTCAAAGTACGTACGACACGTGGAGATCAAGTCACCGTGAGGCCCCCGCCTCTCGATTAAAGCATGATGCGTCGTCGGCCAATCGTTGCTCGCTGTTGCCCGATTCCAAGACCAGACTTGACGGGAAAAGCGGTGGGGGGAACCAAGTTTTTGATGGACTGGCTGGAAACCAACCTCCAACAGTCTGGATGTTTGAATCATGTTACGCGTACATGGTGGTGGCTGCTGTGAGAACGGCCGACGCGACAAGATTGCGCCAAGTTGAGAAATCCGCGTTGAACCATAAGTAAGCGTCAGCCAAGCTCAGCGGAATGGAAGGTTTAATGAGGGCATTCGTAGACCTTGAATAGCTGAAGACAGGGTTGTCTCTCGATGTTGGAGGGAAATGGTGTGTGGGCCACTTGGGGGGCAGGTCAAGAAAAAGTCCCGAAAGGGGCGCTTCGTAGGTGCAGTTTCGCAAATGGAAGGTGCAATGACACCACGGGGCACTTGCTTTCTTTGCGAAAGCGCGCCGACCACCTCTTGATTGCCTCAGAAGGGTCTAATCAAGACTTGGACTCTAGAGACTTTTCCCTCTAGCAATACCAGCCTCCTCTTTCTACCTCCGGATACTACCGCCCGCGCAGTCTCTCTTTTACGCGCCGTAAACTGCGCATCATTTCGCTGTCCGTTTCCTGAAACTCCCCTGCAGATGCCAGCCTATCAACCTTAAAATCACAAGCTGCGATCGCTGGTGGCTTTCCCGGCCGCTGCGCCACTTCTTGGTCTTTGTCTCCTGGGGTTACACCTACGTCAAACGACACGAGATTTTGCATTGGCACCAAGAATACCAAGAGTCAGAACTCGCACACGACTTGTTTCTCTCCTCCCTTATTCCCTCTCGGATCGACCGGTTGATACCGTAAAAACCGATCCCCGCCGCTTGCGCTCCTTCGCGACGTCCGCGTCCTCCTCGAGACCCCCGTTCGCGAATTCGAGATCCTTGCGATCTTCTCCCCGAGACACGGCCGCTCTGAAACTTTGCCCGCCAACGTTCATGTCCGGGTCGCCCGCTCCTCGAGAACCCGTTAACCGATTTTCTCTCTTCTACGGCCGCTCGATATAAGAGTCTTTCGAAATAACCACTTTGGTGTCACGAAATCTACCCCGGGCGGGATCGCCCACCATCCCGCTTCATCCGGCACCCTAACGACCCGTTGCCGTTCTTCGAAATGTTCGCGACTCGGCGGCCCGCAAGGGCTTTGGTGGCATTGCTCTCTGCAATCAGTCTCGTACCAACAGTTTGCGCCCAGGATCCGGTCCTCATCAACGGGACAGATGCCGATGGTGTTTATCGCGACGATCTCGATGTTAGTCGAACTCCGGCTCTTTACACGGGCGATTTTGGCGACTGTTTGAGTGGTGGAAGTTTGTTTAATGTTACCGCCTTCGACGCTGCGTATTATGCCGACAACCTCACGGTATCCTTTCACTTATACGGAAGCTCCAATATCCGCCGTGAAAATGTCATGAGTATGTATGGGAACTCGTCCAAGTCAACCCAGCTAACCAGGTTATAGTGCACCTTTCTATCCAAGTATATGGCGAGGAGAGATTCAACAAAACTTACGATCCATGCAAGTCCAACGTTACGACCCTCTGCCCACTCGAGGCTGGCGAAGGCATTCAAGCATATATCGCTACCGAGATCTCGCCCGACGACATTGCTGGCATCCCTTCTATCGCCTTGAACATTCCCGATCTGGAGGGGTTTGCTCGTCTGCGGATTTTTGCCAACTCGACACAGACCGAGATAGGGTGTTTCCAGGCCACTATGAGTAATGGGCAAAGCTTCTCTCAGCCGGAGTATGTTGGAAGTATTGTGGGCGTCTTTGTCTTTGCCGCCGCCTTGGCCTCCTTCGCAACGGCCATCTACGGTCTCCAGATTCCACACATGAGGATGCACTACGCTCACTCTTTTTCGATCTTGGTCATCTTCGAAACATTCCAGTCCATCTTCTTTTCAGGAGCACTGTCGGTCGACTGGCCTACCGTTCTGCCCGCCTGGTGGAGCAACTTTGCATGGACTGCTGGCATGTTTGCGAGCGACAGCATGGTTGATGCCATCAGCCCCTTTGCCGGTGTCACCGGGAACGCCAGCCAAGTTGGCTCTGCGGGATCGGTTCCCATCAATAACGGAGGTGGACTAAGACAGCAGATTTATGGTCGATCGCTTATACGCCGGTCTCTGCATGTTGATGATGTCCTTCAGTCTCTTGCTAAGCGCAATGAGTTCAACGCAAGTGATCCGTATGATTACACTTGGGCAGGAAAGCCACGAAACCCTGGAATGCCCCTTCCGGGTGATTATGGTGGTTTCGCAGGCACGCTCTCTCGTGTCAACATCCCCCTTTACGACGCGTTCATCATCGGCCTGATCTGGCTTTGTGTTGTACTAGCCGCTGTTGCCATCTTCGTTGTGACAGTCAAGCTGCTCCTTGACTTGTCTCACAAGATCAAGTTGATCAAGACGGATGGGTTCGACTTTTTCCGTTCTCATTGGCTTGGATACATGGGGGCAGGTCTGCTACGGACGCTCTTCATTGCCTTCTTCACCATGATGACACTGACCACGTACCAATTCACTTTGGGTGCGCCTGCAGGTCCGAAAGCTATTGCTGCCGTTATCTTTGCCATGTTCCTTGGACTTGCTGCCCTTGCTGCCTATGCTTGCGCAGTCAGACTACGCGAGGGCAAGTATTCAGTCGTTTCCGACTCGATCCGCTTTGAGGAAGGGAAACTGTTCAAGAAGGTGCCTTTCATTGCAGCGACGCTGGAGAGTTCGATTGGCGAGGAGGAACAGGCCCAGAAACCCCGGCTCTTTGGCAGCATGGCAGTTCGACGCATCAAGTTCACCGACAACGACCCCAACCGAGCGAATGTACACCAGGACGCGGGCTACATCAAGCACTTTGGATGGCTCTCGGCGAGATACCGACGCACGCGCTGGTGGTTCTTTGCTGTCTATCTTGCCTATCAGTTCATTCGGGCGTGCTTTATCGGTGGAGGTCGAGGAAATCCGTTGGCTCAGGTCTACGGACTCTTCATCTTTGAGGTGCTCGCCCTGGTTGCCATTATCAAGATGAAGCCTTTTGAAGGATCTCGCAATGCCACGGCGGCGATCTGGTTGTTGTCGATCTCCAAAATCATCACCACCGGCTTCTCGATTGCCTTTCTGCCATCGTTCAACCTCAGTCGTATCGTTGCGACAGTCTTTGGCATGATCATCATCGTGGTCCAAGCCTTCCTGGCCGTTGCGATTCTGGTCTTGATTGCCCTGGGCATGATTTCGACGTGGATGTCTCTGTCTCGCAACCGTGAAGAGTTTCCCAAGGATCTCGACCCGATCCGAGTCCGATACTTTGAGCACATGGAGGTCCGAGCCGGGGACTTGCCTAGGTCGAAGGAAGTCGAGACAATTCCGGAGCCTCCCAAACCTACTTTCAGAGTCAACAGTGTTCGACGTGAGCGAAAGGTGGTGGAGGACAACTCATTCCCGATGCTCGAAGGAACAGGAGGCGACGTTCCAGATCATCCAATGCACCCGCTCAACCGGCGGAGTCGGGCAAACAGCGCCAGCTCTCGACACTCTGTCAACAGTCTGCCTCGCTCTGGACGCACCCACCGTGCTTCATGGAGCTCAAAGGACTTTGCGGAGTGGGATGCTGAGATGAACCGAGGAGATACGGCACGGGTCAGTCGCATGAGGAGTAGCTCTCTGCGTATGCAAGCAGCGAGGTATTCCGTCTCGCGACCACCGATGACACCAACTCGGGAGTCAGCCGAGTTTCCTCGCATGAGCGTCAATCTGATGGGATCCGATGATAAGGAGGTGATTGCCGAGGACAAGATTGAGGAGACGACCGACACACCAAAAAGGAGGAAGAGAACTGTGAGCTGGGCCGACCAAACAACGGCACCAGGCTCCTCCGATTCAGACAACACCAGCAAGGACAAGACGATTCAAGAGAAGGAGGAACCAAAGAAGAGCCAAGACGACGAGGTCAAGGCCAAAATCGAGCCATGAACAAATCGTGACTCGTTGAGCGACGGCCCTTGCATTTCATTTTAGACACGGCCTCATTGCTCATTTATTCACACGGCATTTTGGAGTTTTTTATCACGACTAGGCGAGGGGTTGGCATTTCTTCGATTCAGCAAGCAAGCATCAACGACGGGATTTGAAAAAGTAAGCATTTTGTAAATACACGGCATGTTCCCGTCTCCCTGCCAGGTCAGGCGAGGTGGATTTGTTTTCTTTCGTTACCCACCTACACTGAGATGCGACATGACGAGACGCAAGAATATAGAGAACCTAGCCGGATTTGGCGGCTGGGGAGTTTGATGTTTGGGTAGCTGGAGATTGGCCACAGACATGTAGATAGTTTATTGAACCATTTTAACAAGAGCATGTGCACTGGTTGATGGAGCTTGATGGGGTTGTGGTTCACTGTGTGACCTTGCTCATTACCCTGTACTTGCCCTCTTGTAGTCTTGGCAAAAACAAGACGAGGATCATGGGGTTGAAGTCAAGCCCCGAGACCAAGGTTGATGACATTGAGGTTTCATCCTGATTCGGTCAATACCTTTCGTGTGATGTTCATCCCATGTTTGAACTGACGCAAACGCCAGATCGCTAGAACAGCCTTTGATGTGCTCTGCCACTGTTCAGCCTGAGCCAGCGTCTGAGCGCGTTCAATTATCTCATCTAGTCATGTCATGGTCAGTGATTGCCAGAATCTCTCGCAGCTGACTCGAGAATCAAGGCCAATATGGCATGCGACTCGGCCAAGCGAACTGAATATGGACTTGGTGTCATTATCACGATCCATGTTTAAGAGTGCGAGCGCGATGTCAAACCATATCAGTTTATTTTGATCTAGTCACCCAAGTTCTGTAGTTCTTGTTGGTGACGAACCAAAGCAAACGGACAGCTGTTATTGACAATGGTTCTGGAAAGAAGCTATACAAGAAAATGGCCTGTAACAATGGGCTACATCCTGCACTGCAAACACCGGACCTTAATCTATTGTCCCGAATGGTATCTTGATGAACCGTTTGAGCTTCACTGAACCATTGCACTGTTCTAGATGTCCCCAGCAGAAGAACAAAACCAGAACATGTCAATTCTTCCCACCTCAACTCTTAAGAAGCTTGAGTTCGTCGACGGCTTTCCGAATAGCATCAACGGTACTCCCAAGAACCGACGCCATGGCACCAGAACCTATGAGTGAGGAGACCAAGGAGGATATCCGCCGCATGACGGAGACCCTGACCAACCAGTCCACCATTGAGCTGCTCACTCGAGCTGGGAACCAGGCCAAGTACCACCGGTGGGACCTCAAGGAACGAAGGAAGGCTCGGGAGGGGGCCATGGGTCGAGCAGAGAATGACGGGGATGCCGGAGACTACAAAGAGGATGTCACCAGAGATACCGAAGCCAGCGTTACCGACACCACTGGCATCAACGAAGCAAACATGACAGATGCCGGCGCCAACGAGACGAATGCCACTGACGTCTCCGAGGCCAAGGGCAAGGTCGCAAACAAGGTCAAGGGTGTCGTGTCCCGCGTTACAAAGGCGATGAACCGTCTGAGCATGGCCAAGAAGGAAGCTGGTGACAAGACTGCAGACGACGACAAGGGGGAATCTAGGCACCGCAGCAAGCAGGGTGGCAACAAGTCTTGATCACCTGGACGAACTACAAGCCAAGAATATGCATAGTTCCTCTTTGTTTCTTGACTGTCTGCAACTATCTGCAGAGGTAAGTGTTTGCTTTTCTCTAAATGAGGCCCCGGCTAATGGATGCTTGCAGCCGGCAGCATGATTGCAGCAGCAGCAGCAGTAGCCTGATTGCAGCATTCTCTCTCCGCCATGAAGCGGATAGCAAAGCAAACGGTGGCGTTCAAGGAGTGTATCGACGTTGGAATTACTCAGCATGGAACCGGGAGGGGGGGATAGGGTCAGGCAAGGATCAAGGCGTGATGGGACGGTACTGCAGAAAATATATCATTACTCTTTTTTTCTTTGGTCTCGATCGATTCGTTCTCAACAGATGCGAGATTGCTACCCTGTCCAAGATAGCGAACAAACATGTACATGATCTTGTTGTTGTTGTCTCGAACCGGTTTCCCACACGGCATCAAGCATTATTAGTGTCGCTGCCCTGAAGCCCGAACCCGTAGTCATTGGCGCCCGCCACGTCGACTGATACTCTCGGGAACAACACGTTGTAGGGGAGAGGGGGGGACTATGAAAAGAAGCAAATCTAACTCTCGTTATCAAGTGAATTGTTACTGTGTGATGTGTCTAGGGCTTTTTGCCGATCGTATTCAGACAGCCGTTGAAAGCAAACGCCACCCGATTTTTGCAACCTTTGTATTTTGCTTTTTTTTCTTCCCGCGAGCTAAAAAGGGGGGGGGAGAGAACAAAAATCTCGAGCCGTGACCCCTCACGAAAGCCAGAACCTCTCAATTCTTCAAGGTGCAGGGCGCTACGGGTATATGCAGACGCGGCAGAGTCCGCTGCACACGACACGAGAGGGGGGAGCGTACTATGTGATTGTGACTCTTTGCTGTACGACAAAGGGTTGAAAAAGCTGTGCTACAAAGTGCAACGACTGAAGTTGTCCCCTGTCAGCAGCCATCTTTGACCTGGGTACACATACACAGCCCTGTAACGCAACCCTCGATCGAAATCTCCGGGATCCAAGTTCCGGTGGAACTCGTACATATGCCGGCAACCCGGTTGGGGGGGGACAAACACGCACTCGGCACCTGAGACATGAACGCCAGCTACAAGATACAAAGGTGTAGTAATACACGGGCACAGGTACAAGGGGGCGTAATCGTCCAGAGCCTGCATTGACAATCTGCATCTCCCCGATCGTTGAGATGCAACTACAGATTAGCTCACCCCCTCCATCTTGGTCACATCCATCTGCTGCATATGGGTTGCTTGCAAACGTGTGTTTGCAGCACCAGCCAGTCAGCCCCAGGTTGCAGATGTCTCAGTCCGGGCCTCAAAAAAACGTGGGAGCCCAGAGTCTCTCCGCAGGCTTATTGTTTTTCTTTCGTTTGACCGGTGAGACGAGGTCTCGAAGCAAGCAACATGTACCGACCGACCGCATCGACTCGGCAAATTGTCAAAGCCTTGAACCCCCTTGCTCGCGGCAGTGGCAGTGGCAGGTTGGTCGGAAAAACAACAAAACTGAATGGGGAGAGAGAGTGTGGCAGTGGCAGGCGGGTTCAAGAAAACAAAACACGGTCGGTACTGCTTTTGACAATGTTGCTGAATCGATACGGTCCAGTGACAGACGACACGCTCACTGCACAACGAGTTCATCTACTACATCCCTTGCAGAGCAAACAAGATGACATGAGGTGTTCACCGACTTGGCATGACTCTGACCTGATGGATGGATGGGTGCATCAGGAGTCTCAGATGTCCCCGCGCCATCTGTAGTGACTCCTTTTCAGAAACTGGACGAGTTCTCATTGTGCTACCTTGATATATGGAACCTTTTTGACTCTATCCTCTCGTTTTTCTTCAGACTCTTTGTCCTTCCCCAGATCTCTTCCACAACTCATCTGTCTTTGACACAAGTCACACAAACACACGCACGCACACGCACATACCCCTGAGCAACACTGCAACCATGTCCCAAGTTCGCATGCTCTTCGAGTACCCTTCCGTCGGTCGCGACGTAGTATCTCAGTCTGCCCCCGGTGTCAGCCGTCCCACCTACGGCGCTGACCCGGAAGTCTGTCCTTACGAGGACTCGGGTAGTGACAGTGAAGACTACTACGACAGCGACGACGACGACGACGAGGTCAAACGTCCCGACTGGCATCCTCATGCCGTCAACTTCCTCGCCGAAGTCCCTCAGGATGACGCCGAGTGGTCTCGCTACCTCAACACCAACACCGAGGTGCACTACCTGTGCCACTGTCTCCGCATGCCGTTCCTCTTCCCTGGATATAGGGACGACCTTGACTGGGAGAGGTTCTTTGGAGAGTGCCAGTGGCACCTCGCCAAGTCATGGGACAACCCTCCCCTGGCGTCACTCTTCGCCCTCATCTTTATCGCCGCATGCCACGTCGCCCTGGTCAACGGCTGCCCTCGCGAGATTGCCGCCGACGGCATAAGGGAGTGCATCAGGGAGTGCGGCATCTGGGAGTACGAGCTCACGGAGCCCATGCTCGACAGACTCCGAGAGGGTGCCGTCAAGGGCATCGGGATCCTCACCGAGTTCTCGAGGGTCATTGGGTCTCGCGCCTACGAGATTCCCCTTCACAGTAAGTCTTTTCCCGCTTCCTGATCTATCATCATTTTTTTTCTGAGTGTTTGAACAGCTTCTGATTGCTTCCAGCTATTCTCCCAATGTACTCCAGCGTGTCTGGCCTTTGTGAAGCCTCGTATCCTGTCCATCCACCAACCGACAACGATTCTCCAAGCCGACTGCCTTGAGATCCCATCCCTAGTGTACCGCACACTGGGGGGTTCTAAAGCAGGGTGGGAGTGAGTACTGTTCAAGCCTGGTGTCGTGACCCTTTTGCTAACAAACCGTCACTAGGTATCGAGAGATCTGCGAGATCCTGCGACCTGAGGGAGTGCCGAAGCCTCTGTACAAGAGCATCTGCATGGGTGATGTTCTGGAGTATGATGAGAGTGATGACGAGGACGTGAGTGGTTTTGTATGGCCTGTTACTCCGTTCAAGTGCAAGTACGTGCGTGCGCTTCCATACATTACCTGGGCGCCTTTACCGACTCCGACTTTGTTTAAGGGGCTTGGACTTGGGAAGAGGGGTCTTGAGATTTAGTGTGTTTTTCAGATTGTTTCCTTATCAATATCAGTCTGTTCTTGTAAATGAGATGAGATGAGTGACGAGTGTGAAACCGATCTGTTGCCTTGCTTTCCGCTGGCGTACTGTCACCTTGCAAGCCATCATGCCCAATATGTGTAAGACTGTATCTCTCTGACTGGATTGCCTTGGTCTGCCCTTTGAGCATGCTCCGAGGTAAAATCACTTGAAGTAGCGTCACCTTGTCCAGAGTTCTACTTTCCCTCAGGGTGCCAAGAGTGTGGGACATGAGGGAAAGGGGGACAAGAGGCTCAGAGGCGCAGTTTTCAGCCAGCGCACTTCAACTTCACGGTGAGGACATGCGAGCCCAAACGTCAAAGAGTACATTCAAAGCAGTTAACGAGTGACGCTAAATACATTCATCCCAAACACAACCGAGAATGAAACAAGCAAATCGCAGGTTGAGGTACTGTCAAAGCCCAAAACTCGACGACAAGGACACACACACAAGACATTCCCTTTTTAGCACACAACCAAGAAAGAAACAAGCCATCAAACCACAAAATCGATACCGCCAAACCGCAAGATAGGTACTGTCAACTCCCAAGCATCAAAAACCTGACAATCCGGCTCAAGCATGGTAGCTCTGAAACAAATAAGGACGAAACTGAGTCTCCTGAGGAGGAAGAGCAATCTTCTGAAGAGAGATGTATATAAAACGGAGACCCCCAGTTCCAGTGAACCGAAAAGCCGTCTCGTTCAGAAAGAGCACCAGGCCGGGCTCCCACAAGGTGTGGATGAGGTAGTTGGTGCCCCGGGGCATCAGGGCGATGTTGGCCGCCCCGGCACTCATGGGCATGAGGACCGCGACGTGGCCTGGGTTCGGCCAGATGGTGCAGCCCGTCTCCAGACGAAAGGCCTCGGGCCTGAAAAGGGGCATGTGCAGATCGGAGAGGTGGACGTTGTTCCTCGCTGCCCACTTTAAAAGGGCCTCGTTCTATGCGTTCATGTTAGACTTGTTGGTGAATGCAAAGTCAAAAAGACGTGCCATGCCCCGGAGGACAGCCCAGACGACCTCCTTGCAAGAAGGACTCAGTCCGTAAGTCGCAAGCCGGGCCTGCTTCTCGATGGGGTTGATTCCCATGATGTCGCAGATGGCCTGGATCTGTAGGTAGCGAGTGTACTCGTCGTACCAGTAGACGGAGTATGTGGGTTCCATATCCATGGTGTCGGTAAGGCGCTGTGGAACGGAGTGTTGGTCAAGGTGGAACGGAGTGTGTTGGTCGAGGTGTGCTTGAGGTAGGAACAGGTGTTGAGAGTCTGTGAAACTGCTGCTGTGTAGAGATGAAGGTTGAACAGAAGTTGATGCCCTTTTTATGCTTCTTCAGACGTGAAAGCCGTGCAACAAGAACATCAACACTCTGATAGCCCAAGACACTCGCATAGCTCAAGGGGAGACAGTATCGTTTGCTTCGTTCAATGTGAACATTGTCGATGCATAGCCTGCCAAACGCCATGACTCCTTCACCCTCGACGGGCTGCTGCTACCTGAGAATCAGGCAAATAACCGGTAACCATGTAGACTCATCGCATTAGTCCAACGTTTGCCCGTTGAAGACCCGGCTCTCGTGTCGCGGAAACCCATCCGGGGACAACCCCATGGGCAGCAAACGGGTGCTCGCCGGACATGATACATGCGAGATGCCTCCCATTCTGCCATGATTCGTCGTTCCAAGTTTGTCCTCCTTGAAGCTGCATTGGTGCTGAGATGATCAACACGGCTGAGCTGCAAGCTCCCGTAGGCCGTGGGCTTGGCTGAGGCCTCAGACAAGAGGAGGAACTGTGTAGAAGCCAGTTACAAGTTGACAAAGTCATGTCGAAGGGGTTGCCGTTCCTGTGACACCACACGCACAGATACATTCAACAAGGCTGTCTGTCGTTTGCAAACATACATGCTCTAATTCATGCGGGCTAATGAGTCTGTGAGTTGTCGGGCTCTGCCAAGCTTGGAGTGGGACGAAAAACAAAAAAAGTGATTGATCAGATCACCGTCAACCCGTTCGCTGGTTTGCGTTGGGGACTTGCCGAATGGCTACAGTAGTGTATCGATTTCTCTTGAAGAAGAAAAAGCCACTGCTTATCTTTCCCCGGGTCTAGCCCCAGAGCCCGATCCAGAGGATGCTGCAGACCGACCCCCCATGCATGAAGCAAACAGATATCGTCACATTGGATCTCGCCGTGCGTGACAAGAGGGAATATGGCATGGGTGAGAAAAGAGGCGCAAAAGGGGCATGACTCTGCATTTGCCGTGCGACGCACACACACAAACGAATTGAGTGGTTTTTTTTTTCTCTCAATGTAGTTTATGTGATCGACTGCCGTGTCTTTTTTGAGGCTTGCAGTTGTAGTTTTTCTCACACTGTCAACGTTGTTCATCAACTCAAACCCCATGCATAGCCCCCAATATGTGATTATGCCAGAGCCCGGTGAATCCCACGCTTCTAAACAAACATACACCCCTAATCTTTTCTCAGCTTGCATCTCTCCCTGGCGTTGCAGTGTCACGACGCCACCGATCCCCGTCTCCTTTCTCCATGTGCCGGATCAGTGACCTCTCGGCATCGACTTGAGCAGCTTGACAACATTGTTGTAGTAACCCCCAACTCCTCCGTACTTCTGCAGCACCCCGGAGATGTCCACCTCGTCGAGATCCTTGGTCCTCGTCCGTCCCAGCAGCCCCGTGTTCCTCGTGCTGGGGATCCTCAGCATCTCGGTCTCGACCTTCCACCCGCAGTCCTCGGCGATCAGAGTCACCCAATCTACTAGCGACGCAAACATGGACTTGCCCTTGGCCTTGTCGCGGGGCGGAGGGGCTCGCCACCTGTCGCCAGTGAGGTTGTGGCTGCAGCACGGGATCATGATGAAGGGGCACGCCGAGATGGCGGCGAGGATGGGTGTCCAGGGGGTGAGCTCGTCGGCGTGGTTGGAGATGATGAATGTGCCCTTGGGGAAGATGCCATCGTGGATGTCATCCGGGCCAACCTCATGCTGCTCTCCGTTTGCAACCTCCCTCTGCACAACGCTGGGGAGCAGGAGTAATCTCTGCAGGGATTGACCCGAGGGGGACATGGACGATGAGCCGTTGTATTGAGCCCAAGACTTGCGCTCTCGCGCGTCGAATCCCCAGCCCGTGTAGCCCTCTTCTCGTAGAATGTGCACCAGCAATCCGTTTCCGCATCCAATGTCGACGAAACCTGGAAACTCTGCGTCCTTGTACATGTCTCTCCACAGCTCAATCAGGAAAGCTGCGATGCCCAGATCCTCAAACACATGTTTGGACGGATCTGTTGTCTCGAGCCAAGACCTTGTAAGGCGTCTGGCGTACTTGTTCTTGAGCTCGGAGTACCTGTCCTGGAATCGCTCTCGGGGCACGACGACGTCGTGGTTTACCCTCTTGACGTAGCCGACGGCATTGGCATGGCCGTGCTTGTGGATGGTCCGGAGGAGATGATGGGCAATCCTCCCCAGCTTCACTCGATTAGCCTCTCGATCGACCTCTTCGGTGGCAGGGTCCTCTTCGAAAGGCAGGAAATGGATCGAGATTGTGCCCGTGTTTGTAGTCGGATCCCACTCGTGGAGCTGGCCTACCCCCCTGACTTTGGGGTGATAGTAGGGCATTTCTGTAGCAGAGGTAGCATGTGGTAGATAGATGGTAAGAGATCTGACCAAGCCTTCACCCTCTGGAGAGTCCTCGCTCTCTAGGGCGGGAGGAGAAGTGTAGAAAGAGCACGTTTGATCCAAGGGCGCATCTCGAAGTGTATTCCGAGGAATGAGTCTGCGAACAATAGTTCTCTGACAGACCAAGCCCTGAAAGTCTGGGATAGAAGGACAGTCCTCGACAGAGTCTTTATTATGAGGCTGCGACTCATCTCCATCATCGTAGAGAACATCCGCGCGAAATAACCATTTGGAGTTGAGGTTTGGATTCCTAACCAAGTTCAACATGATGTCGTCAAAGTATCTCGTCTCAAAGGTACAAGCGTGGCGGCACACAGGCACCCAACCATCACCACCATCACCACCACGGAGGGCGGGCGGCGATCCCGGGGGAAGCTCTTCCGGGTCAAAGGGCAATTTCCTTCGAATCTCCATCTTTTTTATTCGTTTTCGGAGGTTGGTGCCGGAAAGACCGGAGGAATGGTTGAATGTTTTTTTTTGCAAGGAGGATACCGTTAAAGTGGTGAGACTTTTGAGTCTTGGGGGAAAATTCAGCTGGTACCCAGTACGCGGGTCAAACAGGAAGACTACGAAGTAGAACAGCGGGCACCTGCAAATCTCAATGGCAATTACTGTTGGATCAGTGTAAATCTCGCTGAAATTTAAAATAGCATACAAGGAGGTTCTCTCTATGAATTTTGTATTTTGGTTTCTATTGTGTTGCTTGTCCATTTGGACATCTGTTTCGTGGTATTTATACCCAGGTACCGACAAGTAGCGATTCGTGAATGTCACCCCGGACGTTGCTAGCCTTCCAATTCTCTGCTACCCAACAAAGTCAAGCAAGGAAAGGCCAGTTAAACTCGGAGCTCTCCCCATGCGCTAAAACGATCATGAGGCGACAAATCCTCCGTCTTTTGAACAAGCCTCCCCCGGTTCTTCAGACTCCGGGAAGGCAAAGTGGGAAAGCCTCGGGTTGTTCCCAGGATTTCGGGCCTGACATGGGACGGAACAGGGCATCCGTCGAGAATGACGAAATACAGGCACACTATCAGCGGGCAACAACAGATGTGACAGTCACTGCGATGGCTGTGTTTTTGCACAAAAGTCGCTGAGGACTGCATGGTATGAATCAGGTGGCGACTCTACATCAGGCTCTGCAAGGCCAAATCCGCCTCAAAATGACTATTTTCAACCCTGATGTTGCCCTTTGCCCGTTGGGATTGGTAGAGGGACTATTTTCGTGGCAACAGTCAGACGCTCCTTGACCGAGCTCCCTCTTGAACGGACTTGGGATGCAGACCTGTGCGTCACGAGCGAGGGCTGGGTGACTCGCAGCGCAGCCGTCCTCTAGTGGAGTTGAGTTCTTCGGTTCGTGGAGACGGAACACCGCTGGTCTCCCGCAACCGGCCGGGAACAATCCCCCGATGGGCGGTCAAAATATGAATCAACAGTTGCCCAGACCTTTGCGATGGCTGGTGCGTTAGGGGCTGTGCATTTCAACTTCTCAGGGGTACGGTGCCCCCCGGATACGAAGTTGACAGTCTTGAAGCGACAAGTGATGGAATTCTTAAGAGTCAAATACAGTAGCCGCATTTTGTAAAAACGGGCTTCGCCGGGCGCAACTCATGGGCAATGTGGCCAAATTCACAATTGCATGTCTCGCATTTCTGGACTGGACTGGACTGGAATTGCCCGGCCAGAGCGGTGTGCGCGATAGACGGCCCGTGGCCAGGCATCCTGAAAGACCGGATCCGACCACTGACAAGCCTAGACTACGGCTGGGCCTTCTTTGTTCGGGCTGGTCCCTGGTGGAAACCTCCCATGGATGGCTGTGGATGGCGACCGAATTCATCCAGACAAGGCTCGGCGCCTTACCAATCAGGCCACAGCCAACCCCCCAGTAAGGCATCCAGCAGCAGCCCGTGCTCCCTCCCGCCCGCCGCCCGCGCCCAACCAATCCCTCACTTACTCATCTTTTTTGCCCCTCCGCTTTCTGCTTCTCGGAACTCTCTTTCTTCACCCCCTACAACGTCACCAACACACAAATACCCGCAACTCCCTCCCCCCCAGACTCTTGTCCTCTCGCAAACTTCGTCGCAAGACTCTGCTCTATCGCAAGCTCACCTGCGCAACTCCCCCAGTACTACCTCTACGATCAACCTACAACAGCGAGGCGCTATCTTTGCCGGCGGTCGCTGAAAACACCCTCAACCCTTTTACAAAACCCATTTCCCAAGGTCACCCCAGTACCTCCGAGTTTATGTCCATCGAAAATCTCAAGACCTACGGTACGTTTTCTCTCTCTCGATTCTTCTCCATCACTCAAAAACCTTGGGATCGTCCAGAGGCAACCAAGCCTCAAAATCCGACCCGCGTGTACCTGCATCTGTTGATGCCAAGCCACATGCTTCCGACCCCGCCAAACCCACATGTCAGGACAGATGTTGTATATGGAAACAGCTTTTGCTAACTGCCCTCGTCAATAGACCCCTTCGCCGAAGCCGACGAGGACACCGGAGAAACCAAGCAGACGCAGAATTACATCCATATACGCATTCAGCGTAAGTCATTCCCTCAGCCACCGGCGCGTCGCATCGAGAGTCGCATCACCTTGCATCCTCACGTGAGATTGTCTGGTGGTGGCCTGGATCGTCGCATCGCTGCATCGGCAACGTCATTTCTCGTCCAATGCTAACCTCCTTCGCAGAGCGTAATGGACGCAAGACTCTGACCACTGTCCAGGGTCTCCCCAAGAAGTTTGACCAGAAGAAGATTCTCAAGGTCATCAAGAAGAAGTTTGGTATGTTTTCTTTTCGTCCTACTGTCAACCAACCACTAACATCTCTACAGCCTGCAATGGCACCATCGTCAACGACTCCGAGATGGGAGAGGTGATCCAGCTCCAGGGGGATCAGCGCAAAGATGTTCAGGAATTCCTCATCGACAAGAAGGAAGGCCTCGAGCTGGATGCCAAGACCATCAAGGTCCACGGCTTCTAAAGCTCCGCATGCCCCGTCGTCCTGTCAGTCGCCGTACCCGGGCGTCTTGACGTAGAGGGACAGGGATGCATGGCCTCCGGCTTGTGCCTTATCCGGACGTGTCCCCTTGCATTGGAGACACCCCGAGGCTCGGATCCGATTACTCTAGGACGACGGGCATCCACTCAGGGCGAGTTTGACTCCTGGTGGCTTTTTGGAAGAGTATTTTTTTTCTCACGTTCTGGAGCGGGTGGGTTTACAGTATCTGCCCAGGCTCACGTGCAGAGAGGACGAGGCTACGGGCAAAGCACCTGTCGTGTTGCGTCTTTAGATGAACGGACAAGGCTTGTCGGTCGCTCGTTAGTCAAGTATATCCTACCTGGGCAAGCCCGCAGTAGTCTCAGGCAATAAATACAAGGTCAATTCCGAATGATTTGTCTCGAATGATTCAAGTGGTCAACTGTGAACGTGAAATAGACTTGACGCCAGGCCCTTCATATCCAGTTTCAAGATAAACTCCAAGGCACCGACTCCAAAACTAACTGCCTACACACAATACAATACAACAAGAGTCTGAAAGACAAAAGACTCGCTGGAAGACAAGGTTGAAACAAAACAACAAACACAGCCCCAGCATGGGCGGGATATAAAACTCCGGAACGAGAATACAACAACGTATACAAGTAATCCAAAACAGACAACGGCCAAGAATGGCCACTCACAGGTTCAGCAAGGAACCTGGCTCAATGTGAGGGGGAGGATGCACACCGGCATGCCGGCACACAGTTCCGCGCCAGATGACGAGATTGCGCTAGAGGCCGTCATGCTGCTCGATGCTGCCCCTAACCTGCGCGACGACGCGTGACGCCTCGTCCCAGGCTCGGCGGCCAGAGGCGATGAGGGGTATCTGGGGATACTGGGGCGTGTAGAGGTGCATGTGCGCGAGCAGGGTCACCATGCTGAGGAAGCTGGCGATGGAGAAGACGTTGATGGAGGTCGACGTCTCCTTGCGGATGTTGATCTTCTGATGCGTGATGTGATACATTACGGTTAGGGTCTGTGTTGTTGTTGTTTTATGTGTTAGTGGGTGAAGGCGTGTGCACATGAAATGTTTGGCGGTGTGAAGCCGAGGTGAGGGGGAGAAACCTACAGTCGCTATGCCGATCCAGCCTGGGAGGAGAAGACGGGGGTCTTGAAAGCCGCCCGCGAGGGAGAGCACGCCGGCCGTGATGTAGGCGTTGCAGGCATTAATAGTTAGGAGACGAACCATTGTCGCCTGGGGAGTATAGTTGATGAGCCTGTATATAGCTTGTTCAGCATCATGTAGCAGGGGTTTTTGGTGGACAACGTACCATCGCGACATCAGACAGTCGGTAAAGAAAAAAGACAAATATCCTGAAGCAAAACACTGAAAATCCCACAACGTCAGCACAATTCCTTCTCGCGGTTTCACATCACAGCTCTATACTCCAAGAGCTAGCTTTTTTTCTCTGTAGAAACGCACCCATATAGTAGCGAGCCCAGTCTCGGTCAGGGCATACCTCGCATCCGCCTCGACGCTCAACCCCTTTGTCCCAGCCGCCGCCGACGGAACGACGACGACAAGCTCCGGCCCGGGCAGGAGTCTGAGTAAAAGCTGAAGCGCCGAGGGGAGACCCCACCAGAGAGCGGGAAGGATGGAGACGAGACGGAGGGTGAAGAGCCACGGATGCCAGGGCGGGGGCACGTTGAGGACGACGGCGACGCGAGGCTGGAGGAGGGAAGGATGTACGGGGGGTTCAGAGTTGTTGCTGTTGCTGTTGCTTGTCGTCGGGGTCGGGGTCGGGGTCGAGGAGGTTGTCGTCGCGAGAGGTTGTGGAGGGAGATGATGGCCTGTCGAGGAGCCCCGACGGAGGGGGGAGGGGTTGGCCATCACTCGCTCGGTCAAGCCATCTGAAGCAAGATGTTTTCTCGGTAGGCAATTCAAAGTATCCAGATTTTTCGTATTATCGAGTTGCGTTGGTAGAACCAAAATCTGGACAAAAAATGCGGCGGTTGTAGAGCAAAGGGGAAAAAAAAGATGGTGATGGCGTCAAAGGAGGAACCTCTCCTCTCTCGCCTTGCACCGAGTCCGAACAGGGGTTGCGGGGAAAGCTGCCATGGTTTGTGCATTCGAAGGCTTGCCCAAGTGGGACACACAAGGGTCATGAATGTGGCTAGAGACACCCAATTTCAACCTGTGGCGCGAGCATCCTCCCCCCCGGTGGCTCGTGGGTTAGGGTTGAAGGAGTTGGGAAGATCTGCCAAACCAGAAAAGGCAAAACAGCTCAACAGTCGACGTTGACATGGAAGTCGTACAGAGTGGCTCATCTCTAGAAACAAGAGTCATGATGAGAGATGCGACATTAACACACAATTCCAATTCAAAACTAGCACTGAGGTATCATATTTTCGTTGGTTAACTTACAGACTCCTCCATTTTATCCAGACTATACCCATCAATCCAACCCTTGACACAGTTCCATTGTCGTAAATGAGAGAAATCCAAACCATCATGACTACCCCTTGAATCGCTGGTAATGAAGCCTCCTGGTAATGACTGACAAAGTGAAACACATCGTGTAACCGCACTACCTTTCGCCCCACGAAATGTCCTCGCTCGAGTCCTCTTCAATCCTCGTCCTGCTTCGACCGTTTGGAAGGGCTGCCATCGTCCTCCTCCAAAGTCTCTCCCTGATCGCCTTCGAGGCGTGTCCGCTTTTTCCCGTCCCTTTGGGGTGCGCCCAGTTGTCTCGGTGGTAGAGCTAGGTGATCTACATCCTCATCCTCGCCCCAGTTGTCGCCTCCTCTCAGGTCCAACACATCCTCGGTCGACGTCGGCAATCCCAGTTTCTCCTCGATCAAAGCTATTTGATCGAGTATCCATCCCAGCAGAATCTCGTGGCGCTTTGCTCCGCTCCTGGCTTCTCGATACGTCGCCGTCGCCTTCTTGTACTTCTCAATCATGTGTTTCCGAATCAGAAAGTCGTCGAATTCCTTGATCGCCGAGTCCAGTTCCGCTTGGGCTTCGAACAATTTCCGTTGTGCAGTAGGCCCTTTCACACTCGGGTCCAGCATGTCCCGGTCTGCCAGCAAGATATTGGATCTTGCAATCTCCACCGCTTGTCTCAGTGACGTCCTCTCCCTCTCACAAGCCGTCGCGAACCCGTGGGCCTCGATGTCGTCCCGGGTCTCGTCCGGTCTCAATACCTTGGCGCTGACGAGATTCCTCCAAGCCGCCTTGTAATGTGGATGTGACTGCTTGTGCCGGAGGAACTGTTCGTACTCGAGATACTCAAAGCACAGGTACTCGATCCACTGAGACAACTCGGTTTGATCTGATAGATTCTCTTCAAGATGAAAAGACCCGGCGAACGAGTGGTTGACCAAGCGTTGCTGACACCATGAACAATGCTCACTGAAGGTTTCCGGTCGAGTCCTCACACTCAGCTGGTGACGATGAAACTGATCCCATCTTTCCCATTGCCGCTCGTACACCACCCAATCATCCGGTTGCGGCTCTCCGGACAACCCTTGCCAGTACTCCAGAACCTCGGCGTGCTGTGTCGGTTTCCTCGAGACCTCTTCGATGCGCTCAATGGGATACCAGGGTCGTCCTCCATTCCTGGTTAGTAGGTTGTGGAAACTCTTCTCGCGGTCGAGGGTTTCGAGATATTGCTCCTCAGGTGATAGGGGCCGTCTAATTCCAGCTCGGAATGAGGCTCTGCCGGGAGTGGTTGGATTGGGCAGGGTCTCGCTTTGGGGCATGGTGTGGGGGTAGAGATGCATGTCGCTGCCGGGCTCGTCACTTGGATAGATGGCACTGGGGATGTTCGGCAGTAGGTCGCAGTAAAGGATACTATGGAACCATCAGAGAGGGAATAGATTAAATGAGTAAAAGAAGTGCCCATACCCGATTCGGTCCCTCATCCAACGAGTGACCTTGTCTTGGGCTTCACGGTCGATGTTGCTGAGATTCCTGTCAGTCGCGGACAGATGGGGAGTCGCCAGTGTGGACCTACGCGCAACGCTCATTGTGCTTGTCGAGTTCCTTGTCAGTCCACCCGACAGCGTCTGGACCTCGACGAGGCTTCCGGTCCGTCGGTCCATCGGGCGCAAGCAAGTTTGGTAGCCGGTCCATTCGAGAGGCACGGGAGAAGAGCTGGGGTGAGAGGCGGTCGGACGAGCAGAGTGCGAGTGAAGCTGGCTCAGTTGCTGACAGCTAAAGACGATGCGAAGACGGCCAGTATTGTAGGATTGAAGAGAGACTCGGGAGAGTGAGGTACAACCAACATATGCGTCACGCAATGGGCAGAGAGCGACACAGACAGATCCGACAGTGACACAAGCAGAGGAGACACACATGGATGAGACAAGAGGGATCGGATCGTGAGCGAGGCTGAGCTCGAGCTTCAAGGCAAGTTTCTATGTACCTCGGAAGGTAAGGTATTAGGGGGGCGTGCACAGGCACAGGCACAGGCACGGGCACTGGCAGAAGCAGAAGCAGCCTTGTTCTGTCGCATTTCCTGAGTGAGGAAGTTGCATGCTCGCACGCACCTTCTCGGTCGTCGCGGGTTTCGATTTAACGATGGAAAGCGCGGCCCAGGCCAAGTCAGGTCGCCCCTCTACTACGTAGTACTCCCCTGCCCTGCCTGTGTCAGTGAGGCACGGAGAAGGAAAACAGGTACCCCGGTACCTTGCCTTGCCTTCAAGGGCCTTGCGTGGTAACCGGGTCCCCAGCCCGGGCAACCTAGCCATGGAGCTTCAGGGCCCTCTTCAGTCTCCAGGGCTGGGCAGCGGGGCAGCTTTGCCGGCAGCGTGTTTTGGCATGTTCCAGGGGGGGTCCATCCCTCTCCCCACAGCGGGCGGCGTGGATCCTTTCCATCCGTCGAGTCGTCCATCACAGGGTCGACCGAACAGTCCGGGTACGTACCTACATCTGCGCTGTGGGCTACCGTCAACACCACGGAGGCTACGAGAACAGCTAAACTGAGCGAACCCTGGTGGTTCTGGAGATGAGCTGAATCAAGTGACCCGATAACGTCAGGGTCCGGAGTTTTATGACACCCGGAGAAGAAGAGTCTTGAGCAGTTTGAGTAAGAGGGAGCCATGCAAAGTGTGTGAGTAACCTGAAAACTTGACTTTTGCGAGGAGCAAGAGATGCATCTCAAAGAAGCAAATACACAGGTAAAAAATAGAATAAAAATGTGTCAACACAGAGATGATTTTCAAGTACCTGGCAGTAATTTTTGAGCAATTATTTCCCAATTCCCAATTCCCTGGCCATCATGGCATCTCACTCGATAACCACAATTCCATGCCCATATCCCATAATTCTCAGATCAAGGACGTCCCAGGCATCCAGCACACAGGTACACCACGCTGGCAGAAGTGGATGTTGGTCACACGCGGCCGCAGCAGAGCATCTCTTCCCCCACTAGGTAATGGATAGAAGGACAAGTACCGCGGGATAAGCGCCAGAAACTTCTAGGCAGTGTTTAGCTCCAACATGCGTGGGACCCGGGATCCTCCCCCCCAAGCAATCACCCCCTCTTGACCGCACATTTGTCATTTGTATCACCATCATGCGCCGTGTAGCGAGCCAGCCAGACTCCCTTGTCCATCATTTCCATGCCCCACGCACCACAAAGAGCATGCAGGTCCTCTCGCGTTTGACTCTGTTCCTCGTCCCGCGCAATCGTTGTGAGAGGGTACGGCCTGGTGTTGCGAGTTTCGTCTTGTTGAAGGGCCTGTTCAGAAGAGAAAAGTCGTATGTCTTGGGTAACACCGTCTGCAACAACCCTTTCACAGCCACAACTCATCTTCCGAAACATCGTCGAATATCATCCAGGGCCATCAGATAAAGCTTTTTTCTTTTCGTCCTCGCAATTTGCCCCCCGGCCAAGACCAACTAAGCCCCGTCCAGGCCGGGCATCGGGGACTCCATGCTAAACTAAACTGCTACTGTGACTAGCTGGTCCCCAATCTCTGAGAGAAACCAACCTGATCTCGAGCAATCATCCTTGCGCGCCAGCTGCCCGTCGATCCCATCTGCCTTTTCTGCAGCTTGACCCTTTCTTAGCTTACCGAAGATACCGAGCCTGGACAAACCTGGGGACCAGATCCTATCGGCGACAAACGAAATGTGCGAATGTACATACAGCACAGCCAGCACGTCTGTAGACGACGTCTGACCCATCACGCATCCCATACCTACAGCACATGCAAGGCATGTCTCGCCCAGTTTTACCACCCATGCTCATGCACGGGCGAATCTCTCCACCTTGACAATCTTGCTCTCCCTCTGCCTCCCGCCTCACTTGTGTTGGGCTGCGCTGCCAGTGTCAGCCAAGGGTCGGTCCTCTTGAAACAGTTCAACTTTGACTGTGGGTGCGTCTACCCGTTTGTCGCCTCGCACAATGTCCTTGTCAAGTGGGACAGAGCTCAATGGTCGGATCATATGCTGGTCCTCGAGGTGCGGGCTGACGGTGTTCTCTCCCTCCTTGCGTCATGACCTTGGCCCTCTTCACGCCGGGCTGCAGCAGCAGGAATAAGCCCTTATCGAGGATACATGCAGGCTGGCAGGCTGGCATGGATGAACGTTTGCTTCCTCATGCCTGCTACTACTGCACATTCTGTCCAATTTCGGTTCTCTGCAGCCCATGAGACGCCGGCTGGGAAGAGGTTTGGCTGACGAACAGGGAGGGCCTAAGGGAGGGATCGCTCTGTGTTGTGTCACCCACCATCGGCCTCTCAACGTCGAGCTACCACTTCCAGGTCAACGGGGCTGTCGGCCGGCGTGCGGTGCGTGCGACAAAGCAACGTCTTACAGCGTCCCGTGCTGAAACGCCCGCTGACTGGTTGGTCAAGATGCAGTTGATGTGTATCTGCTGTCGGCGCGATATCTCGGGAGCCTGCTCATGGCTGAACACAAGAAGGATCCTGTGCTGGAATGGTTATGCTTGCATGACAGCACATCCGGGAGCAGGGCTTGAAGCTGTTGGCTCAGCAGTGAGCCCAGCGAAATGGCGTGGGCAAGAGGATGTGTTGCACAAACGATGGCTGAAAGAGTGACATCCCGCACAGTTGAGTGCCGCCTCTTCTTGGAACTGCCTTGAGAGACCAATCAGGACTACGGAGGGGGCCAGGTTCAGCTGTCCTCAATCCAGAGTGATCCAACAGGATCTCCCGAGAATGTGCGCTTATGCCTATGCTTCAAGTGGCTTGCGTTGATAGCCGGATGGATTGTGTCTGAGATGAAGGCCAGTACCTCGTTTGCCGGCTCTACCTGATACCCCGCGGATTGCCTTCCGGTGAGTCAGGGAACCAAGGGACCCTTCATGCCTTGAATGTTTGCTACTGCGTGTATGCAATACGCAATGCCGTCTGGACATGGATGAGCTGCATCTGCAGCTTTCACTGTGGATAGCTGAGACTGCGAGGTGATGGAACAGAGGGAGCAATCCATACCAACGGTCTGTATCGGCTCGGTATTCTCAACCCGGTTTATTGCCGTTGTCTCAGTATCACGAACAGTTGGTGACATGATCTTGTTCAAAGGGGCATTGACGTGAGGTGACGACGATGATCATCGTGCGTTCCAAGCATGGGGATTAGGCGTCGTTTGTCGTCTTGACAAGTAGGTAGGTTACGTTGCCAAGAACATGTACCAGCACTGCAGATGAGACAAGAGACAAGATGGCGTTGCCAATGGCAAGCTTGGAGATCTGTGGTTAGCCTCAACACCCCTCAGTGGTTGCCTTGAGAGAACGCTGCGGCGCGGGTGTCTACATCCATGCCAGCAGTTGGCTCGATCTGCGGGCATTGGATCCATCTTGAGATCACAAACAGGCACTGGGCCACGTAGGTCGGGTACCTACCAGCCCTACCAGCCGGATACAACATGAGCTCAGAGAGGTGGTCCCGGGTTGTAAAGGCAAGCGGCATCGTGTGTATGCAAGGTCGGTCTAGTATACGCACACTTGCAGTTTGTGCGACGCAAACACTCAATCTTGGGGGTATAGGCAGGTGATCAATGCAATCAGCAAGAATAGATCAGTCAAGCCCTCAAGCCCAACCGATGATTTTCGGGGAGGCAGACAGAAGATAGAACGTATTAGATACCAAACTCTACATTCCCATTTGCCGACAACTCTAGCAGCAACGCAGTAGTTACAGAGTTGACGAGACGCTCAGTTCTCACCCTCCCCTCCTCTTCCACACACACACTCACCCCTCTTGCTGCTGCAGCACTGCAGTACAAGAGGCATGTTTCCGGGTCATTGGTCCCCGGACACGATCCGTTGGAAAGACGACATGCCAGAAGATCGACACTGTGGGTGCAAGCATTGAAGCCTGGTGCGGAAGCTGACGATGGCGTGGACGGCATAGCAGCCATCTCAGCGTAACATCCCGCCCCCGACTTGAATCCGATACCAAATGACCCGACTGGACATGCAAACGAAACTCGGAAGGACGAGAGTGTCAGGCGGGTCGAAGAAAACACCGCCGCTCTCCCCATACAATTTTGGTGCCAGTACCGGCGGTGTTTTTTTCGACCCGTCTGAGTGTCTACCCGGAGCCTCAAAGTTGTGATGCCCAACTGCGACGGTACAGCCAAGCAAGCCAAGTTGAGGCCCTCGATCCATCGGCCTCGACCCGTTTCTATTCTTATTACAGCCGATTGCATATAGATCTTCACTAGAGTGCAGCAAATCAGATCTTTGGGGAACCGAGGCCATGCAGTGACTCCGTCGACACCGGCCGGATCACCGATCTCTGGGGAATGGGTTTCACGGTGGGTGATGGGTGGGTGATGCTGCGGGAGCTGCCCACCAACGTTGTTTATTCCCAACTGGTAAGACAGTGACACGGTCCCAAGAGGTAGGTAAGAGGTACGATAAGGCTCGTGTTGTAGCATCGGGATAGGACACTTACCGGGCAGTGTCTTCTGAGGAACCGCAAGAAGTAGGCCACCATGTATGAAGAGCCGTTCACAATTCATAGCACTATGTAGCATCAATGTATTAACGAGTCTATGGCAATTCGAATGCCCTAGATAGGCGTAGAGTCTAGTTGCTACCCTTGCACAAGTACACTGCTGTCCACGTTGTCGCGCTCTTGCTTGGCCTTGCGCCCAGCTAGGTTCCCGACTGGCAGGGCAGTTTCAAAGAGGTAAAACGTCCAGATTTGTAGTCACAAACCTTTTTCCAAAGACAATATTGTGTTCGACGTTGTTGTGTTGCCAATCAGCGAACGTTTGGAGATTTCCCGAGATGTTGTGTTCAATCCCTCCAGTGTGTTCTTTATTATAGTTGAAGCCAGGCCCATATGGGATAACTGAGCCAGAGGTCACTCCCAAGACGAGTTCCTGGCTTTTATCTTCGCCCCAACGAAACCATCATCACCAAGGCTGACCTCTCCTATCCCCAGGGACACCCTCTCACTTCCTGAATCTGGCAGGGAGAGCGCGCTTGCGCGTTGGGTCAGGCCGCATCATGTTCAGTGAACAAGTCCGCCGCAATGCTTTAGACACCTCGTAGTGCAAGAGAACGACCCTCTTTGACCAGTACGAGCAGTCAGCATGGAAAACGTGATGATGAGTTCTGGCGACTTGCAAGACAGAATCCTGCGTGCTCCCGGAAAAGCCATATCCGTCCATACAACGTCCCCATTCGTGAAATTCTGCGTAGGCAGCGTCATTTGCACAGTCGATGTATCTAATCATGAATTGCAAAAATGTCATGCTTGGCCTTCCGTCGTCAGGGTCTGTCTCGCGCCGGACGAGTCCTTTAGGCCATTGTACCCAGGCGTCCCACATCTTGTCTGCCGCCTGGGGCGTGAAGCCAACGTATTCGATGGTGTCCCTCGATATACACAACTCAGGGATCAATGACTGGGGGTGAGGAGGTGATGGCATGAGGGATTGAACTTGTCCTTGGCTCAAGCCAGGGGGGGTTTGTGGTGGCTGTTGAGGAGCCTGCTGAACGATAGCTTGGGCAGGACCAGCGAGTTGTTGTTGCGAGGGCTGAGTAACTCCCCCTGACTTAGGAGCGTTGTTTGTGAGGTTCGAGTTCGTAGGAGGCATGATGTCGGTA
This sequence comes from Ascodesmis sphaerospora, assembly GCA_027569015.1. NCBI lineage: Eukaryota > Fungi > Ascomycota > Pezizomycetes > Pezizales > Ascodesmidaceae > Ascodesmis > Ascodesmis sphaerospora. Next base: position 997,057 of record JAPPUR010000015.1, on the reverse strand, counting down.
TCAAGGGGATGATGGACTCTTTTAAGTTCCAGGCACTGCGTCTATACTGGATATGGTATCAGTATCTGTCACTACGCCTGCAAAAAGAAGTCATACCAGAGATATTACGCTGAGGCTGGTACGGGTTTGTTGAGTGTTTTGAGAGATGAGGAGTGTGTGCTGTGTAAGATGCGAGAAGATGAGTCTGAGAACAGCTGGATGTGTCGAGCAGTCGAGAAGAGAAGATGAAGTTGAGAAGGAGAATAACTACGAGAAACAGGGGCCTACTTATACAAGACAGCATACGTGTCTGCCTTTGGGAGACAGTTTCAACATGCATTCTCAACAACTCCTTAAACTCTTTGCCTTGGTTTCTTGAAAGGCCGAAAGCTAGATCAGTAGATGTTCTGAGAATCTCTTGTCTTGGGAAGTTTGAGCCAAACTAAAGTTTCATGATTTCTTTGATTCATTGTCTAAAGTATTTATAGAGTGCGTCTATGGTTGTTCCGTAGTAGTATAACGGTGTTTGGTGATAGCATCATATGCGCTCATACAGATTAGACCACATGGTCCACGGCCCCCGCCAAATCCTCCCCTCGAGACAGATCCAATACAGTAAGCCATAAAAGATTTAGTCTTGGTCATGTTAGTACCAGATCTTGACCTCGGGACTGAAAGTCGTACATACCGTTTTGTCAAGAGGGTTGGCTCATCTTCATATGGAGACAATGTCTTTGCCCTCCTCCGTAACGCACTCCTCCCCCGTTTCGGTGGCTAGCCTGACTGGAGGATGTGAGAGGATAGATGAACTCTGACCGTTGAAAGATGGTGCCCTATCTCAAGGTAAACCAGCTTCAAGGTCCAATTGAGAGCGCTGGCTGTACCTGTCGAACACGACGCCCGCAATCAAGCATATACCCCCCACAGCAGCGCAGATAATAGCAGCCACGCATAACCCTTCTTCTTTCGCATCCTTGGGTTTTTGTGATAGACTTACTACAATACCAAAGCATGCCGCGTAAAGACCAACCCCAAGGATGAAAGAGAGTATGGAAGAAACCTTCATAAATAAAGTATTCCTCTGTCCGAACTCGAGGGCTGGCTCGGTGATTATGGAGTCAGCCACCTCGGCCTTGTCATTCTCCCCGGATTGAATCATGTTCATGAAAGCAATAACGAGAGGGTCGCAATGGTAATGTCGTGGTGGTAAGGTGTTGATGGGGTTGACGGATCTCGTTCCAGTAGCGAGCTTGGTGTGTCGGATTGAACTCAGAGGACTTGACTGACGAATCGGTGAGATGGGGAAGGCCAGAAACAGCGCAGAAGGCCTTGTTCTTTACCTCCTGTTTGGTAACCTCCCTCTAACATTATCCCTGTTGGAGTGACTTGAGATGTACGCCGAAAGCATCGCGGGTGAACCTTGAGGCAGGCCAAAGTTAAGAACCCTAACCACCGCCTTGACAACACGTGCTTAGAGAAAAACTTGAGAGCTGTAGATTCAAATGCAAGGACGGAACGGCGATGACGAAGGATACACAAAGGGATCGCGGGTGTCGCGCACCAACAATGTCTAATAGCCTGCAAGTCATGGGCAGAATCTACAACATAAGTCGCTCCATGGGGCATGCGAGGATGTCGGAGAGCGTCGTCTGTATTAGAAGGAGGAGCGCAGACGAGCTCTACGTCGTAGGTGACAGCACGATGGGTTGCTGCCTTCCCATCGACTCCAGTCAGAGAGAACCCCTCAACATAGTTCAACGACTTATTCGCGGACACGACCGAGTAAAGACAAACCTTGTTGTCTAAGGAAGACCTCATTTCGGTGATTCTTAAGTAAGGCTATGAAGAATACCCCGATACCCCGCCCAATGAGAGATATCGGACCGTCTGATGCATGCGAACCCCAGATGTTGCCCATGGGGCGTGGTCAACGGGCGCCTCGGTGGCGTGGCGTTATTCTAGACACTTCTAGACACTGACTCAAAGCTTAGCATTTGTACAACAAGTTTCTATACGTACCGTAGTGCTAGGTCGACTAGACAGTTTACTCCTGGAAGGGAGGTGAGTAAACCCCCTGACTGTAAATCTGCATGTCAACCACAGCCGCGTGAGACTTGGAATGAGGACCTACCTCTCCTCTCAGGTGTTATGGCATGAATACAACAGAGACTAAGGAGTCAAGTCCTAAAGTAATGTAAGTATTATGAAAGAAAGGAATGCCTTGAAGCCTCGACTCAAAACTCTGATCCTGTTGAGTTCTCAACCAAAGTGTCCTTCACTCTTACCCCTCCCTCGGCCTTTCTGACGACTTTCTTTGGAACTTCAAGTACCTTGCCAACATCGTGTGAAAGATTCTTGTGGTGAAAAGGTGTAAACCAGGACTGCGTGCGTCATGGTGGCAAGTTCAGATTAGGTTGAACGGCACACCTCGTGCGCAGCAGCCGTTGCAAGAGCCGCCGTCTGACCCATGACGGCGCGTGGGAAGTGCTGCGCCCAGTTCGTCCAAGGGTGGCATTGAGATATTCTCGCAATTTGATGGGTTAGGAGGGCTGCACCCGCGAAAGCTTGAGAGAGGCTGTTGATCAGCCTTCGGTCAGGGGTGTACAACACTGGTAGGAGTTTCAAGATACCCTGGTTGAGTACTCAGCTGGAGCAGAGTTTCGAGCCGAAGCTCCAAAGCGTGATTGGTATGAAGGAGTCATAAACTAAGCTCAACAAGCTGTGACGCCGGCATGCAGCCGAGACGCACATTACGTGTAATCTCCGTTTAACTCATTTATCAGTGATGAATTACTAGTGAAGTTCTAAGGTCCCGCTAGGGGTTGAGTTATTCACCTACGACGTAGAGCTCGTCTGCGCTCCTCCTGCTAATACGGACGAAGCTCCTTGACACGTGGACTAAGGTCACTGCGATCGAGAATGTCGACCTCGACAACACACACGCCACGACCTTCAAGCTCACCCAGAACGCCTTGGTTGCCTTCGAGTTCGCCGAGGGTCCGTCACCTACTGCCGGAATAGATATTACTCCACAGTTCCTCCGCGACATTGCCACGTATCTTGCTGAGAACGGCATTGCCAACCAGGTGGTCCTCGAGGTCAAAGACTTTGCCAAGCGCCATGCAAAGTGCTTCGAGCCCACTGCCGAGATAGAGATCCAGTGGGGTAAGACGGAAACCATCACCGTCGTCCTGCCCATCTCCGCCCGGGCTGAGGCCAGTAGGGGCATCGCAACCTTAACCCCGACGGGCTGGAACCTCGGCCATGCTTCCCCGGGCACTACTCCAAGAGACTCTGACCCTGACCCTGAGCCTCCGGCCGGCGAACATTATGAAAGGATTGCTCTGGGGCCCAAGAAGGACACTCACAAAGTCATCTACACCAGTAACGCACCTGTTACCCCCAATCTGCTGCGTCAGGCGCTCGCTGAACTTGGATTCATCAAGGCCTGATTGCCTACGTCAATAGCACCCATCCTTCAGCGGTGAGGTGAGTGTCGGAATACGGGTACATATCTCCGCTCTTTGAAGTCACACTCTTCTATCATAGGGCTAGTGGTACAAGTTTGTAGGATCATCTACATTCGTTCTTCACTTGTTGCTTCTGCTTTATTGTCTTGTTCAATCTACCCTGGCCGTTATAGCAACTCAAACTGCCTTAGTTAGAAAAGAGTGACTTATATCATAAGTGATCAAATGATAGACTCCAACAATGTAATTGCCATTAACGCCCAGTTGAAGCCCAGAGCCTCAGAGTAACTGCTTCGAGGTACTTCAAGTTAAAGCTACCCTCACCAACGGGAACCTGGTCCTCAGCATTCACATACACAAACCCATTATCCAGGAAGATGCCAACTAATCTCGCATCTTCAATGCGGTCCATCTGCTCCCGAGAAACTGGTCCCATTGCGGAATAAAACGCCTCCCAGAACAGGTCCCGGAGCTCCCCCTGGTTGACATGGTAGCGCCAGCCTTCCTCCCTCGTGCGGATCCCGAGTAGGGTCTCAAGGCCCCCGAGCGACGTCCCAAACGGACCAATGGTGGTATCTTTCCAATCGCAGATGCCCGTGATGCGACCCGTCTCCCGGTGCACGTGGATGTTGTTCTCCAGGAGGTCAGTGTGGTTAGGCACCAGCGGCCAGTCTTCGGCAAAGAGTCCCGGGAGATTGGAGATGAGGCGATTTAGTGTTGGGCGAAATCGCTCGGGAAGCCCCCGGGAGAGCTGCGAGAGTCGCGACGAGTAGTCGGAGTACAGCTCCTCGCGACTTGGGGACGGCATCGATGCTGGCGTGTTGTGCCATGCCGAGGCAAAGAAGCTATATCGGCAAAGTCAGCTGTGCGGGTTCCTCGACGCGAGAGGAGAGAGAGCAGGGGACGTGGGTGTGGTATCGACGGACCTGGCAAAGTCTTGTAGGGTTTGTCTTAGGAGGTGGCAGTGATTCTCGTGTAGCTGGTCCAAGGCAAGATACACGGAGACTCCGCCTATATTGCCCATGGTGTAGATATGGAGCTTGCCCAGGCTGCCAGAGTCCCAGTGGCGAGGCACGAATCGCCCATAGGTTTGTTCAACGCTTCGGAGGAAGTCGAGGTCTAAGGAATAGTCACTAGCGCGATACTGGACGACACATTCCCCAACGTCGTCATCAGGCACGACGGTGTAGCTGGTTGAGCCTTGTATAGGTGCTGGGCAGACACGCCGGCCTAGAATCTGTTTAGCGGTTTGGTTGCACTATTCCTGCGTCACAGAGGCGTTATCGGAAAAGAACTCCGCTATCTGGAGCTTTGATAGCTTTGCAATACGGGCCTGCATTATGGCCATGATGTATTATAAGAATTGTGTAACGTAGTGGCCCGGCCGCCACGTGATAGGTCCCGTGACCCTAGCCCGTCGGCCCAGAGTTATAAGCTTCTCGCTAAGGGATAGCTATACTAAAGCCTTAAGCTTTAGTCTTATTATATAATAAATTACTACTTTTATTTTCGCTAAGCTACTATATTATATTACCTACCTTATTATAATTTTAAAGCTTCTCTATATAGCTTCCTAAAGATAAAATAATAAAAAAAGTACCTAGAAACTAGAGAGGGTTAATTATAACCCTTTAATCCGAAAATCCTATACCTAAAGGCTCTTTTATACCCCTTAATGAGTTAATACCTATGATTAAGCTAGGTAATAGTAACCCTATTAGGACCCCTAGGGATTAAAAAGATAACCCTAGTAGGCTCTTATAATAAGTCTAATTATGCGTAGAATAACTTAAGACGTTATAATACCTTTAAGAGAAAAAAGTAAAGCTTTTAGCTAAGATCTAGGGGTTTAAGGGAGATAATATAATACTAAGATATAATTTATACTTAAATAACTCCTCCTTAAGTAATAAAGGTAAAATATAAATTTATAACCTTACTAAACTTATATTATTAACTATGACCTAAAAAAAAGATATATAGCTAAGTAACCTCTAATAAGCCTTTATAGGCGCGAGGTAAAAATATAAGAAGGATTATAAGAAAATCCTTTTAGCCCTTAATAATATAAATTAAAAGGGCTAGATAAGATAAGACTAATACCTTAATAAATTACTATTAATAAAGAGGGAATTAATTAAGGAAGATTAAGAGGGCTTTAAGAAATAGTCCTTAGGCCTAATTAAGGACTTTATAAACTAAGAGCTAATATTAATAAGGTAACTTAAGGAGGTAAAGTAATAAGAAAATTAATCTCTTTAAGCCTTTTATTAATACCTTAACTCCCTAGAAAAAAACTTTAAAAGGTAAAATAAGTACTAAAAGGCGCTTACTTTTTATACTAAGCTCTTACCCTCCCTCTAAGACTATCTCGCTATATATTCCCTAGAGATTCCTAATATACGCAAAGTAATAATTACCTTAGCTATATAATTCTAAGACTTTATAAAAAATAAGGGAAAATAAAAAATAAAACCTTAAGGGGAAGGCTATATATAAAAGAGCTATAAGCAAAACTAGGGTAATAATATATATAACCTATCGCGATTTTAGAGGTACTTAGGGGCTAATATATTAAGGCCTAGCGCCTAGGCGCCCCCTAGGACTTTTATAGCCCTAGAGATAAATAAGATCTTTACTTATTAAAACTATAAAAGCAATAAATACCTATATAGGGACTATAATTAGCCGCCTAAGTCTTAGCTAGGCTCTTACTAGGGAAAAAGGAAGAAATTAATAAAATAACTTAATTACTAGCTTAGATTCCCTAACTTTAGGTTAAATGCGCCTTTAGCGCTATAGTCTCTATTTAAGGATAAAACCCTATAGATACTAAGGCTATCTTAGACTTAGGGGCAAAGACTAACTTAATTAATAAGGACTTTATAATCTAATATACCCTATAGTAGACCTATATAAAAAGGCCAAACTTTATAGTAATAGGCAGCGCGCTATTAAGGGTTTAATATATATAAGAAGTCCCTATTATTATAATTAACCGCAATAGGGTTATTTATACCTTTATATATATTTATCTAGGTATTAATAAATACCTAAATAATAAAGGAAGCTCTCTCTTATTATTAAAAAATACCTTAATAAATATAAGTATTATAATAGATTATATTATTAAGGAGTAATAATATTATTATAACTAAAAAAAGTCTAAGATCTTAACCCTAAGATAATTTAAAAAGGCCTATAAGAACTTAGTGAGAATCTTTATTATTACCTAGGTAAATAAGATATTTCTATTACTAGGGGATAAAACCTATAATCTAGAGGGGCTTAATAAGATTCCCCCGGAGTTTTAAGACCTTATTATCGCCTTTTCCCCTAAGAAAGCAAAGACTATCCTAGAGTATAAACCTATAAACCTATAAATTAACCTCCTACTAAGGAAATAGCCCCTATTTAGGCCTATTTACCTATTATCCTAAGCTAAGCTTATAGAGCTATATAGCTACCTAGAGGAAAACCTAGCGCTAAGGCGCATCTAATTATTAACTAATCTAGCTAAGTCCCTTATTTTATTTATCCCTAAGAAAGATAAAATGCTATAGCTTTATATAAATTACCGGGGACTTAACTAAGTATCTATTAAGAATTAATACCTTCTCCCCTTAGTTTTAGAGATTATAAATTATATCTAAGGGATATAATTTTTTACTAAGATTAATATTAAGGACGCCTATTACTATATCTAGATCGCTAAAAGAGATAAATAAAAGACCGTATTTCATACGCGATATAGCTATTTTAAGTATATAATTATATTATTTAGCTTAATAAATACCCTGGTAACCTTCTAGAATTATATCTACTAGGCGCTTAGTAGCCTAGTTAATACTATATATATTATATATCTAAATAATATCTTAATATTCTTAAAAACCCGCGAGGAATATATATAATATATATAGATAGTCCTAGAATAAATAAAAGAAATAGAGCTATATATTAAGCTATCTAAGTATACCTTTTACTAAGATATTATTAAGTTCTTAGGGTTTATCCTCTTAATTAATAATATTTTAATAAACCCTAAATAGGTTAAGATAATCACTAAATAAAAAGAACTAAAGACCTATAGAAAGATCTAAGTCTTCTTAGGTTTTTATAATTTCTATTAGTATTTTATCTAGGGCTACTTAGGTATTATAAGGCCCCTAATTAACCTTATAAAAGATAATAAAGATAATAAGAAGCTAAGAAAAGTAGACCTATAAATAAGTAAAAGGTAAGTATTTCGCCGCCTTATTAAGGCCTTCTAAAAAGCCCCCTTATTATAGTACTTTAATCTACTAAGATAAATTAAGATAGAGACTAATATATCTATATTTATAATAATAGGTATCTTATCTTAGCCTAATAATAAAGGGTAATATTACCTTATAGCCTTTTAATTAAGGAAGTTTAAAGGGCTAGAGCTAAATTATAATACCCCCGACTAAGAGCTAATAGTGATTATAGAGTTATTTAAATACTAGTAATACTATATTAAAGGGGCAATAAACCCTATAGAGGTTCTTAGTAATTACTATAACCTCTAAATATTTATAAAAATGCCTCGATTAAATAGGTAATAAGCGAGATAATATATATTCCTAGCGCTATATAACTTTATAATTAAGCATTAAGTAGGTAAGACTAACCTTATAGATAGCCTATTAAGAAGACCTAAATATAAGGGCAAAAAGCTATATAATTAGGAGCTCTTCCCTAAGCTAGAAAAAAAGCTTATAGTACTATAAGCTATTATAAGGCTATAAGGCTAATAAGGACTAAAGATAAGGGAAGACCCTCCTTTATATAAAGAGGCCCCTATTAAGTTATCCCCGATAAGGGTAAACTTAGACCCTATCGAAGAGGTATTAAATCTAAAGAGATTAGCGGACTAAGCGAAGGACTATATTAGTTATAAATAATTAATCTCGCCTAAATAGGCTAAGAGGGCAATATTTAAAGAAGATATATATAAAAATAAGGCCTCGTAATTATTTATTAAAGTAGTTAAGTACTTATAAAAGTATAATAACTAGACCTAAGAATAAATCTAAGGCTACTAAATAAAAAATACCCCTCGAGGCATAAAGAAATAAGTAGTAAGGCCTAATAGTCTCCTATAATTTAAAAACTAGGTATATATACCTAAGGATAAGTCTATAAGATATAAGATCTTAGAGCTATATTATAATAACCCGCTAATAAGGTATTTTAATATTAGCTATATATTAGACCTTATCTAAAAAAAGTTCTATTAAAAGGGCATAGACGAGGATATTAAAGAGTATATCTAGAGTTACCTTATATACTAGGGAGTAATACCTAAGAAGTATCGCTTATATAATAGGCTTAAATTACTATTAATTCCCTAGAGACCCTAAAATAAACTTATAATAGACTTTATTATAGGGCTTTTTATCTTAATATAAAAGGATAAGACTATAAATATAATTCTAATTATTATAAATTAATATACTAAGATAATTAAGCTATTTCTAGTATATATAGAAATAATAGCTTTAAACCTTACTGAGCTATTCTACTAGGAAATTAAGCTTAGCTATAAAATACTAGAGGGAGTAATCTCTAATTAAGGGCTAATATTTATAAATAAATTTTAGTCCTAAGTCTATTACCTCTCTAGGATTAAAAAGAGACTTTTAATAATATTTTACCCGTAAACTAATAGATAAATAAAGTAAATAAACTAAATATTAAAGCATTACTTAAGGTATTTTATTAATAAATAGCAAAGTAACTAAGTTACTTTATTACGCATAGCTAAATTTACTTATAATAACGCTAAAAATATAATAATAGGCATATCTCTAGCTATAATATTAATAAGCTATTAGCCTAAATTTTATATTTACCTCAAGGATAAGTCTAAAGCGGGGGGGGTACTAAAGGTATACCTCTAAATCTAAAAGCTAAATAAGCTATAAGATACCTTAGAGAATTACTAGCGAAAAGCTATAAAGAGCTAAGCGAAATATTATAATTCTAAATAAAGAGAAATAAAATTCCTATAAGGGGTATTAATAGCCTTATCTACGAAGAACCTAAAGTTTAAGGGAGAAAAAAAAAAGCTAATCCCGCAATTTATTAAACCCTTTTATATCCTTAAAAAGATAAGATAATAAGCCTATTGCCTTACTCTTCCTTAATAATATAAGTAAATCTATAATATCTTCTATATAAGCCTCTTAAAGCTATAATATACTTATAAGGGAAATAAAGGGGAACTATTATTAATACCTAAGCTAAAAGAGGATAATATAAAGTAAAAAATAAAGAAGGTAATAAACTAAAGGATTATCTAAGGTAGCCTTTATTTCTTTATAAAATAAAAGGGCTAGCTATTAAAATATAACTAATAGGTTAATTATGAAGATATAATTAATATAAAAATAGCTATTAAGGAGTACTAAAGAAAAAAGATTAAGTGAGGTATAAAAGTTAAAAAGTAATAAGCAAAGAAGTATAAGAGGCCTAAGAAGATATAAGTAATTATAAAGGGAGAATTACTAATAATTCTAAGGCAAAAGTAAAATATCTTAATTATTAAAAGTTATTATTACCTAGGCTACCTATAGCTAAAAAGAAAATTATATTATTTTTTATTAGCCGAAACTATAACCTAGATTACTAAATAAAAATAAGCATAATAAAATAATAAGGAACTACTAGTAAAATACTAATAAAGCCTTAAGGTATATTAAGGGCTTATATAAATAGGTTTTTTATCTTCTCGATAATCTACTTATTATTAAGGTTACCCGCGTAGTTTAACGCGCTAGATATAGCATTATAAAAGGCCTTAATAGCCACTAACTATACCTAGTACTATGTATCGCTAGGCTCTAAATAGGGAAAGGCATTAATATATTAAGCCTTATACTTAGGCGAGTATTAATAGAATTATTAATAAAAGCCTAATAATTAATAAAAAAATAGGCAAAGACTTATAGGGTTAAGGGGATAAGAGCCCTAGATAATAGCTAAAACTTTCTAATAATAAAAATAATAAGAGTAATACTTTATATTAGCTACCTAAGAACTATTAGTAAGTTAGAAAAGAAATAATAATAAAACTAAGGGGAAGTACTATAAAAAAACCTAACCTTAGTTTCCTTCTTAGTGCTATTTAAATAATACTTTAAGCTATAAGTACTATAAATAGCGCTAAAAATAGCGCATAAATCCTAGATGGCTCCGCATAGAAGTATTTACGAAGTATAATTAATATAATAAAAAAAATTATTGCCCTTCTTAGGCTAAGTATTAAACGGAATATTATTATTATTATTATCCTTTTACTCGAAGTTAATAAGCTCTCGCTTAATATATATCTCGAGATAGTAGATATTATAGGTATTACTAGAGAGGAGGGTATAAATACTATAAAGATTAGCGAGATATAAAAGAAAGCCTAGGGAATCCCTAAAGAGGAGGCATTAAGTATATAATAAAGAGGTAGGGTTAATATACCTATCGCAGTTATTACTATGCTAATTATATAAGGCATAATAAGAGGATATAGCGCTATTAAATTAATAATTAATTAAGTCGAAATTAATAGGTTTTTAGGCTATTAATTTCTTTATCTTATCTTTAAGGGTAAACTATATAAAATAAAAATAAAACGCATATTAAAGATTACTCGCGGAGTAAGGCATAATATAAGAGAAAATAGCCTTAGCTATATAGCGCTATATATTAATATGCTTTTAAGTAATAAAGAGAGATATCGCAGAATTAATCGCGAGATATAAGTAAAAGGGTAAAAAAACCTAAGAGACTTATAAGGAAATAGCTATAACTAGATTTTACTTAGTTATTAATAAAGTTATAAAGAAAAAAAAAAAAAGGTAAAAAAAACTTCGCGCGGGGTTATAATTAAAATAAATAAAAAAGTATATTAATAACTAATACTAGTAATTAAAGCTAAGGCTATTTATAGAGGCTAAAACTACTAATTATAATAAGTAATTCCCTAGTAAATTAGAACTAAGAGCCTAGTACCTCGCGGCTACCTAATAAAATAGGGCGATTCTATAATACTATTTCCTACCTATTAGGGATAATAGGCGCCGGGGGGGGAATAATTATAATATAGTAGCCTAGCCGCCACGTAATAGGTCCCATAACCCTAGCCTATTAGCCTAGAGTTATAAGCTTCTCGCTAGGGGATAGCTATATTAAAGCCTTAAGCTTTAGTCTTATTACGCAATAAATTACTACTTTTATCTTCGCTAAGCTGCTATATTATGTTACCTACCTTATTATAAATTGGATTTAGCTAAGATTATAAGGTAGATTATAACTATTAAACTAGAACTTATATAATAGCTCTAAAGGAGGGTTATATTACGTATAATTAGCTATTAGTTTATTTCTTATAAAAAATTTAAATAAGTTTTAATTTTAAAAAAATAATTATTATAACTTTAAAAATTTAATTATTAAATAATAATTTAATAATTTAATAATTAAGAGTTTTATAAATTAATATAAATTAATTAAGATAATAATTAATATAAAAAGCTTTTATTAAGTATTTTTTAAATAGTAATAATTATTATTATAATATATATATTTTTTTTTAAGAGAAATATTAATTTAATAATTATTAAACCTTATAATATACCTATAGGCAAATTAAGGCAATCTAGTAAGAGAAATATAATTTTTAATATAATTAAGCTATTATGCTTAATGCCTTAAGATAAATATTAATATATTTTAATTAAGTTATAATATATTTAATCATAAAAGCTTTATATTCCAGCTCCATCTACCACAACAAATAGTAATAATTATCCATTCACGATGGCGCTTGCATCTGCGTTCCATCGTCAGTCATCTCTTGAAGGCATAATTGACAACCAGGCCACTGAGACTGCAGCCAAAAGTTTACTCGCGTGCAGTGCATCATGATGGAACTCCGCTCTCCATGTTGCTATTTCGGACTCGACACTTCATTGCGCCCGTCCTTGAGTTCAGCTCGCCGCGCCTCAGCTAATCGCCGGTTCTACCAGCTCATCAACCATTTCGATGGCGACCAAGGAAGCAATGATAAATATGACCAACTCAAACTTGTCCGATATACTTACAAGTTTTCCATATCTCAAGAATCCAAGGATCATTTCTTGTGCGCCTTGTTTGCAGCTGCCGGGATTCCCATTCTTGCAGACGACAACATTGACTTGAGCGATCCAACTCGAGAGGCCGAGCTTCGAGAGTCTCTGGTCGACTTTGCCAAGTATCTCTTTGAGAATTTCTTTCTTCCATGTAGGATCAATGACTCTTGCAGGCCTAGCGCTCTCGCTCACTTGTACCTCCAGTCAAAGCATCTACCAAAAAGACTCCTCAACCTTCACCAGCCTCCCACTCATCCGTCATGAGAACGCAAGGCCAGGGGCAAGCATTTGCTGGTACTTCAGAGCGGATAGCCACTCTTCGACGCGCATGTCTCATCCGTGATCGTTATAGGTGTGTCGTCTCCCGCAGGTTCGACCAGAACGAGGCTTTGAGGCGGCTCTTGGCCCAACAGCGTGGGGGCAGCCAGGCTCAGGACCAAGACGGAGCTTCTTTGACAGGAGAGAGGTTTGAGGACCTCGAGGTGGCACATATCCTCCCCCACTCACTTGCTCGACTCAACCCTTCTCGAGAACTGGTACAAACTCCGGCTTGAGCCGCCCCCCCTTAACCACTGCTGACTCTTCTCTATTAGGACCCCTCTAAAGCAGCGACACTATCGATTCTTAACATATTTGATTGCGGGGCGGCCTACCTGATTGAGGGAACAAAGCTTGATCGGCCAGGGAACGCTCTAACTCTTGCTCATAACCTGCATATGTTGTTTGGCGACTTCCGAATCTTCTTTACGCCTGTCGACCAGCAGCCACATACGTATCTCATAGATACTCTTCTCCTAGTAGGTTCTATCGACGGAGTTCCTGTTACTCGCACGCTTTACCTCACAGAAGAACGAACCATTGATCCCCCATCACCTCGGCTGCTTGCAATCCACAGTGCCATTGCCCATATCCTCCATCTTTCTACAGCGGGAGACTATATCGATGATATTCTGCGGGATGCCGAAGAGCCTGGCGCTCGAGAGGACGGCTCTACAGAATTAGAACATCTCCTGAGGCTTGGACTTGGCGGCTGGCCGATCGGTCAAGTTCTCAGGTAGATGCGTTCCTGTCAACAATTCAACAATAATGTTCCCCTGACGAGCGAGGAGCCTACTAATGACTGGGTTTTCTAAACCCACGCCGAGATCTCGTTATATTTTGTAAAACAATTCGAGTAACGGCAGTCGACTGAGGCGTGTCGATGCGTCAGCCTATCTACCCACCGCCCCCCATTTCCGAGCCAAAGACCTTGCTTGAGCACTACTTCGGGGCAGTTTGAGTAGAACTGGTAGGGATACCGTCCGTCCCACGGCACGGAGACAAACAGGGGAACATGCGCTCACGCTGCAGCCTGAACTCAACAATAGGTATATCGTCACCTCGACATTATTAAAGCTATTTAAAATTAATTAAAATACTTTAATTCTAACTTTAAGTAAAATGAAGCTATAAAATATTAATTCTTTTTAAGAGCTTAACCTTATAAAGTTTATTATCTTATATGAAAAACTCTTTTATTTATTTTGGGTTCACCAGCTTACACCGCCCCTCACCTAGGCAACCAGCTAATACTAAATATACCCAAGCGTTACATACCAAAGCGCGCTGTCCACCACCATCCCAGTATACTTTCCCCACGTCATGTCGAAATCGCAGCATGGATCAGGCAGCGTTGCGACTGGTATACCGCCAGCTTGACAATGACCTTAACGATAACGCCCTCTTTCTGTTGGATCGACTGCAAGCCCTCGAACCGGAAAATGCATCCCTCACACATCTGCGGTCCCTCTGTTGCTTGCGACTGCAACGATTCGCCTCGGCGGCAGAGTACAGTCGCGACAAGGGAATCACCGGTGAACACGTTGGTTGCTCCTACGTTTTTGCCCAATCATGTATGCACCAAGAGCATTACTCGGAGGGAATAACGGCTTTGGAACAAGCTCGGCGCATCTGGGATGGATCTGGCACTTCCGGTAAGGCCGTCTTTTATTGATACGCGACTCAACCAAGCTGGCTCTCTAATATTCTCCTGGGCAGGTGGACCTTCAAGTTCCGAACGATTCATTCCAGATTCGTCATCGATCAGTCGCCTCCTCGGCAGGTTATATAGAGCAAACAGCGACTTGCGGCGTGCTGCCAGCTGTTTCGTTTCGGCGCTAGAAGCAAACCCTTTCATGTGGGATGTTTTCACCGAACTTTGTGATTGTGGTCAGTCCGTAAGGGATAGTGCCCGACCCTTTTCTTTCTTTTCTTGTTCTTTCTTTGTTCTGACTTGTCGGAGTATAGGTATCCCACTCAATGTGGCGAATGTCTTCAAGTTTAAGCCTACTCCGACGTCGAAAGAACCTCATCGCCACCCTCCAGCACTTTCCGATGAAGATACGAGCCTCTCGACGCGAGATGATCCCAGCGAGACAGAGACGGAGGGCCGGGCTTACCGAAGCGCTCGGGGGGCTCCTTCGAAGTGCTTGCCTAGCACAAACTTGCCGTCATCCACAAAAAGAAAACAACCCTCTGAGCTCGACATCTTTGCGCCAGACATGGAAGCGTCGCATGTTCAAGCCAGTCGGAAAGAGAATCCCGGCTCAATTGGCTCTGTCATGACCCAGCGGAGAAGTGCTCGATTGAACCAGGCTACATCTGCGACTCTGACTGACCGTCGGGTCACTGAGCCCAACGTCAAGAAAGAGGTCTCTAAGCGTCTTGAGAAACCACGGATGATAGCCCATCCCACCACACAAAGATCGGCAACTCTTAAGCGACGAACGAATGCGACACGATCATCCGATTCAGTTGCTGGTAAAGACGCCAAAACAAAAAATGATCGGGCTACGGGCCAAGTGGCTGCAACCGACCATTCTACCGAGTTTCCCTACCTGGCAATTTCACGAGAACAGGATAAACTCCAGCCACTCGTCCAACTTTTCGCCAGACTGGGTACTGCTTATTATCACTTGACAAGGTTTCAGCCACAAGTTTGCCTTGACACTCTGGCATCTCTTCCTGCTGAGCAACAGGCGACACCCTGGGCCATCTCAAAGATGGCAAGGTCCCAGTACGAGTTGCAGAGTTATAATGATGCCAAGGCGACTTTCGAGGTGCTCCGAAAGGTTGCACCATCATGGATCGAAGACCTCGAAGTATACTCGACGGTATTGTGGCATCTCAACGACGACGTTGCGTTGGCATTTCACGCACACGAGCTAGCTGATGGCCATTTTCTTTCACCACAAACGTGGTGCGCTATCGGCAACTCGTTCTCTTTACAAAAGGCCCATGCAGATGCCATCAAGTGTTTCAAACGAGCGACTCAATTGCAGCCTCAGCTTGCTCATTCCTATTCACTATTAGGGCATGAATATCTCGATGCAGAACAGTACGATGACGCCACCACTGCGTTTCGCCGCGCCCTTCAAGTTGACGCACGCCATTACATTGCTTTGGTCGGTCTGGGTCGGGTGCAAGAGAGGCTAGGCAAATTCGAAGTAGCCATGAGAAACTACATGAGTGCGGAACGAATCAATCCAACAAATGGGGTTCTGCTCACTCACATCGCCAGGGTAAGTCTCAATAAACCCCCCCGTAGCCGATGCTCTGGCTGACCAGATAGGTCCTGGATAGACTTGGTAATCCAAGGTTGGGGCTAAAATACATCCAGCGGGCTGTGAAGCTTGACTTGCCTGATAAGCTTCTCGCCTTCGCCAAACTCCAGAGTGCGAGGCTATTACTACGCCTCGGATCGCCTGTAGAAGCTCTACAAGAACTACACTCGGCGGAACGAATCGCGCCCGGTGAGCCAGATGTTCACTTCATGTTGGGCAAAGCCCATTTGTTGGAAAACAATAAAGGACGAGCGCTGAAGTGCTTCACCATCGCACTGAGCCTTAACCCCAGGGTGAGCTGACCGTGATACTCCCGACAGTGGTCTTGATGCTAATTGACAAATAGAATGAAACAATCAAGGAGGCAATATCGTCTCTTGAGGACAGCAACGACTAGGCCACTCTTGATCAAGTCATGCGACTGGAAAGAGATGCAAATGAACGGCTTGATGGACTCGACCGTGCATGTTGAAAGGCGTCATGACCAAGATTAACCGCAAGACATTTGTCGAGGTACGCAAATTGGAGCAAAGTGATCAATTCAACCCAGTAGTCAGGGTCGCCCGACTTTGGCCCTTTCAATTGAGACCAACGCCATGCTGTCCCGGGACTATCCCCCTTCCTCTTCGCTCCTGTCTACTACCGCCTTGGATCACGTTCCTTAGCCCAACACCCTAGAAGGATAACCACTGATGCAAATCAACACTGGCTTAGCGGATAACAGGATCCTTGCAGTTGCAGTTCAAGCTACTGACTTTACGCATCTGTTGGACTTGTTACTGGCAACTCTTGCCGGCCTCCTTGCTCGAGCAAGGAGTCGTGCCCGAGGTGGTGGTGTCCTTGTTCCAGTTGCCAGTTGTACTGCGTGTAGGAGCTCATGATACATGATGACTGCATAGTCATATGAGATTAGGTGAGGGAGGCAGTGGAGGTGAAAGGATAGCACACTAACCAAGTGGCTCTTTACAGGCAAGGTTAGCTGGATGGGATTTGGGAAGTGAGGTAGATGGTCGAAGATAAAGGGAAACTGTAAGTGGTGATGTCTTCAGAGAAGAGGTTTTGGAGGAGGGTGCTACATTTGGAGTAGTTGATCTGGTAGTGTGGGCTGCGTTGAAGATATTCAGCCTTTGACAATGGGAAGATGGGGGCTTGTATATGTGTTCAGGACTCAAGCCAAGACCTTGTTCATGTTCACATGGGCAAGGCGGCGGGTCTCATGGAACGCCCTCCAAAAGGTAGAGCTACCAATCGAGTGGAGGTGTGCTCAAGTGTTATGGATACCTTGCTCTTGCAACCAACAAGTATGGGAATACTGATCCAATCATTTTGGCTTGAGGGTGCTGGGGGCCGACAATTGTGGGCTTATCGTTTAATCTGTGCGAATTGCCTGAGGCTATTCCCTGGCCGCGAAGTAGCCTTCCGGATTAGGACTAGCCCGTCCGATCTGCCAGAGATCAAGCGATCATCCTCAGCCCTATTGTACAGGCTCTAATTCAACATCATCCAGCAGCAGACCGCGCCAAACGAATGAGCGCATCTCCTTCTTCCTGAAACACAGACCGTGTTAGGAGAGTGTCGACTTCTTCGCACGCTCAGCTGTCAACAGCCAATCATTTCCACACGCCTCATGCCCTGCCTAAGGTCTCGCGTCGGTCGCAGCAACTTGCCCGCCGCTGCCCGGCACGAGACGATCAACTCCGCACCTCTCTCTCTCAGGCCCTTTTGGTCGGCCAGCATGGGCGCTAATACAAATCCTCTCTCCCTCCTCCACGCACTCTGAGCATTCCCATCATGAACAACGGGGTCTCCAAAGCCCGGCCTAGGCGTTCTCGTTTGAGACTATCCAAGTGCTTTCAAGAACATCTGCTCAACGCTGTCACCATACCAACTCCAGTGGTATCGGGTCTCCCCCAGGACGCACCAGCGAGGTTGACAAAGAGGCCACTCGACGAGATCGATCAGTCGCCTGCGAAGAAGGCTCGATTGACGAACGCGCAGCAACCCGAAGCTGAGGGCGAAGGGGGCCAATCCGCAGACAAGGTCCGACAGCACACGCTTCTATGGGATCAGCTACTAACGGTATAGCTTGGGCAGACGCCGGTCCTCCAACATCCGAAACCTAACCCTCCATACGCTTCATTTCTCGAGAAGTTTATTAATCCCCTCCAGCCGGGTCCCTTGCCCCAACTCGGAGCACAGCTTTGTTCTTGAGTGGCTCGAATCGATTGGGTCCGACCGAGATACACGCTGCCGGTCAGACAGCCGTCTTCAGCATGCGGACGACAGCCCCATCCCGAGAAGGCGCGCGAGATCAGCACCAGCGATGGGCTACACACGGGATGCTGATGGCTTCACGGTGCCGCCGACGCCCGCTACCTCCCACGCTGGATCAGTCCGGACTGATCCCGGGTACGGACTTAGTTCAAGCCGGTCTTTTACCGTTGTAGAAGATGCTGTCTACCGTTCGGTCAACCTGAGGGAAAATTATATACACTTGCGCTCCCAATACGACGAATTCCCAGGCCACATTGCTGACCTCATTGCTGTGGCACGCAGAGCCCGAGAATCCCCCGAGCCGTCGCTTGAGGAACTTGGACGAGATACCGCCTTGGAGTCCCTGGAGCTTGGTGTAGCGGAGCCTGAGGTGGAAGACTACTTCCGTGAGAATATTCTCCCTTCCAAACCAGGGGGCGGCGTGAAGCGAAGTGACAGGCAGCCTATGTCGAAACACTCCATCCCCAAAAATCCCACGTCAAAGTTCCGAGTGAGCAACCCAGTGCCGGATATGCTCTACGAGTACAGTCGCCCCGGAGCGTTTACGGCTGGCCAACAGGTACAGCTAGGGTCTATGGGGAAGCAGGTGCAGGCGAATAACTTGGATTTGATCTATCCCTTCTTCGTCCTCGAGTTCAAGGGAGACGGGCCTGCCGGGACGGGGAGTATGTGGGTGGCGACGAACCAGTGCCTTGGGGGCTCCGCAGCCTGCGTCAATATGGCTGACCGGCTCAATCGCCAATTGAGGGAGTGCGAGGACATGACTGTTCAAGAAGTCAATACTGCTATCTTCAGCGTAGCGACGAACGGTGTCGAAGCCCGTCTTTTCATCTCTTGGAAACATGACGACGTGGACTTTTATATGCAGAAGGTCAATAGCTTCCTCCTTCAACAGCCCGAGCAGTACTTGGAGTTCCGCAGGCACATTCGGAACATCATCGACTGGGGTAAGAATGATCGGCTGAAAGATATTGGGGACTCATTGGACGTCCTCTTAGAGGAGAGCAGGAAGAGGACTTCGGCGGCAGCGAAGTCTCGCATGCCACTGTCTGCCGAGTCTGCTAGTAGTAGCAGCAGCAGCAGCAGCAGCAGCAGCAGCAGCGGTCGCAAGACGCGCAAAACGTCGTCGACGCGCCAGAAGAGCGAGAGATGCAACAGCACACAAGGACAAAGCGGTGGAGCTGAGGAGTATTGGGAATGGGATGGGACAATTGGACGATGGTTTCATCGGAATGCTGATGGGACTCTCAAGTGGGCGGAAGAGGGAGGGCAACGACCAGGAGTGATGTTGACCGGACAGCCTTAGGGACTCGACAGTACAGACAAATTTAGGGCTGTGTCAAATTGAATCAAGATGTCACAGTACGGGTCAGCTTATGCAATTGTACGTATTTCTGCTTTTATTGCTCTTTTACTGCGGCTCCCTGTTCGCTGCTGTCCACAGTGACCGTCCCTGGGCATACCTCTATCAGTCTGTTTACCAGCAAGTCGACCATTTCTCTCTCATTCACCCCCGAGTTTGACGCCACCAAGGCTTTAAGAATGTTGTTCTCCTGATGAAGTTGTATGAGAGCATGCAAATGCATGTTGCGCCAGAGTTCTTGAAGAGCCATGACAGATGAATAGTGTAGAGAGGACAGGACGGAGGCACCGATTGCCACGGCGCTGACACAGGTCTTCACTACACGGTGAGTTATGAAGTTGCATATGAAGGGGTGCTGCTCTCTAGACGATTCTCGCGCGGTGGATCTTTGGCCGTGTTCCAGATGATGGATTTATGTATTGGATACGAAAGACCTGCGGGAAGAGAAAGAAGAAACAATTCCGGCATCTAGCTGAAATCAGACGTGCTTAACACTGGGTCTCGCAATATATCGTCAGCATTCGAGTACTTTTGGGTCCAACACCCCAGCATGATCTCTCCCCCGAATAGCTCTTTGATATCAGGGAAGATGCCCTTCTTAAAAAGGCCATCAACACGCGATTCGTATTGTTCCATCTCCTCCATCGAATGAAATAGTCCGCCGGGATCTCGGTATGGCCAGTGTCCTGTGATGATTGTGTAAAGAACAGATCCAAGGCTGAAAATATCGGTGGCTGGCGTTGGCATGCCGACTGAGTTGGGATCGGAAAACCCAGCGTCTGGGAGTCCCCCGCCATCTAAATCTAGCACTTCACAGACGGATCCACCAAAGTCGCAAAGCCAAAGATCTAGGTCTGTGGGGCTTGTAGCATGAACAAGGAAGTTATCGGGGCGTAGATCACAATGTATAACGCCTAGACTATGAATATAGGCGACAGATTCGATGGCTTGTCGAAACCATTTCTTTCGGAGATACAGAGGTATGTAGTGGTTTTGGCTCTCGAGAAAGCGCTGGAGACTGCCATGACTGGCCTCAGCAAGAAGCAACCCGGTCGGAAACTCAGCCTGCCATCCCAGGCATCTGTGACTATATTAGCATTAACATTCTCGTTTTCTAGAGACTGTTCATCGCACCTCACGACCCTAGGATGCTCTCCTAGTCGGTCCAATATCTGCCGTTCAACCAAGTAATGTCTTGCAACACTCGGCCTTTCCCGTACCACTTGGTCCTCTAATATCTTAGCTGGGGCTTTTAAGACGATCCCCTGCCTGGCTCGAAAAAATATGGATGTTGAGCCTAGAAAGCGAAGTGTTTCCATTGAAACTGCGGATGGGGATGGGGTCGCGGGGATGGCGCGGTCGGAGAGCATGGTCGGTCGACCTAGGCGTCTAATTAGGGAGGAATAAGGAAACGCAACGGGTTCAGGATAACAGGATATTTGAATCAGGGAGGCGGCGGAAGAAGCGGCTCGTGCAGGCTGTCTAAAGAATAGCGGATAATTCACTAAATGCTGATGGCGACCTCGGTTAGTCGGGATCGCTGGATTGTTATTCATAGTGATGGGATGAACTATGGGAACATCAGATCGTACTCGAGTGTGCACAACTCCACCGGGGAAGAGGATGTGGTGGGTGGTAAGAGAGATTGGAGGCCCATGCATCTAACATGGCTTCATCATTATTTCCTCATTATAAAAACATCTTCTCAATCCATGCTCGATAATCAGTCGCGATCCAATCCCCGATCTTCCGTAGCACAGCAATAATCGTATACGATCCCAATAATGTCCTAGTATCCCCCAAGACAATTGATCCTATAATCTCGATTCTGTCCCCCCGCCAACTCGCAAAAGACAACTTCCAGTCATGGCCGATGATGTACAAGAGTGGCAGCGTGATGATGCCGTGCTGAGCAATTCGTCCAGGCACAAGCATGGTTATGCGTTGATACCAGGCGGCCGTCCAAACGGAGAGCTGCAACTCACCGTCTTGCTGAATGGCTGACGTCTTGGTCTCGATATTGCAGGCGATGGGAGCGAATTGCAAGGGGGGGTAGCCTGTCTGATTGACGGATTGGGCGTCGGAGGGCTGAGACCAGACCTTTTCTGCAATAGCAGAGATGAGCTTCGCATCGTCTGAAGATGCCTTGGCACCGCTGTCGTCGAGTAGTTCTCGCGGTTTCCCATCATTCAGCCAGAGGGTCAGGCAGAAATCGATCATCTTATTCTCGATTACGCTCCCCCCACCTCGTCCACTCGTTATAGGAGAGAATGGCGCCAAGATCTTTGCCGTGAGGGAGGGTTCGACCTGGACTGTGGCATGGCCAGCAAGGGCATGTTGTAAGAGTGGTTGATGGACCAGCATGTTCCACGTCACCTCAGCGCGGGTGTGAACTTGGCAGTCTTGTGCTGTATTGCCAATGTCGCT
The DNA here is from genome assembly GCA_027569015.1 of Ascodesmis sphaerospora. Taxonomy (NCBI): domain Eukaryota; kingdom Fungi; phylum Ascomycota; class Pezizomycetes; order Pezizales; family Ascodesmidaceae; genus Ascodesmis; species Ascodesmis sphaerospora. The sequence continues at coordinate 974,793 of JAPPUR010000015.1, read as the reverse complement.
CAAGAAGTCGAGCTCATGTAAGGCGACTTCGAGAGGCGACTTCGGCTTGCGAGAGCGGGGGTAAGAAGACTCCTGTTCGTTTGCTTGCCGCTGGGAAATTTGTTTTCCAGGTCGAAACCAGTCACTTCTCCTCTGCGCCCGAGGAACAATTGCTTCCACATCCTTGCGAATCTCCAAGGGGAAAATCTCGAAATGATCCGTAACAATATCGTCTATACTCTTGAATAGATCCTTTACATCATTCGGCAGAACCTTGGAAGGGTCATCCCCCATGCGTATTTGAACGACAGGCAAGTCTAATACCCAAAGACCATTAGCAGACTTGAGAGGGCTCCTCGTGCGGCGACCTCCGACACTGGATCTCTCGGATCGTCCAGCAGAATGCGACCGATTCGAGCTCCCCGAAACTAACGAACCGGACTGCGACGGGGTAATGCTTGGTGCGTTGAAGCCTCGGAACGGAATTGGGGGCAAATTCGGCCGCCGTCGATTGAAATTTGATCGGGGTGTTTCCTCGTTCCCCCCTTCTTCCCAGCCGGTCTCTCCGATATCGCCAGTATCACCACCGTATTCATTAGATGACTCGAGTCGTGGTCTTTTCGTCGGCGACGTGTCGCGTCTCTGATTTCGGTCGCTCGGGTTTGATGGCGGCGGCGTCGTCATTAAGCTTCGCTTTGGCGAGATGGGATGGGGTGGTGGTGATTGATCGATAATCTGAATGAACTCGGAGTCGAAGTTTTGAGTAACGGCGTCTAGCCAATCCTCGATAAAAATGGAAAAAGAATAATCGGTCATGAAGACAGAGCTGAGGAGGATATCACTAGGTACGGAATGTCTTAAGAAACGCTGACTCCAGAGGATTGTTGATGCGTATTGAATGTTGATGTTAAGTTGGTTGGCCAGGTGATGGAAACATTGGTGACGGATGAACCATTCTGCGGGTGGGTATTCTCTAGGGTAGCCGACGTGACTCTCTTTCCTTACAACCAAAATGGACTCAAAGCTTCGACGACACGAGGCTCTCCAATTATACAGATACAGAGCTTATCGACCGCATCACTTCTCTTCCCAGCTTGCCCGATTTTTCAAATATTGTACCACTATCTTCTCAGTATTTGGCCAAGGGCTATGCAGAGGATGAGTTTGAGGATGCTATGGAGTCGATGAAACTCGCGTCTCGGGTTGGTATCCATGTCCCACGCGTTGAACGAATTGTCCAGTTTGATAATGCTTTTTATTGCATTATGGATCGGATTCCTGGGGAAACACTTGATAGAATGTGGCCAGAGCTTGGTTGGATAGCAAGCCTTCGACTTGCCTTTCAACTTCGTCGCGTCATCCGCCGCTTGAGGTCGGTTGTTTCAACCTCATCTGGATCGCTGGCAACTGGCAAATGCAGGTCATATTTCCTCGAAGATTCTTTCGGCTTGCCACCGAGAGCAACCTTTCATCAGGTCAATGCTTTCTTGAATTTCTGGGCCAATTTCGTCTCGCTGCGCCAGGAGACTAAGAAGACGCCGATGGAGCATGCGATCTGTCCGAGGCCGGTGTTTTCATACAGTTGCCCATTTGTCTTTACCCACCATGATCTAGCACCTCGCAATATCATCCTCGATCGCGAAGGGCAACTATGGCTTATTGATTGGGATTGTGCGGGATTTTATCCCAAGTTCTTCGAGTACGCCGGCATGCATAACTTCATTCCCAAGGCATGGGACAAGTTCACGTTTTGGCGATGGAAACTGTTCGTCTGGATTGCGGGTGGGTTTTACGACAAGGAGTCCCAGTGGTTGGAAACAATAAGATCAAGATTTACGCGCTTCCGCCCAGCACGTCGGTTCAACATGAAAGCGAACGGGTATGCTGCTGCTGCAGGGAGGGCCGACAATGACTCTTAAGGAACAAAGCCAAGAGGCAAGAGCAGAGCAGTGGTCTTCGGGTTGATGTTGGGAGCATTGTTGGTTAAAAACAAGGTGTGTGCTTGTGTGACGCTCTCATAGCAGCAAAGCTATAGATCTTGCGTCTGTAACTTGCCAAGTCCTGTTTGCTCTCGCAGCTATCAACGTGTGAATCTATTCAAGACATCACAGCCTTTATCAACAGCCGCGTCGAAGTCTTGATAAGGATGGATCACTCTGTCATATATACTAATAAGGCTTAACTAAATGTCGTTCTAAAGGCAGAAACTATATAGATTGATGGCAGACTTTACGGCCTCGTTAGAATTACGTATCGGGCCTGATGTACCCGATGTTCCTCGACTTGGCCCCTTGACACTAAGGCACCAAAGTTGGCAAGCTGGAGGAAATTGCCTATATTTAGCAACGCTCTTTTTCAAACTCTGCATTCCGTCGACCAGCCAACGCCCCTCATAACCGGACATCAAGTAACTCCCATCACTTTCAGCTCGTTCCTTCCCTATATTCTTGACGCTTCCTTGTGCGTTAAGAACACTAAGTTCAGTTCCGACAGAAACTTTCAGCATCCTGCTGTCTCTACAACTTCCAGCTTCCAATATCGCTGCAAGGCAACATCGGACCTGCCACCTCAACTCGCAACGCAATGGACGAATCTCAGGGTTCCGATCGGAAGCTCCCAGTATCATCGCCCTTTGTCGTTGAGCCATCTTCGTGCCATACTCACAGCGTTATCCTGCTCCATGGGCTCGGTTCAAACGGAGAAAAGTTCGGCAAGGAATTGCTCGAAACCGGCGTCTCTTCCAACGGCAAGAAGTTGACCGAAGTCCTTTCCGGCGCAAGATTTATCTTCCCAACATCAAAGCGGCGTCGATCGAGTGCTTTTCATCGGGCGAGACTGACGCAGTGGTTCAACGTCGCATCATTAGAGGATCCTTCGCACCGCAGCCACACTCAAGTCCAAGGTCTCGAGGAGTCATCCAGAGAGATCTTGGATCTCATCGGCCAGGAATCCGGCAAGGTACCCCGCAAGAATATCATCCTCGGCGGGCTTAGTCAAGGGTGCGCGATGGCGCTTATTTGTCTGCTCGCTATGGATTTCTCCGTTGGTGGATTCATTGGGATGAGCGGGTGGCTGCCATACAGGAATGAGATTGAAGAGCTTGCGAAAGCGGATGACGAAGATGAGAGCGAGGATGATCCATTTAGCTCTGACGATGATAACCCTTTTGCTACATCGGGCGACTCTGAGTGTGAAGCGCAGGATCCGGTGGCCAAAGTCCGTACATTCGTCAGGGACTTGTTGTCTCTTGGCGATTTGGGAACCTCGAGCAGCGAGGAGTCGGCGACCTCGACTCCCATCTTTCTTGGCCATGGAGATGCAGATGAAAAGATTAATCCTTCTCTCGGAGAGGATGCGAGCCAGATACTAAGCTCAGTAGGCTTTCAGGTTGACTGGAGACGCTATGCTGGGCAGGGTCATTGGTATAAAATCCCAGATGAGATTGATGACATTGTTGAATTTATTCAAACAAAGGCGATGTGGAAAATGGGAGCGGCCTGACACATAGGGACGCAGTCGAGAATCGGCAGTTTGTGGCTTTTGGTAGATTCTCTCTCTCCCGCGTTCTGCTGCCAGTGATAATAGCAAACGTAATGGGACAGAGAGGTGAGCAGGGTGTGCAGATCAACCTTAAACAGCAAGTAACCCACCTTTTCCAAGTCTTCAGCCGCATTCAGGATCATGCCCTTATCTAGTTATATTCTCCACGCATCTAACCCTTATACTTATTAATAATCCTTAATATCTTTTTTTTTTTTTAGCTTTTTATATTATTAATCTTAGCTCTATAATTTTTTAAGAAATATTTTAAGCTTTTTAAAAGGTATTAAAAGAAATATTATTTTACTTTTTATAAATTATTTTATTATAAGGTATAAAATATATTACTTTAAAATAATAACCTTAAAGTAAGTTAAAGTCTTATATATAATAAAAACCTATCTTTTATTTATAATTTTACTTTAATCTAGCTATTAAGGCTTATTATATTATATTATTATATAATACTAGAACTTTAAGTATATCTTAGTAGGGGTTATTATAAATAACTTAGCCGCTATCTTAGGGAGGCTAATAAAGAAATAAGTTAGGCCAAATAGATATAACCACGACGTGTAGCGGATATATGCTTCTCTCCGGACAGGTTTGTCCGGGGTCTGGCTTCAGGCTGCCACTTCAAACCCCCCACCACTGACCAGAAACACAAAAGAAGCCAAATCCAAACGATTCACCATTCTCCCAGCTAAAACGCGGCAATAATTCGATCGACGATATCATGGACCGGAGTTCCTGGCAGAATCTTGTGCCCACCCAAGCAGAAACCGGTCTCGTTACCGGAGTTGACATCAATCTCGTCGGGATGGCTGTTGCAATGCCTGCAGTGTTTGCAAGTGGTCCGGCCATGCCTACAGGTTGTAGTATGCTTGCAAGTTCTCGGGGGTTCATTAAAGATCGCTTTCCACTCTGTGGTGACACTGTAGTCACTCTCCCCATCAGGCATGGGCATGCCGTCCGGGAACATGATGGTGCCGCGCTTCGCGTGGAGTTCGTACTCGGTCCATCCTGTCTGATCCGTATCATCCTCGCGCTGAAGCTTGAGCCCGAATTTGCGCTGCAGACCTCGCTCAGAAATGAGACTGCAGAACTCGGCTAAGAACGACTCAAGACCACTCATATCGGCTACCTCGTAGTTACCATACTGGTAGGCCTGGAGGGACGCCTTGCCATCAACGAAATAATGGATGCCTCGGAGTTGATTGCTGTTTGGAGGGTTAATAGGCTTCGTCCCTGGGTTGAGGAGGCGCTTCCTCCTGCAGGTTCCCTCGATTTGCCGCTTTTTTTTACATGACTAATTTTTGATGGGCAGGCTGCACTGCCGAATCCCAATTCCAATTAGCCTCGTACACTCTTCAGCACCATAAACTTCAACGTCGGGGATCTCGCTGATAGATCGGTCCCATTGACTTCACATACAAAAAATTCCAAGGCAGCTCGTGAGGTCCCTATTCAAGCGTACCTTGAAGTCCTCAACCTCAACCATCCACCACCATTCGCACTCCGTTTTCATTGACCATGGAGAATCACCCGGCGGTATATCATCCGCCAGCTCCACTGGCCTCCACGATGGACGACCAAGAACTCCTTGATAATATCGACGGCCGAATGCACGGCCCCATGAGCGGATTCATCAAAAAAATACTTTGGCAACTTTCAATATGCCCGTCAAGATGATTCATTGGAAATTCAGGCAGTCGGAGGAGTTAGTGGCCACTGTGCTGTTCCATCCGCTGCCCCATCACCCGACAGTTTCCTACAATGGTTCTCCAACTACGTATCGCAGGAGCTTGACGGTGCTCGAGGCTCCTGGCACATATCTAGCGGCAATGTAGCACCCGAGCACGAGCGTGCTGACGGCGGTGCACGTCTCCTCTTGACCATGCCCACTTCGCTGGCCTCCAACGTACAGACAAGATGGGGCCATGTTCAGGTTGTTGGCGAGTTTTACCACCGCGGTTGCGTTCGAAGCGGCCATTGGTTCTGAGGGTGGAAGATAGATAAAAAGGAATGAAAATGTGAAAGTTTGTTCTGTACCGCGTCTAGCCACTCCCCGCTCTCGAGTCTTGCGCTCAACTACTACCTAATCAACCCAGTCTCACAGCTTCCCATCTGACTTGTCCTGAAGATACTGCTGTAAAAAGTATCCACCAACCCCGACTCCAAAACACACCAGGGCTTTGACGACAATCCGAACCAGCCAGCCATATGGGGCTCTCTGAGCAAAGGCACGGAGCTCTCGTAGCTCGTCCCGCTCCTCCTGTGTTCTACACTTGGTTAATATAAATGTTTAAAAACGTAAACAAGAACCTAAGCTTACTGCTAAACAATGCGAGGATCGGTGCCAAGAGGCCTTGGCCCAGCCACAGCATAGAGAATGTCAACCATTTGTTGACTTTGGCTCATGGCAGCCACATTCGGGCTCGGCGCAGGGGGGGCGGTGGGAGCAGGCGCGGTGGGAGCAGCGGGCGGCGCGGTGGGAGCAGGCGGCGCGGTGGTAGACGTGGTGGAAGGCGCGGGGTTGCGACGGCGACGGGGTGCCATTGTCGCGAACTGCAGTGTTGATGTGAAGGAGGAAAGCAGTGTTGGTGTGAAGGAGGAAAGAAGGGAAAGAAAAAGTGAGAAGGAAAAAAGAACAATTATTCAATACTGGGCAGTCAGTCGGCAGGTATGGGCAGGTATGGGCAGCTGTCGGCAGGTATGGGCAGCTGTCGGCAGGTATGGGCAGCTGTCGGCAGGTGCCAACTACCTATTCTACCAGAAAGTGTTCCTAGAACGCGAAAGGGTTAGGCTCACGCGGAGCGCAGATGAACGGCTTAGTTCAGTCCGCCAAAAGACAACCCCTTGAGTATAGTGGCATCAAGGAAACTGCAGAGTGGCAGTCCGTAATTCGAGCAGAAAGTTGAATTGAGCCCTCATAAAAGGTTGTCTCCCCGGGTTTATGAAAAATCTTATGCATCCCAATGGTAGACCTGAGCCCTCGTGCAAAGTTCGACATGCACATGCATACTGCAAAAGCCAACTGTGCGGGCAACCGCCGTAGCCATATGATGTCTCTAGATCGAATAATTATTAAACCTCATAGCATACCCGCAGGTAGATCAAGGCAACCCGGCAGGGGAAATATGGTTTTCAACACAATCAAGCCATCATGCCCAATGCCTTTCAACGCAAGACTCAATATCAAATAAGCTCTGTAGATGCTTTCACGCTCAACACTCTGCCTCAACGAACCTTAGTTATCTCATCGAGAACACGTCGCCAGTTGGCAATGATGAAAATGTGTCTGGATAGCAATCCAAATTTGTCAAGGTTCGAACAAAGGGTTATAAAAGGGATGCTTCGCTCCTACTGTGGAGATATCAGCACATTGTTCGATATCCCATTTCCGACCCTCCGCGCCTTCAATACACACTCGCAACCGCCGTTTCCATGAAGGCCTTTATCCTCCTTTCACTCGCCTGCTTGGCTGCCAGCCTACCTAGCTATGCGGGAACTCGGCAAGCAGATCTCGACCTCCCTGACAGCGTCTATGAGTCTGGTAAGGAGGAAAATGGCATTCCCTTTATTCGCCGCATCAAAGCTCATCTAGCTCTAGCCGATCCTACCAGCTTGCCTGCTCCCACCGCAGCCACTACCAGTAACGCAGCCTTGTTCCGGAGGAGGGGACTCGGAGTCATGCTTAGTCGCCCGAAATATCGTCCACGTCCGCGCCGCGTTAAGCCCTCCAAGACACTCTCCGCTACCGCCCAAGCCAGCACGTAGATAGGTACTGTCTACGTATAGCTCGGATCGTTCTTATGCCCTAATATTATAAAATTATATAAGATTTATTATCCCGGCTCGAATAGTTGCCTCTAGCTGCGTTCAAATAATAACAAGTTCTAGTCCGAGCTTTCTTCTATAGAGGAACTAAGTCAGGGTGGAGGCAAAAGCGGCTACTACCTTTAGTTAACGACACTTAGGAGGACTTACGCTAGATGACGGTGAATACAATGGGGTGTGCCTTGCCTTTGAGGTCTTGCTATGTGTTTGTCCAATTGAGGTAACCATCTACAATATTATAACATGATATGTTTGTGTGCCTTGCATGCACGTTCACCCATTTTGAAATGGAGGTCGTGAGCGTCCTCCCTATTCCTGCTCCGTGCTGGCAGGCTCGTAGCCACCTAGGGCAGCCGGTTCAACACATATCGCGCGACATCTCAGCTCAGGTATCAACTACTAGCTCACTCCGCTCGGACCACACCGGGAGAGCCAAAATCGCAAGTCGAGCATATTCCCCCGGGAGTTAACTGCAGTTCTTATATCGGTCGGTGCGAGAGGGGCATGGTTCGGAAGTGTCGTTCGATGGAGCAATAATAGCCACGACCTCAAGGTGGTCTCTAGAGCTTGGTTGAAGAAATCAACAGTATCATCTCTAATAAACTTCTCAAAGAAGAATATCGTCTGGCCTACGCTTTTTTTCCTCCTTGGCCGTTTTTTGATACGGTTGGCTCGCCGGCTCTTAGGTTGCACGATTCGCCGCGAACGATGCGGAGATTTGCGCACCACGGAGTCGTCGTCAAAAAGTTTGAACTCCGCCAAACGTCTAGTGACATGTGAAAGCTGCTTATCGGCCATAACAAAGGTTTATGTGAGTGTATAGTATGGAGTATGGCTTGGACATCATAAACGTTTATAAGCTGGCCAACAGACCCATGAAGGGGTTCCGACGGGACGGCCCACAGAAGGGTGCCAGTGTCCTGCAGAATGGTGCCCCAGCTCCAGGATCCCGGAAAAGGAAGGGTGCCCACGCGAGGGTTCTCAGGCGCAGGACAAGAGCGCGCGCAAATAGCGCTCCAGTATACTTTAGGCATGGCGGTACTTCAGTGCTTCAGTAACCTGTAGGGAACACGAGTTGCCCATTGAAGGTGGCCTCATGCTAGGTAGGGCTCCTTTCAGAGCCTCAATAGTACTGGGATACTTCTGTCCTCCGGGTTTAAGTTCAGCCGAATTCCGAATCCTTCAAATGGTGGCGACAAGAAATCCCCATCGACATCCAAACATTGATTCCACGCAAACGCTGACAGCCTCAGCGTTATTGTTGATTCGCCACCCGGTACGCAGGACTTGATGGACAACATTTCCTGGTAAGAATGTTGTTCCATCTACGTCGCTTCATTTTGGCACGATGGACGTCATTTATGTTTTATCTGTCCGCGCTCTTGAGCCCTCTATTCATTGACCGAGTCGGACAGGACCCAACACGCCAGCACGACAAACAGACAAACGAACCCATCGGCCCCCGAAACGAAAGCACTACCAATGCCCAACTCAGCCGGGACCCTCCATACGATTTCCCCCCCACAGGGGAACAGCTTGATGAAAGGATAGCAAAGTTCATTGATTCCATCAGCGAGGATGCAGTCTGCCGCCTGGCATCTCAATATAATGGTCAAAGGCCTTGCAGTATCATTAGGCGCGATAGCGGCAGCTTCAATGTCTGCTTCTTCGTCCGCTTCAGTGGCGATAATATGACATGGGTCGTGAGAATTCCTCTTGAGCCGGTTGTTCATAACGTGTGGGCCAAAGTCCAAAGCGAGGTCGCCACGATGAGGCAGGTCTTCCAAGTCAGGAACCCCCTTCGTCGTCGATTGCTAATGGGACTTACTGTTTAGATATATAGAACGCAACACGACGATTCCTACCCCGCACGTTTACGCATACGGCCGAGGCGCAGAGTTGATACAAGGCAGTTCCGCGACGCAGGTATTCCTAATATACGACTATATTCCTGGCCAGTCGCTTAATATTAAAACACTTGCCAGCGCAACAAAATACCAGCAGGAGCAGTTTTTCGACGACCTTATCAACATCCTGGTCCAGCTTCGCAAGCTAGAGTTTCCTACGTCGGGCTCGTTGATGCCAAACCCAGATAACGAATCGGAACCCATCATAGGCGACCTCCTCTCCATGGCAGCCAACGAGCTCCAAAGATGTTATCCAGATCGGGGGAGAGCAAAGACGTTCAACTCTGAAGAGCAATATATGGCCTATAATTACCACGTATTGTCAGAAACGTACCGCCTACCTACCCCAGACCTTGACCGTGAGCAGGTGCAGATGGAACTGTTTGCGCTCGACTGCCTAGGAAAGGAAATGCCCAAACTGGTCGAACCAAAACGGCGCAACGGCGGCGGCTCCTTTGTGCTGGCTCATCCGGATTTGAGGTGTGGCAATATTATCGTTACTGAAGAACTCCGTATACGTGCCATTTTAGATTGGGAGTTTACGGGCACAATCCCTCCGTCTTTATTCACGCCGCCGCCGTGGATCACGGGCCACGACATCTCTGCCACTGCGGCGATCCTCTACCGCAGTATGTACCCCGAGTTCCTCCAAGTTCTAGAGGCGAAAAGCACCACCTCTAGGGACTGCGCTAAGCTCAGGGACGATTGGAAGCGTCTGCCGGATCTGGCGTTCCCCGTGGCCCAGATATTCCGCCAACCCTCCACTCTCACCGGTGTGTACTACAAGTTCGCCTTCTGCCGGCTCTTCAAAGGTGAAGATCGCACCAGCGTGGTCTCCCGGTTCTTTGAACGTGATCAAGGCGTGGCAGGGACACTCGCGGCCGAGGTGGAGCGTCGAATTGAAGAGTCGAGCCGCTACACCAAGTATCTAAAAGACCAAGGGCTGTATGTCGTCGACCAAGAGGCCTTGGCAAACCAAGAGTGGCTTGCCAAGGCCAAGGAATTTTTGAAGAAGACGGACAAGTACGAAAGTGGTGAAAGTAGCAACTGTTGCTATTGAGCCTACTATGCCTGCAACTGCCGCTCCTGTAAATCTCGCTCTTGACTCTGTAGCTCGTTCAACTTTAGATACTGCAGCTGGATTGCCTCCCTTATCTGCAAGAGCCTGCTTTGAAGCAGCTGGAGGGTCTGCTCTATATCGGTAGTGTCTTGCATGCCCCTGCGCTTCCTAGAGCTGGATGCGCTTTTTGACATCTGTTCTCGGTCGGATTTAGAAGTCTGTGCGATAAGGTCTATCGTGATTTGGTATTCCTCTTCCTTCTCCTGGATCTCTCGCAATGACTCGCTGATCCGCTTCTGAACTGCCTCGAGTTCCGCGACTGTTGGGTTGGGGGAGGACATATTTGCCAAGCCCGGATGCGTGATTGAGAGTGAGGCTGGACATACCGTGTGAGCTTTTAGCTGAGCGTGCTTCTCTTGTCAGTGAACTCACTTGTAATGTTCTGGCCGTAGAAAACTCCGCTTGGCGAGCCAGGCAGAGCAGCGTCAAATGCGCATGGTAAATAACTCACAGGCAACAAGTTTTCGGCAACATGGGTCTTTGACTGTGTGGTCACCCAACACGGCAATACCCGACATAGCCCTGGTTCACATTGATGCTACCCCGCAACGTGTACAGCTGTGTTATTTCCGTTTTCGAGCCCTTGACCACGCTACCCCGCAACGTTAGACAGTAACGGGCCGAGCGACCTAAAAAAAAGATCCCGGCGCTAATCACTTACACCCCATAGAAGCTATGTGTGAAGACCAGCCCTGTCTTCATTCACCCACATGCCGGGGCCCAGACTGCAGCGAGAAGTCCAACGGTAGGTCCAATTGATGATGGCCCAGACTACAGTAAGCTGTGCGTGATGGTGTCTAGTACCCGCTCGGCCGAGAAGGACCGTCCCTGGTAGACAGATAGACACCCCATTCATGGAGGATGCAGCCCAGCACAGCTTCAACCGCTGCATGGTGTTGCGTTTTCTTGTCAGAGTTCCTCTCTGGCACTGCAATGTTTCTTTGTCAAGATATGCCAGAATTTTGTCAGTGACAGTATGTATTAGATTGAAGATGGCGCCTCAATGGGCTCTTGATTTCGCAACTACAGCTCACACCCATCCCCTCATCTCAACCAATCATTCAAATCCCACCGTCGTACTTCCAAAAATGACATCTACACCCACCCAACTCAACGCTGTCGAGCATTTTCTCATCCAGCGCGCCCAGCATGACATTGAATACACATCTGTTGGCTTCTGGTTTTACATCCTCAACAGACGCTTCCCTCTGGAAGAAGACTGGATCGTCATTCCCGAGCAAGCTCCAGATGAATCCACTGGATCCAGACGCCGGGTCGACATAACCATTCACATGTTCAACCCCGAGCAATGGAACATGTCATCACTCCTCTTCGTTGAAGTCAAAGTCACGGGCCACGAAACACACGATGAGTGGTTGGCTAAGAAGCGTGATGGGCGGACTGTTTATGAGTATCGCCGCAAGGGAGTCGTTTACTGGTGCAAGCGACTAGGGTAAATTCCACGCGAAGGGAATATTTATGCCTCAGGCATATACGTCGCGAGGGGCGACATTTTCCCACTGTTCATTTGTCACGCGCGCACTTCATCTTTGTCTGTTTTCTTGCGCTGTCTCCATTCTTTCATCTGTAGTATTGCCGAGAATGAAACAGTTCTGCGTGACCCATCGATGCGGCCTGTGTTGCCTCAGGTTCGACGATGGTGACGATTTCACTGCTAGTACGCGGCGGGATACCTTGCCAGAAATACCTCTCCAGAGTCGCTAACATGTGTGTATCAAGTCAGGCCAGGTCCACAATACTCAACAACGTTTCAATACGAAACCAAGAAGACGTTTCTAGATGGTGCAGCCCATGTTGGATATGTCGCGTGCGTCGTTGGCACATGCTATCATTCAGGCGGTCTCGTTGTTGGATGCCACACTCTTTGCTTGCATCTCCTGGCCCCAGCGCCTCTCGAGCGAAGCCTCAGGATCAATCAGTTCCAGTTTGAGCCTCGTGCTGCCCAAGAACTGGCCCGGAGTCGCTGGCTCAAGGATACACTGGCATCACGGCTTACACTACCGAGGCTGTTGCCACTCGAATTGCGGCAATGTATAGCTGGCTACCTGCTCAAAGAATATGCCGTTTCGGTCACGAGATCTCTGAGTCTTGGCTCAAGCCAAAACAGACCAACAGTGGACTTCTTGACACCGCTGGCTGAGCGTCTTGTCAGTTTCCAATGTCAGACCTACGTCGGCTCTCTCGTAAACAAGCCCCAGCAGAGCAGCCCCAAGACACCACCAAGCATCATCTACGTATCCCACGATCACCATGGTATCCTACAAGTGATAGCAACCGACTCTGGGGTTGTCCCCGCTGTCAAGCATGTCTGCGGGGTTTGGTGGAAGATGCTAAGAATACCAAATCCAAGTTGTCGCTTGGAACTACATGGTGACGTGCGTCTTGCTCTACTACGAGCCGTCGAGGACTACTACTGACTTTTATCTTGTCAGGCCGTCAAATTGCGTGACTTGACCTGCTACGACGGGAATGGGACACGATCCGGTACCCGTGATAAGCGCTCATGGGCTACGCCCCAGTCTCCTGACCAGCCACTCTGGTCCTACGAGTTCTGTAAGATGTCCACCCAGCATCCACGCCAAATCGATCTCTTCTGGTACAATCTCCAGGAAACTACTGGCTACTCAGTCTGTTGCGGACCCGAGCCTCTCGATTTTCACTCCCACAAGCCAGGGGATGACGACCTGACATTCTACGATGGGACCTCGACCTACTCGGTCTGGATCCATATACCTTTCCAGAAGGATGAGTTCATCTCAAGTATTTGGATACGCAGGCGTCAGCGGCTCGACCGAGAGCTTGCGCTCGCCTTCGAGACAACCAAGAAGCGCACCATACTGCTGGGATCCTGGGCGATGCCATCTCTAACTGATGATACATGGGCCCTCTTGGCTACGCCAGAAAAAGCGCCTGGCCAGTTCTTTCTCGATAGATGTCCCTACAGCATCCGCACCCTTCTGTTTCAGTCTCCACCGCCCCCTCGACAATCACGCCGTCCGCACTTCCCGACCCCATCATCCACTCCCCCAGTGACGAGAAATCTCGAAGGTTTCTTTTGGTCTTCGGCACGTGCTACAGGGATTGCAGAGGTAGTTCCATGCTACGGTGAAAACGATTGCCAATCCCAAGTCATTGGCCTCCTGATTTCATACATAGATGGGATGAAGGCATGCGTCGGGCAGGTCCGACTAGACCACCTTGGTCCGCCTTTTACACCAGACCCTTCGCAGAATCTATACCTTGGCTTTGAGTACAGCAAGATAGGGTGTCCTTACGTAGCGGAAATTAGGTTGTCCGCCGTACTATTGAATAGTACCTTTGTCTCGTGGTTCAAGGTGGAGTGGAGTGGCACGATAGAATGGTGGTTTTCCTATCGACAGTGTCAGGTTTGGCAAACCGGCCGCGTGAGTCTGGCTACCAAGACAGTATAGTGCTAAATTTATTAATTTATATTATTAAAGATAATAAAGAGAATATAAGACTGGATATGCTTTTATACATAACAACAGGTGCAGGGTCTTCATACTAAGATTGTAACGATTCATTTAGGTATCGAGTTGGTTTCCCTAACGCTGCGCATCCTATAATGGGTTCAGCGGCAACAATCCTCAACAAGGCGTTTCAGGCGCTCGTCAGTGCTGTCTCCCTCCACTGCGTCCAATCTTGACCGGCTCCGAAGACTTCAAGTATTGCATTTGCCAATGGCAAGGCGTGCGACCATTTGGATTCCAAGGCCAGACCCCAAAAGAATCTTCTCAGTCAATAATACCAGTGATGTTAAGATTGTCGTCGACGAGTAAGTGGCCGCCTTTGTCGTCGACGTGCTTTATAAAGAGTTCCTCTTGAGATTGTGCTTCGTCCTGTTGGGTCAGCTGTGATGCGTTATCCTTGAGAAAGCGGTACACCAGGTAGGCATCAACAGGATACTCGGCATAGAGTTGACCATCGGCAATTAGCACCAAGTACTGCTCAGCGAAGGCAGTATAATAGGCGATAGAATCATCAAATGGACCCTTAGGAGTGAGGACGACGAATCTGTCGCTCGCAACTGCCGACACTCCGATGCTGTTGGATGATTGGAAGCACAGAGACCCAACTTTTGGAAAGGGGTGATGTTCCAACTCAACAAGGATTTCGGCGAGGCCACTCCAGACCCTTGCCTTCTCGTCTTCAGTGGCCTCTTTGCCAGACACACCCTCGCCTGCCCAGGGTTTTCCTGGTAGTTCTTCCATGAGAAGGAAACTTGCGCCGACACCATGGTCCGTTTCATTGTCGCATACACCGTAGCTGAAAGCTCGAGGTGCCGGGACTGTAGTGGTTTCGAGAAATTTCAGTGTTGTGTACTCGCTGAGTATCAGGTAGTCTGCCAATGGAACTGGAAGACAAACGGCGAAGCTCGCAACTCGAGGAACTCGCAGGAGCCATGAGGGAGAGCCATCGTGGAAGCGAATGCGGGCATGATAGTTGGCGCTTCCCATGAGGGCGCCGGGTCCAACCTTGGAAGAGTGCTCGATACTGCAATTCCTCCCGCCATTCAGCATGGACGCATGTTGTCATATAGCCTTGTCGTTGATCTGAGAGCGAAGACGATCGATCTCGGCGGCAATGTGTGATACATAAGTTGCATCATCCGAAACCTGTTGTCCCAACCACATTTAGCATTGCATTTTGAAAGGTTCTAATATGAGCTGTGGTGAAGGAAAGGGAAGGGGGACTGGTTTCTCGTACCTCTTCGCACGTATGGAGAGGAGGAGACAGGTGGGTGAGACACAGGTGGCGATTACAGCTATCGGACTCCTTAACAAGTCGGATCTCGCCATACTCTAAGTCTCCGAATGGTACCTGGAGCAGAGCATCATCGTCTTGGCAATCATGTTTTGATGATGACTTCCTCGGCGACCTGGAGACATGGACAGCCTTGTACGATCCCGCCGGGATCACGTTGAGTTTCAAGGATCCCGAAGATGCGCTCTTCAAACCACCCAACAAGGTTCTCATCGACAACCGCCAGACTGAATGCTTCTTCAAGCCATGCAACTCTAGCGTCCAGATCAAACGGGAGCTTGAAGCCTACAAGATGATCCTCGCGGCCGGCTTGGACTCTCAGCTGTACCTTTGCCACCTATATGGCATCGTTATGGATGACTCTGACTTTATTCTTGGCCTGTTGTTGACTTACATTGACAATGGAGATTGCCCATTGTCTACAAGAATCCACCCTGATGAACCCGATGACCCCCCGACTGCGATCAGAGAACGATGGCTGGGCCAGCTTGATGCCGCCCTCGCAGGGCTACACAAAGCTGGAGTAGTCTGGCGGGATCGTGACCCGTGCGCATCCAGTACATGCCAATCACTCTCCTCCTTCATCACAACCAACGATAGTCCACACGACCTCCCCGAGCGGTTATTGGGTTGACGCGCATGCACGACGCGATCCTCGCTGTTCGGGACCAGCATCACATTTTAGAGCCGTGGTGGTAGCGATCGCAGGCCCGTGACGTGCTTCCTGCGGCGCCAGCTCAAACGCGGATACCAACACGACGGGGCCTTCGCAGCGACCTGAACAACCCCCCTTCCCCGAATTTCCCTCTCGATTTCGGCTCTCAGAGATGGGTCACTCATGGCGAGACCACAATATCGAAAGCCACAGCGCGCCGACGAGCCCTCGCAGCAAGGCGATTCTCCTACAAAGGGTAGAAAGGGACAACGCGTCGACGAGCCTTCGCAAAATGACCGCCAGGTAAAAAGACCTCGACCGACGGTTGAACATCATACTGTTTGGCAGTATCCGCCTGAGTTCTGGGACAGATTATCCAAGGTCCCTCTCATCCACAGCGCCTTGGAAGAACTCGACAGGCGGACCAGTACTCGACCGTCCCGTCCTCCGCCCTCGACAAGGGTTGCCCAAGACCTTACGGTCGCTACCACTAGACGGCTTGCTCGATTTGCGAGACGCGGCGGTCCGGACTTGCGTGATCTTCGAGGGTATCCTCCCGCGATAAGCAGCAACCAAGCCGCTGGCGCCATGAGCTCTTCTTCACAAAGCCGAGCGACAAAGTCGACTAACCCAACTATTCTCACAACCTCAGGGACGACAAAGACCAAGTCGACAACCCCATACAACCGCGGCTTCGAGCAGCATTTGACCGACCATGCTATACACCCGACTGGGAGATCACGAAGGCCGGACTTGGAAGAAATAAGAGCGGCCATAGCAGTTCCGAGGCGGTCGCTCTCGCCTTCCAAGTTCTCTGACGGTGCGTTTAAGACCTTCCAGGATAGTAATGCCCAGGCCAAGGACGAGCACGACGTGAAAGCACATGTGGTTCCCACTATCATCGACGCAAGGCGCACAGATCACCTGTCCGCCATGAACACGCTATTCGGGAATCTGGAGGCCCTCACAGATGGAACCCTACCCCCGGCGAATCCAGACCTTTACTACGGTGCATATCCCGAAGAACTCGACCAATCGATCCGTGACGAGCTCGCTAGCCACATCATACCATCAACCATGGTGGATAAGCCGATGACCCCGAACTTCTTCCTGGAAGTCAAAGGGCCAGATGGGAGTCTAGCTGTAGCGATACGGCAAGCCCGCTACGACGGAGCAATTGGATCTCGCGGTATACACAGTCTACAGAGCTATGGGGAGGAGCCAAACTATGATGGCCAGGCCTATACCTACAGCTCGATTTATCACGGCGGTTGGCTCTAGCTCTTTGCCCATTACGTCACGGCGCCGACATCCGAGGGAGGATGGCCTGAATACCATATGTCTAAAATCCGCGGTTTTGATATGACGGACACTCGCGAAACATTCATCCAGGGAGCCAATGCGTTCAGAAACCTCAGAGACTTGGCGAAACAACACCGGGATAGCTTTATCCAAGCTGCGAACACCAGAGCATCTCAACCAGGGACGGCCGCTGCTCAACCCTTTGACGCCACAATCGACTTACAACACGAGGATGACTCGACCTGTGACGAATTTGTGGATCGTACAGAGTACGTTGCACCCCGAGACACCCGAGATGCGAATGCCGACGCCACGACCACGGATGACAACGAAGCGCTCTCCCCTTCCCATCATCTCTATGCTGATGATGGTTCGCAAGACCTGAGCCAAGCGTCTATAGCACCGGGCATTGATGGCCCATCGATGAGTTCCATGACTAGCTTCACGTCGAGCCACAGCTCTTATCAAACCCGATCCAAGCGCCAACGCAGCCCACGTTGAAGCGTAAAGGAGCACCACGCATCCAAGAGTCGAACACGAAGCACAAGAGCTACCGAGTCGTCCCCACCTCCTACGGGCTCAGTACAGGCCGGCCCAACTAACTCTATATTGGTGGAAACGTATTGGCATAAAGGGAAACTCTGCTTCAGCAATTTACAGGACCAGGAGGTCAAGACTGAAGTGTCTGACTGGGTAGAGCATGCATTGGATGACGGAACCAGCTGTCTCCTCTGGCAAAGCCCCAAGTCCGGGCGGGTGTTCTGGACAAAGGGGCTTGCGACAGAGCTGAGGAAGAAGCGAGGCAAGCGGTAGTAACAGTTGTATGATGTTGGTCTATCCGAGAACTTGGAATGAACCTGCCGCTTTGAGCTTTCCTCTGCAATTATGCTGACACCAGTGAAGTCGGGACATGAAGATAAATGGGCAAAGTGTGGAATCGCCCAAGGTCTTCTTCTGAGTATGACTGAAGCGTCTTGTTCGGAAATCGCTGGCGCTAGTATTGTCGGCGTCGTTTTCGCTGGTGCATGTGGCTATCGTCGTCACCCTCATCACCGGCAGCCCTCTCGGTTCCATCTCTGGTTTCTGTGACGCATTGAACGCTCCGGCAACGTGTTCTGACCTTGGCCACGGTCTAGCTTAGCTGGCAGGTTTGACATCATCTTCTTCACCACAAGTAACTCTCGCCGCATCAATTCTGCTTGCTTCGTCGACATCAACATAAGCTCTGCTGACTAGCTTTCAAGATGACCAGGGGCTATTGGGCTGGGATCCGCGCACGAGCCTGGCTCGACTGGTTGGCGCTCTCCCCGGGGCTCGGGTCGGATATCATCCTCGGGTGCGAACGTCGTCGGATACTGAGGTCGGTACCCCGGGACTTTGTCGAAGGCCGTCCGTCCCCTTGTATCGCAGCCTTAGGTGTCGTATCGGACTTGTTGGAACTGGCCGTCTGGCTACTAGAACCCAGTCCGTCTGATATATCTGTGGCAGGAAAGTAGAGACTCAAGCACTCCTCTTCCTAGGGATAACCGTCATAGAGATCTCCAACACCATCTAGGTAGCAAGGCAAAGAGAAATAGTATTCCGGCGCAAGCGGCCGTGCTGGGGTGAAGCACAGGGTACGCCGATTTGAGAAGAGCCTCCTCCTCAGCCGATTGCGTGGTCGACAGACGAGGAGCCCGCACTTCCCCGGGTCCACTGCGTGCCACTGCGAGGCGACGCTCGAGGTAGGTGTTAACCTCGACATTATTCGATTCGATTCGGCGGGAAGGCGTATTTTTACGGATGTTGGCACATTCGACATCAACCTGCTCTCGCCCTCGCCATCCGCCGCACTGCCTGCCTGCATCTGGCCCTCCGCATCACCCGCTCCAACGTCAAGGCTATGGCATCAGTGCCGATCGAGCATGGGTCACGTATCAAGGTCAGAACCTGCTCTGGCTCCCATCAGAGTATCGCTCAGTGAGGTCAGCGATTGCAACATCGACTGTCGCTCTCGGCTGCAGTTCGGGACGGATCTTACTATTCCAGTTCTTTCACCTTGCGGAGATAGTGACCGCTCATGAAAAAGCAAGAGGTCCTGCAAATCGTGAACGACTTCTCTAGATGATCCATATACATAATCCCAAAGCTTCTGGATAATTGCCTTGGCAGGATTATCATCAGAGACTTCTGGCCATTTACCATCAGACAACGCCTCCATGACGCCCTCATCCGATATCTCAGTGCTGGAGCCATATGGCACCTTCCACTCGACAATTTCGTAGATCGCGCTTCCCAGAGCGAATAATTCGCGACTCATGGTCTCGGTCTTGTGCTGTTGGGGGTGATTCGAGCCGGGCGGGCAGTAGCTATCCTCACATCCGTACCAGCCGCTAGGATAGATGCCTGCTTGGTCAGAGTCGGCAAAATCGCCCAGCTTGACACGCCACTTATCAAACAAAAAGGCGTTACGAGTCGATAGGTCGCCCCAGACAATCCCGCTCCGGTGAAGATGCGCAACACCCTCGGAGAACTGGTGTGCCAGATAGAGCCGAGTCAACTGGCTAGGACGGTTCGCAGAAGTATTCATGATGTAATCTCGGAGGCTGCCGAAGGGAGACCGCTCTAGGCGTAACGCCCATGCTTTCGGTATCGAGTCCGCACCATCGAGAGCGCCGGTCTCGAGGCCAAGACACCTGAGGATGCGGTCATGCTGTCCAAAAGCCCGATATATGCTTGCCTCTTTCCTGATACTCTTGTCCGAATCCGCGATATCCTTGCCTGGTCCCAGAGCTTCCCGGCCCTTGTACCAGACTGTTCCGCCTTTCAGAACGAAGGGGCTATCCTTAGCCAACCCAGTATTGCTGTCGTTCTCAACCGCATACACAACGCTATTTGCGGTCTGCCCAAGAATCTGTATCTTCCCATCTTCGATCAACTATGGAGCCATGGCTTGGTGGGTGAAGTCGTGTTGCGTACAGGCTCTTTGAGCTGATTACGGGAGTTCGTGAACAATGTGGAGAAAAGGCTGGCAGAGACGATAGAATAGAGATTGCTTGCTAATGCCTGAGCAACCTACTGAGCGATCGTGGAAAGGATTCTGCCCGGTTGGATACCTGAGGTCGTTTGGATGGTAGTCGATCAAGCGCGACCTGGCCACGTGCTTCAATGAGGACAGCTCTACCTAAGAATTGCTTAGTCAGCACTCGGCCTAAAGTGAGAAATAATTGAGCCGGATATAGGCCAAAATACCTAGAAGGTCACTAACTAAGTGGCGCGCCTTGTTTTTGCCTCAGTGGTCGGTTTAACAAAACCCAAATCCAGTCCAGCTATTTTCCGTCCACTCCAGTCCAATCCAAATTGCCCTCTAATCCAATAACATCACTGCGTATAATCGCCTAGTCTCTTATGTTTTCTCTCTACCGGGACAGGACGTGTAGATATAGGTCTATACCAATCTTCTCCGGACCTCAACTTCTACTTTTTAACTAATTAAGTTCTTTAAATACTCGCCTAACTTTGCCTTTAATGGAAATCAAATTCTAACACTATCGCTAGTTTGCAGAACGTGCGCAAATCTTCATGTCCAGTGGAGGTGCGTTAGACTACTTCGTTCCATGTTGAGAAGGGAAGGAGAGTGTTTGGGATAGCCAAGCAGCACCCGCTATTCTCAAGGCAATGATCATTGCAGGGGCCAATCAGCTTGCATGTTGAGTGAATGAAACGACTCGGGGACCAAAGTCGAGACGAGTCCACGAAGAGCGTTACGAGACTCAAGGCCGTGTTGTCTTGGTCCAATAAGTCCTGCGAAAGAAGAGTGAAATGAAGGTAGAGCAAAGTAGCCCACTGAATTCCTGTGCTGAGAAGACTTTCTAAGCGACATCATACAAGTCCCTCCAGAAGAACAGCTGCCTTAAGATGTCCTTAAACTCTTTCTTGCCCTCTAGATGGGCGAAGCTCTCCTTCCTTGGGCCTCTAATCCGCAAATGCACCTGACGAGCTGTCTCCCATCCAAAATAGCCAGCCATTTCCCAATCTACCAAGCCGACAATCCTGCCAT
Source organism: Ascodesmis sphaerospora (assembly GCA_027569015.1). Lineage (NCBI taxonomy): Eukaryota > Fungi > Ascomycota > Pezizomycetes > Pezizales > Ascodesmidaceae > Ascodesmis > Ascodesmis sphaerospora. Next base: position 953,605 of record JAPPUR010000015.1, on the reverse strand, counting down.
CATCGACAATCGTGTTCGACTCAGTAAAGTCATTGTGCATAAAGCAAAAGTCCGTGTCCGTGTTCACGTCGGAGAAGATGATGTCCGCCTCCTCTTGCCGGATACGACGGCTCTTGACCGGATCTGGAGCCGGGACGACGTACGAGCGAGACTTCTGTGTCGAGGGGGGCTCGATGTCACGCAGTGTGCGGAGAATCGCGCGGGCTTGCTCCTTGAAGGTCTCCATATCATCGGAGCCCAAGTACTGCTTAGCGATGTTGAGCCCAACGCCGGGTATTCTCTGTTGAACAAGGACATCGCCACCATGGATCTAAACAAGTCAGAGTGAGTGAGCCTCTTGTAGTTGGAGCAGAAATAGACATGAAGCACACACCTTGCCAGTGAAGTATATTTCCGGGGCCTTGATGCCGAGCTTCGCCAGCGGCTTCTGGGCAATAGCGACAGCAGCGACCTCGTTGGCGTCATTGTAGGAGTAGTCGCGAGTGGGAGTCTTGTGAAGATGGCCCGACTTGATGATGACACTCCCGAGGGCAAAAACATCGCGACCGTCGTCGTCCGATTCGTTTTTGTAGACCAAATTGGAATCATCGCACCGCGAGAGGACTTCTTCCCAGTATCTCAAGGATTGGGAAGACGTGGAATTGATGTGTTCAAGTTGGGGCTTGAAGTCATATACTGCTGGTCCATAACGGCCGTAGAGTGGAATATCAGCATATCTGTCGTTTCTGGGGATCTTGGCGGGGTCTGTCTCGTAGGGAGACACAGATGTCGTCCCGCTTTCCATGATTTCGAAATCGAGTATGGAAAATACCGCAGAAAAGAGAGAAATTTAGAAAAGAAATAATAAATTCGGGGTATTTAGGTCGCAACCAGCCGGGCCTATCTTCTCAACTAATAAGGGGTGCCTTATCTGATTTTACTTTCTAGCTGTGATATAATATTATTATTATTAAATTTTTTTTAAAATAATTACTAAACCTTATAGTATACCTATAGGTAAGTTAATTTAACTTAATATTATATTTATATAATTATATAAAAATAAAATAATTTAAAAAATATTAAAATAAATAATATAAAAAAAAAAATTAATAATAATATATATATTATTAATTTTAATAATAATTATATTAAGCGCTAAGTTAATAAAAAATAATTTAAATTATTAAAGAGAACTAAGTAAGTATAATTATATTAAAGAAATTTATTTTTCTAATTTAATAAAATATAAAATTAAAAGTTTAAAAAGAGAAGCCTATTACACGTGGGATAATGGCTAACTCTACTCAGATCATAACCTATGGGCAGCTAGTATATGCTAATTACTCTCCTCCTTTATCATAACTTTGTGCTTCCTGCGGCGCCAGCTCAAACGCGGATACCAACACGACCCCAGTGTGAATCCGTCAGTTCCGCTTACTCTTCCCAGCGTCGATTACGCCATCCCGAGGAGGCAGATGACTTGCCTTGCTCCCATCTATCTCCCGAGTTACCTCTGTGTACGATTCTAGCCACCAAGGATGCTTAGTTGCTATGGCATACGCAATTAGAGGCGGTTTGCCGATACCTGGACCGAGGATTCTTATAACTTCCGCCCACCCTATGCTTCGGTTCTTATCCCGACCTGCTAGTGTTAGAGCCTACTGCGAAAAGAGGTCTAGAGCCATAATGAGCTGCTTAACCTCCTATATTCCCTTCCAACCGAGATAGTCTTCTTTCCTAAGTCGCTGCTCCAAAAGGCGAAACCAGGAGCCGTCAGGGAGTCCTTGTGATAAGCTCTTAAGCGTTACCTACTCCTAATACGGTGGAAAGAAACCGCTGCTCTCTAGATCGATAATGCCGCAGACTTGTTTATTAGCTATTAATATGTTTCCCTAGTCTAGGTCTCCGTGTGTAAATACGTTTAGCTCTCTACTAATTGCCTCGCTCCTCTCGTGAACGTATGCCACGATGTGCTCGTTAGACAGAAATTTCTTAATTCTCTCCATATTGAAAGCCGTAACATCTCGAAGTCCGGCTCGAAAAGGCTGTCTCTGCAGTAAAGCCGCCTCAATGCAAGGGGAATGCAATTTTCGGAGCTGTTCGACAAGCGATGCCACTTCGTCGGCGATGGACTCCCGTTCAAGTGGAGACAAAGTAGGCCAAGCTCTCTCCAGTGTCATCCCGGGCATTTTGTCCATGATTAGATGCTCGAACTCCTCCGATAAGTAGTAATGACGGACGGACGGCACAGGAACGGATGTCTTCGCATTGACTAGCTGGAGATAACGCTTCTCTGTGCTGAGGCTCGAACGACCAATTCGAACGGACTTTTGAATGGTATACCCATCATTCTGGAGGACAACTTGTCGGTCAATGAGCTTGCCCATAGAGAACGGATGGGTTATTTGATGAAGTATCTTCACAGCAGAGTCGGTTGGCGGTTGTGGTTCAGAAAAATGCATGCTGTGAAGGTAATGCTGGGTTGCCTCCCGCCGAGTCCGGCAATTGGGTGCATTGGCGAAGATCTGGTCATCTGGAATAGGGGTATCGAAGAAACTAGCCATAGTTTCAATCCGAGGAAGCGCGGCGTATTTTGCTGGGTATATTGCAAAAGTCTTGGTGTTTTAGAGACAGGGTTAAAAAGTAAGTGAATGAATGAAAGTTATTCCGTCCAGGTGGACCTGGCTTGATGCGCGATTGTCTGCGTCCTGCGGGGTCGGTTGTCACCCATTTGCGTCCGGCCATGCTGCCTAAGCCTATCCTTTAACGCCTCAGCCACTAGCGGCGATTCACCTGTGATTCACTAGTGAATCGCTGGTGATCTACCAACTAAGCATCCTATGGAGCCAGGGGGTGACATGACTCGTCTTGAACTCGAGCACAATATTCTCACGATCGTTGGCCAACGCCCTGGGATCATCACGGACAAAGGGTTTACTGAAGCCGGCCTATACCTTGAACGTGCAGCAAACGGGACAATCCTCAAGTACCTCGCCGATCCAAATCATCCCAGCCCTTCCCTTCAGCAGAGGATCATGTGGTGCCGACAGGTGACAGAGGCGGTCCAACACATTCACGAATTGCTATCTAGTCTTTGTAATACGTCGCTCGCAACTCTAAGCCATGGCAGCGCTTCGTTTAGAGGTACCTGCGAAAATATATGCCGACCGCCCAATAATGTCATTCACATGGTATGTCAAGCTCCGAATGCATTAGCATATGAATAAAAACCTTCCACACAAGCCGGCTCATCCAGAACTTTTGGCAAATATTCAGTTTGCCACTCTGAATGCAGTTCCGTAGTGTATTCAGCCTTGCAGAACTCCCAGTAAGCTGGATACCAACCAGATTGCTCCCAATCAATAATAGCGACAACACGACAAGGCGATCTTTTGGACACCATGATGTTTACTGGGTTGAGATCCGCGTGCGTGAAGGTGACAGGAGAATCATCAGGCAGCATCTCTCGATATGGGTCTGGGATATCAGCAAGATCAAGGTCCGGCCGATGCACCTTGGCCGGTCTCTTGACCATATCTGACAACCAATCATGGAATCCAGTCACCGAAGAGAAAGGACCGGCGCAAGGGAGGGTTGTGCTGGTCAAGACCATGTCTCCGAGTGGCCCGCGGTTAATATTACCTAGTCGGCGGTTAAATCTTCCCAGGACGTGGGAGTAGGCGCCTACCGATGAACTTATCATTGGGTCCTTGACGTAGATGATGAATCTCGGTGATGATCGTTTTTAGTTGTTCACAAACACCAGACTTCTCTGTAGGAGTCAAAGTGTCCCAACGGTCATGTAAGGTGATCCCATCAATGAATTCCATGTACAAGAATGTGAAGCTTTCTGCCTGGTTCCAGCCGTAGATCTCAGGAACAGGGACTTGGGGCAAAAAGTTGCGAATGGCCCAGAGACACTGCCCTTCAGCAATAGTTACGTCAGGAGCCTCGCCGTACTTCACAAGAAGCCCAAGATCTTTGAATATGACTGGCGGTCTAATCTTGAAACCCTTGAGATTCGGATGTTCAATATCTCCTCTAGATAGGACTTCAGACGGAGTAGGGAGTTTAGGTGTATGTGGACCCCGCCCGAAGAATGAGGAGGTATCGAAGGTGACGAAAGAGCCCTGTGGGAGTTGATGGGGCAAAAGAGCCGGATATGAGGACATTGCAATAGATGAAAAAAAAGGACAAACTGAGGATTCGACAAAGTCTATGGTGGCATGACAACAGGTCAATGAGTTGCAAAAAGAGCAATTTAGCAGTTGTGGGGGAATGACTCCTTGAAATTTGTGCCAGGCGGAAGTGCAGGTGGGGGCAGTGGAAAGGGCAAGGATACGAGCAAGCGGAAGGGGAAGAAGGGGGAAGGACGAAAGTAGCTCCAGGGATTTCAGAAACACACTTCGGTTCGCTGATCTGGCGGCTGCTTTGCCCATGCCACGCGCCTCTGCCGCCATGAATGCCACGTCGCTGGAAACCCTTTACGACGGGCCCGAAGCCCAAGCCATCTTCTCGAGAAGCATTTCAAAGTGGCGATCGGTTCTTACTCGAGCATGAAACCTCACCAGTATACCTCGCTCCAGCCTCGACCTTGGCCGTTGTCTCAGCCGTATCCCTTCACTGCCGGACACGATACCCAGGGATGCCAGATGGATTGAAGGATGCTCTGTGGGGAGGAACATCGAGCCACTGCGCGAAACAAGGACAGAACGACCGAAGAGAATATTTCCGACAAAACTCCACGTCACGAGTCTCTCGGTATTTTCGTCACTCAACTTCCGCGTTTGGGATAAGAATGCAATAAGGGCATCGTATTATTGACATTGGGCTGGACATACATCTTGAGCGCTGCTCTCGCAGAGCGGCAAGGCCTGGACCCGATGAACCGTTAGAGATGGAAAAGGGGGGCGACCAAAGGAACCCTAGTTTATCCATGCCTGGCTCGGGACTATAACTAGTTAATTAATTAACTATAATGCTATTTTCCGGTGTACCAGTTTGACTACCAGTCGAGCCAGCATACCTTGGATGTGTGGAGCTAGACTACGCCTCAGACGTCGAGGTTTCTTCACCGACAAGGCCGAAAGAGGTCTGCCCTTGGCCCCTAAAACCGCGTCCGCCCTGCAGACGATGACTGGCTTCTGTAGTATTGGGCGTAGGACGAAGCAGAGCTGCCAACGCAGATTCTGATTCTGGCGTAAGCAAACCTACAACCTGCCAGCCCCTGGTTCCAGCACGGCGGTAACTGGGCTAATCCGGACACGCAATGGGCTTGCAGATGGATCAGGCACGATCATGTCTAATGTACTGAATCGCTGGTAGCCTCAGGGAGCTTAATCTAGAAGTCTTGGGTTTCATCCGCCGCAATGGAGCAGCGTCACTGCCCTGACTTTAGTGCGACGGCTCCTAGGCTATCCATACCCACGAGATGGAGAGAATTTCCTCCTGTTCCTCTGTCTTCCCGGGTAGTATTCGTTTCTTGTTCAAGTCACACCGAGTGCCCCGGCCTTGGCTTCTCGTCGACGATGGCTGTAATGGTTCAAGCGCGAAGCGAAAGTTCTTGGTCTATCATCTGCTGAGATTATCGTCGTAGGATAGCCGTAGTAGTAGTCGTGGGTATTCTTGGTGTCTGCGAGAGGAGTTCGTAGTGAAGCAGGGTTGATCTTGAACGCTGTTAGTTCCATGAGCCAATGCTACGCCGAGCCCCTTTTCCGTACCTGGTGATCTACAATGTGAGTAGCAGGAAATCTAGCTAGACCAGCATGGGCAGGGCAAGTCCTAAAAGGTCAACCTTACCTTCCTCTCCTTGTTTCTCTTCCAGCCTACCGTGAAGATCTCCCGTGTTCTTCATCCAGGTGCTCGAGGAGCCTTGACGAAGAGACCCGAAGTGACACACGCTTGTGCCATTCCTTGGAAACGTTCTCCAGACCTTCCTTGTCGAGCTTGCGTCAAGAGGAGTCCACTGGCGCGACGGGGTCGTCAGGCCTTGCCGTTCGATCGAGGTAGGAGCGAGGATAGGCGACCATGCTTTTGAGTTATGAACGAACACGTCGAGGTCCTCTATTGTACTAATGCTGCTGTACACTACTGCGAAATTCTAATCGAAGCGACCGAGGGCAAGTTTGTCTTCCTTCTTCAGCGTTCGGGTAGCTGCTGCGACGAGAGGTGTTCGACAGGGGGCAGATCGACTTGGACAATAGCATCTATCGTAAATTGTCGGCATCGAGTGGGAGAAGGACCTTCTGCGATCAGAGTCAGTGTAGTATTTGTAGAGGGAGGAAGATACCGACGTCTCTGGGACCAGACAACCTGACCTCGCATCACCAGAGTGCAGAACGGGTCGGGATCACGACCTCCTTTTTCAATCTTGAAAGAAGAAGCATAGATACCGATCTTGGGTGTTGATTAATAGAATAAGAAGACTCTGGAGGTGCAAAGAGGATGGTAGAGAAAATCAAAATCATACGCACTGACTGCACGGCTTCTCAAGGTCCTGTTGGCGGCGATGGGGTCACGACACTGCCCACCAAGAAATAATTCCTGTCCGCTGGCGGCCAGCATACACCACAAAGAACCCCAACTGCATAGCTGTGACATGAGTGCCGCTTCGTAGGGGGTGCGTCGAACGAAAGTATCAAAAACGCAACAATCGTCACAGAGTGTTTGCCCGCTGCCTATGGCCCCATTCCCTTTTCTGTCCGCCTAGTCTATTGTTCCCAAGTCTGTTTGGACGCACCTCGACCAAGTGCAATGCCCTGGCCAACGATACCCCTGGGACGTTTTCCAGGGGAGGCCATTTACGTGGGTCAGTGGGTGTCGAGGGGTAGGCAAGAATTTACAGCACCTGTCTGCGTCTCTAAAATTCACAACACCACTGATGTTAGAGGCTTGTTTGCCCTGAGGAAGGGACAATGGACTAGAAAAGAATCAATGGAAGCCCTAATCAATGTCCAAACAGATTAGGCTGCATCTGGTCTAGCCCTAGAACGTTCTGCGCGTGTGAAGCTGTTGTGGGTGCCTTGCCGTGGTGCTCCCGCTCCTTGTTTTCCTGGCGGTGGCTCTGAGCTGCATCTCCAGCTCCTTCCCAAGCTCCCCCTCGCCTCTCTCTGTTTTCCTCCTTCACCCTTCACCACGCTCACACCACACCTCCGCAAACCTTTACCCGCAACGCATCTTCTCTTCGAGCATCGCATCGTCAAGCACCTGACGAGCAAGCCTCTCGTGTTTTTTTCAAACTTGTTCTCGAGAGGCTTCCTGCCTTTGTGCTCGTCAGCTTTCCACGCGAGCCTTCAGGTTCTTGCCCTTCGCTGCTCAACCGATCACATCTTCTCTCACCTTCGAAGCGACCGCTTCACGTCTCTGCTCACGCTAGTATCACTTCTCTCTGCGAGTAGCACGTCTGTGACGCCTTGCTCGCTACATTACCTTCGCTCGTCACTTCAGAAACGCCTTCGAACGCGCCTGACCTCACACTCAAGGTCCTCGGTCACCAGAGCAACAGGCCATCCAGGTAGATTCCCTCTCTTCTCTCTCTCGCTCCCTCTCCTTCCCCTCTTCTTACCCTCTCTTCCCTCACTTCCACCTTCTCCGCTTCCTCTCCCAAGCCCTCTCTCCTCTGCCCGACGGGCGCTGTCGCTCTGCCGCTTCAGCTCTCGCTTCTACCTCTTCTGCCCTCTCCTCCGCTCCTTCTGCTCTCGTCTCTAACGTTGTCGCTCGCAGAAAAGTTTCCTCTCAGTGCGGCAACCATGTCTTCGTCTGGGTGGCGTCGCCCTCGGGGTGCCGCCAGACGGGGAGAAAACCAGCTTCGAAACGCATTTTCCGCTCTCGACATGCAGCGCACTGCCGACTCTAGAAGCGACAGCTCCGATGACCGTGAGTGGCCTACTTCTCTTTGTTTTCATCGACTCCCTCTCTATCTCTCCCCTACTCCTTTTGTCTTGATATGCATCCACCGGGTCTCCACCGGACTCGACGTGTGCACTTGCCTCTTTCATCCAGAATCTGTGTGTTTGCCTCATGTTTATGCTATGCTTGTGCATATCTATTGTTTGCCTCTGTTTGCTGTTTGTTGTGGACTTTTCGCCGTTTTCGGGGGTGTAGTTTGCACTGCTGGAGCCCCAGAGACGACCAGGAACTCACTCGTCATTCCTCTCCATCACTTTGAAATCTTCTTTCTGTTCCAGAATGACTTAGCTAACTGGCCCAGAACTCCGTCCTCGTCCCCTTCATGTGGCCAAGAGGTAGGTGTTGATCGATGGCTCGTTGCACGAGTTCCCCTGACACACATGCAGTTTCCCTCCCCCTGGCACTTACGGCGATGCGGATGATGAGTCTCCGTCCATCTCTGAGTGAGTATTCCGGAAAATTCTCTGTTTTCCAGCTGCTTACACTCCTAGATCTGGCCCTTCCAACTTGGATGGCATGACCGGACGAGACAACACTGGAACCGGCACTTCAACCACTGAGATCTCGAACCAGGGGCAGATCTCTCAGCCCATGATCAACCCAGAAGCCATCCAGGATGCCTCCGGCCAGGGATGGGACGCTCAGTCCTGCTATCCCCCTGAGGCTTGTGTCTTCGTCGCAAAGTAAGTCACCACAACACTCTTTTGAAAACCACCACTAACTCGACACTTAGCCTCAGTCAGAACTACGATGACATGACTATCCTGTCCGCCGTTTCCAAAGTGTTCAACCAGTACGGCACCGTCTTTGTCAAAATAAAGCGTGACAAGCGGCAAATGCCTTTCGGCTTCGCTCAGTACACAGTGAGTGACACTGACAACCACACGTCTGATGGTTGAAATTGACCCTTCCATCAGAAGCCTGAAGATGCTGAGAAGGCCCTGGCCAACGTCCGAGGCGTGGAGATCCTCGGCCGACCCGTCCGCATTGAACGATGCAACGCCAACTGTAAGTGACACTCCACTAGATCAGCTTGGCCGTCTGCTCATCATACATAGTGGTTTTCCTAGTCGTCCGTCGCAACAAGGCCCAAGTGTACCACGACGAGGCTCGAGATCTCCTTTCTCCATTCGGAGCCATCGCCAAGGTCGACGACCTGGACTCTGCCACACAGGAGCGTCTTGGTCTCTCGCCCGCCGTTCGTGTTAGATTTGAAAAGTTTGATCCCCGACGTGATGTCATCAAGGTGAGTGACCTTTCCATCGTCGTTGCTTCAATACTGACAGTCTTGCAGGGCGTTGGTAACACGCCATTTATCATTATCAACTTTGATTTCAAGACTGCCCAGGATCCCTCTGAGCGAGATCCTACCGACATGACCACTCTGGACACTTTGCAAAGGGATAGCCGTTCTGTCTTTCTCGGCTCACTCCCGCCACATACCTCCGATTTCCTGGTTCGCGAGCTGGGTTCGAAGTGCGGAACGATTGTCAATATTGAGATCAAACAATCAGTCGACAGCAGCGGTAAGTAATATCTACAACTGATAAGTTACTTGCTAACGTGTACAAGGTATGGCAAGATGGTTTGCCTATATCGAGTACGATCATCCCGAAGGCCCTGACAAGGCTATCGCCAAGTTGGCAAGCACTCCCCGTTGTCCCAACTATAGGTAGTCAACTGCTAACAAGGATACAGAATGGCTACAAGATTGGTGGAACTTCACTTCGCTGCGAGCGTAGACGTTCCAGGATCACTCCCACGGCTCCAGCTGTTTCCTCTGGACCCTATGGTACAGTTCCCCCCAACCGGCCTCACCGTCGCAACGCATCGACGTTCGCGGCTCCTTTTGTGACACCTCACAAGGAGCCTGGCTCTCAGACACGTCGTGCCAAGGGACACCAGCGATCCGCCTCTATCTACAACAATGTTCTCGCTGGTCCCAAGACACTCGACTTCTCGATGGGTGCCTGGCCACCAAAGGACGAGTCTCCCTATGAGCCTCAGTCTCAGCCCAAGACTCAGTCTCAGCCAAAGACACAAGCCTTCCGCCGATCATCTTCGTACCGTCAGTCGTCCGCCTACCAGCCCTCGTACATTGAGCTGCAGAGCGGTCAGTCCCCTTACCAGGAGACGTCGTTCCGAAAGCCTACCTACACTGGCTCCGAGTACCAGCAGATGCAGTATCAGAGACTGCAGGCATCGCCTCTCTACCAGGCACAAAGCCCGGAGATACTTCATCCTCAGCCTCTGAGAATTCCTCCTCGTCGTATTTTCGACTATGAGGAGACTGCTCCCATCGAATCTCCTTCTATCCCTGCCCATGCTCCGCTGGATTCTCCCAACAATCTGAAGCCCAGCGTTCACTGGGCCCCTTCTCCCGCAGTGTCTTCTACCGGTTCGTCTCATCTTGAGCGCAACAGCAACCCTTACCTGTCCAACGCCCATCGTGCTTCCACACTTGGTCCTTCGTTTGGTCAACGCATGGCGGGTCATCGCTCTGGCGCTCGTCGCTCGGTCACCAACCTGTTCCCTTCCATCGACGAGGCTGTCACTCGCGCCCAGTCGGCTCTGGAGGAGTCCGAGGATGCAAAGATCCAGAGCGCTCTCGCCAAGTACATCCAGGATGCCAACAAAGAGAACATTCACAAGGCCGCCGAGGATGCCAAGAAGAAGGCCTCTGAGGATGCTACCCGCAAGGCTTTCAAGACTGCTGCTGAACTCGCCATCGAGACTGCTGCTGCCAACGAAGAAGCGGCCTAGGAGACCGTCGACGATTCGCAGAGTGATTCTATCCGAATGACCAAGAGAGCCTTCACCCGTGGTCACCACCTCTCCGAGGAGAACCTGAAGCACAACAACAAGGTGGAGGATGAGCTTCTCAAGCGCACCGCTCGATCCGAGGAGCACCTTCGACTTGATCGCCTCAACCTTTCGTACGATGATGTGAAGAGATCTACCAAGGCTGACAAGGGTGAGAAGTCCAAGAAGGTTGTCAAGGGTGACAAGACCAAGACTCCCAAGTCTTCCAAGAAGGTCAAAGACGAGACTCCCCAGAGCTCTGTCGATGTCCTCGCTTCTGGTGGCCACAACAACGTCATCCCTCAGGGCATGGTGCCACTGCCTTATGTCTCTATGGTGCCCCCTTACCATCAAGCCTTCGCATACCCAGGAGCACCCGGTGGGCAGATGATGCAGCAGCAGGGAATGATGCATCCTATGATGCAGGCACAGCTCGTCAACGCCCAAGCTATGCAGTCTCAGATGATGGCGCCTCAGATGATGTCTACTCACATGGCGCATCCTCAACTGATGCCTCAGATGCCTCAGATGCCCCAGATGATGCCTCAGGGAATGGCTCCTGGATTCGGATACATGCAAGCTGCCTACCCTCAACAGGCACAGTACCAGAGCGCTTACGGCGCCAACATCATGTACACCGGAAACCCGGCCTACCCCTACGTTCTTGTCGAGTCGCCTACCCGCCATGTCACCGAGCAGGATGACATCTACGAGGATGACCATGAGGATGGCCAGGACGAGGAGTCTGAGGAGCAGACCGAAGAGGAGGCCTCTACCACTGGGTATGAGGACTCTACGTTCTCGGACTAATCTCTCACTCTCTGATGTTCTCTCGGCGCGTCGGGACTTCTCGGTTATTTTTTGACACGATGCATGTACATCTAGTTGATCGATCAAACTCGTTTAATTTACGATTCTCAAATATATGCTCTGTACTCACTGTGTCTTTTAGATTCACTTGATCTGTTTCGCCTTTGCTTCTTTCCTTCGCATCTCTCAACATCTCCCGCGCACCATTGCGACGTCAGAGACCTGATTCATGACGAATGAATGGTATAGTACTTTAGTAATGATGTGTATTTCTTGTACCTTGCCCCGAATCCTTCCCTTGTTCTTTAGCCTCTTGACCTCTGTCTTTGGTCCCCTTGAATAGCGTTATCGTCGTCTTATATGCTCGCTTTCCTCGATTCAAGCATATACACCTACCGGCAGATATACGTTCCCACCATGTTGTTAAAGTTGAGGCTGCCCATTATGCTTGAAATGAGCTTATAGGTAAGCTCTGTCGCAACGATAGCTTCATCCATCGCCTGACGTTCAAGTCTCGCTATACCCACCTGTCGCTTCTTTAGACAGCCTCTTACCATATCTTGTCCCCTTAGGCTATAAGATGTTGATCATGCTTATCTTGAAGTCATACTAATATTTACACACGCTGTGAAGGGCCTTAGGCCTCTTGTTAGAAATGTTATCTCGTCAGGGCTACCAAGTGCCCCATGGCATGATCCCACGTTTGGCCCTTTTTCCAGGTTCAACATCATATCATATCATCACCAGGGAGAGCATCCACATGTTCACTAAGCAAAATGGCTCTCATTCTTAGCCAAGGTATTGTGTTGCTATAGCTAAGATGTTGCGCAAATGAGGGCGTATCAATGTTGGGCTTCGGGTGCGGGTTGGAACTTGTGTTGTAGAGGGTCTGGTTGATGTTTGAATATAGAATCAGCCACAATGATACATAAAGGTATTTTGACTTGACGAGAGATTTTATTCATTTGTTTGTTTATTTATTTATTTATTTATTTTTACCAAATCGGACATGGCAATACCTTTTGGCAAGTTTGTTGATGCACGCCGACAAAGACCCTGGCCCTAACGATTTCCGACACGCTGCGCAAGTACTCTACCTTGTCAGTCCATAGAAAAATAGCACAAAGGCGTATGATGATAAATATAAGATTAGATATAGACTTTAGAGTATAATTGATCTATTTTATATTTTTATTTATCTATTTTATCCCAAGTTATGGTCTTGTAACTGGCGGAGTTCGTTGCCTGCGTACAGCGTGACATTTTCATCTTGGGTAGATGCTGCCTAGGTAACCCCTCACAACGTAGGTAAGCGCGGCTCCACTCTGCGGTTGGTGTCAACAAACGGGTGCGTCGTGATGCAAATGTTCCTCCTTCTACGACATACGGCATCAAACATACGCGGTCTTCTGGCTTAGCCCACCAAGGGGCAGGCCCCAACTATAACAAACAACACATTGTCAAAACGCCATAGCATCATGGATAGACCAGAGACCATAGAAGAGCTGAAGAAGCTCCTACAAGAGTCGGAACAACGCGCCGAGGAACTGCGACAACGTGCCGACAGGGAACGACAACGCGCCGATGAACAACGACAACGTGCCGATGAGCAAAGACAACGCGCCGATGAGCAAGGACAACGAGCCGACAGGGAACGACAGCGCGCCGAAGCGTCAGAGCAGCAAACGCAGCCTACAACACTCGACGAATACATCGCTGCCTGTCATTCCCTTGTCTTTTCCACCTTCACCATTCAACCGGACAAGAAATTAACCACCAAGGGACCCATCATCAATCCGCGAAACAAATGGTGTCCCACAAACCTCCGGCCATGGTCCGACTTCCTGGAGCAGCAGAGGATCATATTCGGCACCCTATATGATACCTTTCCCACCGATCTTCGCGTCTTTGAGAACCTGTCCTTCCTCTCTGGCTTGGGAAATAGACTCGCGAAGCGCAAGATTGGCAATGAAAAGGCACTCGAGTACTTCCTCCATAACAGCGTCGAGGATCCGGTCAGGGTGATCATGGACCAGCTCAAAGAGGTGGAAGAGGTCAAAAGTACATTTCATCTCGGAAACGGCATCATCTTCGAGAACCATCCGCACGCCATCAGCGATGTGTCCGAGGAGGTTGTCGAGCGCGAATCTCCCTCGACGCCGCCCTCTACGCCAGGCCACGGACTCGATCTCAACCAGCTACGACCCGATCAGATCTGTATCTACCGATCCGACGACGCGGACCCGACCAGACGTACCATGATCTATGTTTCTGAGTACAAGCCGCCTCACAAACTAACCGCGCCACACCTCCGTGTCGGTCTTCGCCAGATGGATATCTATAAGGACGTGGTTAACCGGAAGACGATCCCGACGTCCGCAGACGAAGATAGGCGTTTCCAATATAATGCAGAGAGGCTCACTGCGTCGGCCATTACACAGACCTACCACTATATGATGGAGGGTGGGCTCGAGTTTGGTCTATTGACGACGGGCGAGGCGATTGTGTTTCTCAAGATTGACTGGCGGGAACCTGAAACGCTTCTGTATCACCTGGCAGAGCCGGATGCAGAGGTATCGGCCCACCCTGATTATTCTCACCTGTGCACGGCAGTAGGTCAGTATCTGGCCTTTACTCTCATGGCGCTTGGTCTGCCAGGTGAGCAACGGCTGCATGGGCAAGATGAGCGCAACGAAGCTACTAAGAAGTTGAATACGTGGATGGAAGATTTTGAGACGACGTTACGATCGATTCCGGACGAGGAGCGACACGCCCCGAGAAGCTCACCTGGGTACCAACCAAAGACTTACAAGGGTGTCAACCGATCTCCTTACCTTATCAGGGGAAAGAGATGGCGAAATGTGGGGGATGAGCCGGTGAAGGAACAGGCGAGAAGGGATGATTCCTCATCCGATGACGAGCCAGGGCCCAATGTTCCAGACACGCCGAGCCCGGCAGAGCGGCGATCACATGGAGGGTCAGGAGGTCAGGGGCCTCGACGCAGTCAACGAATTCTGGCACAACGGCCGCGGGGCGGAGGAGGAGGAGGAGGAGCAGAGAGAGCAGAAGGAGGAGGAGAAGAAAAAGAAGGAGAAGAAAAAGGAGGAGAAAGCAGCAAACAAGAAGGACCGTACTGCACTCAGAAGTGCCTCTTGGGGCTTGTCAGGGGCGATCTTCTCGACCCAAGGTGCCCAAACATGTCACTTCACAGCAAGCAGCCCAACAACCACGGCAGCCAACGCCGTGCCCGGCATCCAATCGATCACGCCAAATTCCTTGAGCTTCTCTGGGAGCAACTGAAACGGACCTTGGACGACGGCATCACGCCATTGGGACTGGGTGGTGCGCGCGGCGTACTGTTCAGAGTGAGTCTACTCGCGTACGGCTATACCTTTATCAGCAAGGGCACGGTTCGGGCATTCGTGAGAGACCTTGAGCACGAGGCGGCGATCTATCAACGGCTACAGGCCATCCAGGGTATACATGTGCCCGTGTTCCTTGGGGCCATCGACCTCCGATCGATGGACAGGATCTATTACTATGACCACCGAGTCTACGTGATACACATGACGTTTCTATCGTGGGGAGGACATGACCTTGATCCGACAGAGACTGCGGGCGGTGCGGATGAACAGCTCCAAGGCAAGGCAATGCAGTCGCTGCACGCAATACACCAGCAGGGAGTAGTCCACAAGGATGTGCGAACAGCAAACATGCTGTTCAACGCCGAGGTCAACGGGGTCATGATGATCGACTTTGAAAGAGCGCTACTACTAGAGCCACCTCGACGTCCGCTGGGTCAGCTCGTGCCTAACAAGCGAAGACGGAAGCCAGAGACGGGGGATGGCAGCAGCAGCAAGTCGGTAGAGAAATCAAGCCATCGAGGTCAAGGCAGCAGAGGATTTTCCGAGGATATCGGGATGATGAAGATGGCATTCAGCGAGTATGGTATGTACATGTAGAGGGGCCAGCAGCAGCAAAGAGCGAGACAAGAGATTGAGACACCAACGGTCTTCTGGCTCTAACCCATCGAGGGGCAGGCTCCAACTATGATAAACAAGACATTGTCAAACATGATGGCATCATAACCCGATGCTAAGACAGTGGCGAGACACCAAGTATTATGCCGAATATTGAGCCTGGGACGGAGATTGTGCAGAGACTAGAGACCAACAACACTGGGGAGTTGTCATCTTCCAAAAGGTCTTTGGAGTCAAGGGATTGAGAAAGAAACAAGGGCATGAGTGCAGATGACAGAGCCAACCAAGTCGTTGTGAGAAACGACGGCATCTGAGGACATGTCATGAGGACATGTCTAGAAGAACTTGCCAGCCGTGGCAGAGACGAGGTTCTCGGCGGGCTCATCAGTCTCCCTGCTCTCAGGTCGCTCAAGGGGACGATCCAGAGCATCAAAGCGACGTCCTTGGACCTTGGCCATGACGAACTGGACAGAGAGACGGAGGATGAGAGCACCGAGGCCCCAAAGGAGACCGCCGACAGGGGCAGCGACAAAGGCACCAAAGGCACTCCAGTCGTTGCCGTACAGACCCTTCTGAAGGAGCAGAAGCTCACCAGCCTCCTGAGCGTTGCCATAGTAAACAAGACCGAAGAGGAAGACGGTAAAGATACCACCCAGACCTCCAACGACAACCTCGAAGCCACGCCACCACCAGCAGCTCTTGATGAGACCGATGCAGAGGACGGGGATGGTGGCGGCGGAGATGAGATCGGTGATGAGGTAGATCTGAAGAATCGAGGGGGCCTTGAGAGCGAGGACAATGACGGGGATGATGATGAGGACGACGCCGCCTCGGATGAACCAGACGTTGAGCCTGTTGCGGAACAAGTCGTTGGAGGCGGACGAGACCATGGCGGACTGCAGACTGTCGAAAGCAGCAGTGCTAAGGGTGACGACCATGACGAGGACGATGCCCACGACCCAGCTGGGGAGACGCTCCAGAAGGGCGAAGAAGGCAATGGCTCCTGACGAGGCAATCTCATCACCCTGCAGAGCCCCAGACCAGATGGCGATGAGACCAGTGGAACCAACGAGAGTGAGAACGCACAGCACGACGACGGTGGCGATGATGGTGCCCAGGTGAAGGTCCTTGTCCGTCTTGGAGGCAAAGGTTCGCAGCCAGAACGAGGACAGGAAGAAGCTGTTGGTCAGGATGGCGACGGGGAAGATGTACAGGAGCTGCCAGCCGAGGAGGTTGGCCTTGAGTAGTCCGGAGGAATCGATGAGGCTGCGGTCGATGCTCGTCTTTGCGCCGATGGTGATTGTGGCGAGGATGACCAGGCCGATGACCATAGCTCCCTGGATGACATCTGTCAAGAAGGAGATGCGGAAGCCACCGAGAGCTGGAGGGTTAGAGTGTGGCTTTGAGAAAGGGGAGGTGAGCTTACAGGTGTAGATGGTGGTGATGACACACTGGACGATCATGACGGGTAGACCATCAAGGCCAGTCAAAGCCGTGACTACCTGTCCAATAGCCGAGAGCTCAGAAACCATGTACAAGAACAAGGTGACGAGGGTCATGAAGCTAAGATACAGCATGGTCAAGGTACCATATCTCTGCCTCGTCCACTCCGTCAAGACGAAACCCTCAGGGCAACGTCTTCGAATGACGGGACCTAGGTATCCAAACATGAGGATGGGAAGAGCTGCGGAGAGGGAGTAGACAATCATGCCCTGGACGCCAGCGATGGTGGCCAGCTCGGGATACGAGAAGAGGATTGCAGAACCGAGAGCTACAGGAGTCAGTTTGTCACTTGGGTGAGGGGATGAGGGTCAGGGGTTCTGGAGCGGCAACACTTTTCCCACGCAAGCATTAACTTGATCGAGTATTTACGGTACAATCTCAGCTTTGCCTCTGCACGTCAGCATCTCCTCGAGTTGGAGTCTCGAGGTTGGATGCTGATGCTGCTTCGACTCAGCGCCCGTAGTGAGCCGCATCCTCTCCCCCTCCCGAGATGTCTCTGGAGCAGGATTGATGCATTGGTCCAGCTCAGTTGAAGGTCAACCGAGTTGGAGGGTTAGTAGCAACAGAGTGAAACATCTTGGGGAGGGGGAGAAGAAGGTTGTTATTGTGAGGTACGAACCTGCTTGACTGCTTCATGCTCGTGGTAATACTCGGGTGTGAGATGTAATTCCTCACGCCAACTGCTTCATCGTCGCTTTGGTGTTGTGTGATGCTACCGCTCCTGATGTTTGCTTCAAGAGCTCATCGAGGCTCTACTCACCGGAGGCGATAAAGTTGAGGGCCAGAGGAAGGGCTGGCAGATGTTAGTGTGGACTCTAAAGGGAAGTTGAGCCTTGAGGGTGCCCATGAGGTATTCATGGGATCTAGTCTCTGGATATGAGTTTTCCTGACCCGTCTGAGTTCCGTTGCCAGCTAAAAAGTCCTCCTTGGACTGATTTCTCATTCTCCATGCAACACCTGTTCCAATAACGCTGCGTTTACTGTCAGCCGATGCAAACAAAAAGAGGGTGGTTCTTTTGGATCACGGACAGAAATGCACCATAAGTTAGGTACATGACGGCGTTGGACGCCTGCGTAGATGGTTGACCCATGGCGAAAGGGGTAATGTGTCGTTTTTGGCTGGATGTTGAGTGTGGAATTTGTTGATGTAGGAGAAAAGAGAAGAATCAGGCATTTCAAAATTGAGCGAGATTTATTATTTTTTTCGCCGCTTGTTCAGCTGATTACAGTTAGAACACTTGTGCCACTCCCAATCCAGTCAAGGTAGGTAATCAGAGCCGTCACAGACTCGAGGCCAAGGCCATCGAATGCGAGCTTTTTTTCTCGTGGGGGGTCAGTTCATGTTCATCTGCGAACTCGTGGTGAAAATGAGACGACAAGTGGGTACAAGCGGAGAGACGGACCGAAAAGCGTCAGGAGGAAAAAAGAGAAATTTCAACGCCAACGGTAGTGACAAGTAAGTGTATTAGCTAGATAGGTATATGCCGCTGAACGGCCATCATGCAGGCCACTTGCACAGGGAGGGCCAGACATCTTTGTAGCCACAAACTGCATCCGAGCCACGCACTGGCGATCGAGACGCTACGTGCAATCAATGTCTCGTTCCTCATCAATGGTGGTTGTTCCACCTCTTGATGTCTACCATTGTACTTTTTCACCCTTCCTGTTCCTCAGCCCACCCTCTGCTGGCGTCCCCTTTACTGGGGTATCAATGACTGGTGCTCCTGCTCCTGCGTCTGCCTCTGACACATCATTCGTAGCCCATACTTTCTCGATGCAAAGCTCAAACGGCCCCTCCACACGATCCGTCAGTCCAACGCCCACACTCAGAACCTTTTGCCTCAGCATCTCAGTCTGAGGCTCTACAACGAAACCGTGGTTCGTCCGTACAAAGTCGTTCCACTTGATGAGCACCGTTTCCCATTGTCCCGGCCTCTTGGCGAAGAGTCGGTGCTGGTGAAGATCTGACGGTTCCACACTCTCGGTCTGTAGATTGACGAGGTAACTCCGGCCATCCGACTTGACTCGCAGCGCAAGGTACAGGAAAGGATCGATATCCCACATCGACCGACCAAACACCGTAGGTCGCTGGTCGGGCGTTCGGAACCCGGCGAACCCGGTGCGCTGGATGTTGGGCTTGTCGGCGGGGAGGCGTGTAGAGATGGAGCCGTGGAAGCGGGCGTAGGAGGAGGGAGATCTCGGGTCGGTCGAGGTTGCGTGTTCAAGGTTGCTGTCGGAGAAGCCGCCGATGGTCTTGTCCGTCATGACGATGCAGTCGCGGACGTTGTTGGAGGTGTTGAAGTCGTAGAGGGGTTTGGGTTTCGTGGCGCCCTTGATGGCCTCGAAGGTGACGGCTACAGTTTGTTAGCAGAGATACAGGGACTCGAGTAGAGAGTGTGTACCGATCTGTGTTCGTCGTCGGAGCTCGTCCATGCTTCGCCCGAAAAAGTTCCTCGAGAGGAGGGTTTGCGTCGGTCTCATGATGGGCGAGTTTCGACAAGTAGAGGATGTGAGGTTCGTCGCAGAGCCCAATTGGCTCACCGAGAGTCGCGGGACATGAGATGGAGGCAAAAGCAACGGTTAGAGCCTTGCGACTGCGCCTTTGCTCGGGGAAGAGGTGGTTGTGCAGGTCGTGATGTGGTTGAAAAGCCGTTGAAGGTTTGCACAGGCTAGCATGTGTGAATCAGTGACGTCTACCCAAATCATACCATTTCGCACACGGCACATCATTTCTCCGACACCGGCCCAAGAATTTCTTCTGAGCCGTTCTGCCTGCTGATCAGAGCACCAGCTCCGGATGATGACCCTGCGCCGGCTCAATTGGTGCCCAGACGAATAAATGCCTGCCTCGTCGACGATGGCGCTGCGCCCAGGTGCCCTGAGGAGGGGCGTCATGGGCACGGTGGGTATACAGTTTGCGCGGTACTCTTCCATACCCTCAAGAGCAAAGATGGTGCGGGAGATGGAAAAGACTGCCCGTCAAGAGTCGAAGAAGATGGAAGCCGAGTCAATGTCTGTCATGCAGAAGAGGGCGAATGATGAATACTTTAGGTCAGGAGGAGGACCTCTGTTTCCTGGTGAGTTGGTTATATACCTTCTAATTGAGGTTGTGAATCACTGCGGCTGACCTCTCAAGGCACCTTTATCCCCCTCCCCCTCTCTCGATACCCCGGCGGTACCAACTTCTTCCGTTACTCGTGGTACCGTCTGCGCCAATGGGGCATTGAGACTCTCTCGGTGCTCCAATTCAAGCTCAAGTCCATGCCCAACTGGACGACCCGACCCAAGTGGAAGGCCGGCCGCGGCAAGATCGCACCGACAGCCAAGGTCATGTACACCGAGATGCTCACGGCTTTCGCGGCAGGTGATAAGGCTGCCATCAACTCTCTCTGCCTCGGGCAGTTCGCAAAGAAGCTCACGGCCGCCATCGACCGCCGAAACCCTACCGAGAGCACCTCGTTCGAGCTCGTCAAGTTCAACAAGACCCTCTTCTACCCTCGTGTGGTGGCCCACCAGGTTCACGCGGTGAACCCCTACGACAAGGACAACTCGACGGAGCAGGCGGTGATTGCGATTGCGTCGACGCAGCGAGCGTCAAAGTACAAGAAGTCCACCGGGGAGCTGATCCCGGGAAGCACAAAGGTGCAGGACAAGATTGAATACGTGGCTCTGTCTAGGCAGGTCAACGAAAAGACTTATCAGTCTGGAACTTGGCGTATATGGGGAACAGTCCCTGCCACGACTCTCGAGACGTATCTGGAGGAGCAGGCTTGGATCAACGTGGAGCAGGCCAAGCGAGCGGGATGGACTGGACCAGCTAAGAAGTAGCTGTGCTGATATGAAGGGTGAAGGACTGAGACAATGGGATCACGAGTCAGGGGGAGTAACGTGTAAAATGGGAGTGTATATTTGTACGAGGATTATATCTGTGTACTATAGAATAGCATGAAAGTCGGCGAACGGACGTGGTACTTGTCAATTCAACGTATTTGTTTTTTGTGTGATAGTAGTTGACGTGCATGAAGAAACGAGGTTCAGGTGATGTGAAGAGAGGTAATGTTTGTCGAGCGTACAGGTCGCAGGGGTAATAAATGTTAAATCGCTAGGTATGTTCTTCTCTATCAGCTTGCAGCTTTGCTTCCTTCGTCATAGGCCATATCCCTGAATACGTTATCTTTTTGCTGAGCGATGATTTGTCTAACTGTTAGCAGAGAACTTGATGATTAGTGGCAAAAGAGAGGAAGATACTTGCCTAAACCGTGATAATGTTATGGAGCAAAAAAGTACCTCATTGGTATAGGATTAACATTTAATACCCCTGAGGCCTGTACCACTCAACATTGTGTCATCCCGGCATTTTCCGAGGAACAGCCGACCAAACCACAAACCGCCAAGCGACCCATCAACACACCAAGCGCGCGCCAGGCTGGAACTGAGATGCCTGGAGCTGTCTAAAGAACGAGGGTTATGAGTGTTTGACTCTTTGAGCATCGATATCAAGGCTTAGGCCTCTCGTAGAGGTACCTAGACAAACTTCCATTCGTTTGAGGTCCTTCCTAATTGACGGCTACCTAGGCAGGAAGGAAGGCGCGACTTGGTGTAGAGCAATATCCTCCCATCGCGTTCACACTTCCCTCAAACCCAACTCCTCCATCTCACATCCAAACTCGCCCTTCCAACTTCCACTATTTGATGACGCGTAAGGATGGCTCGATTCCTCAACCCGGCCAAGATTGGCCTGCTCGTCCTCGTGGAACTCTACGTCGAAGGAGCTGTGCCAAGTGATGCCATCCTCCCAGTCCTCTCGTTTGTCCACGGCCACCTCACAGACTTTGCTCCCCAGAGCGTCTCTGCGGATCAAGCTGAAAGATGGGGCAAGGCAGAGCGGTCGGTCAGCCTCATCATCAGCATCAAAGACTTTGAGAAGCTACTCGGCAGCTATCCCTTTTTGATGGGCATGCCCGGGCGGAGATTATGGGACCAGTTTCTAGGGAAGCTCTGGGCCATCAACTGTCTTGATGCAATGCACGACTTCTTCGACCATCTCTCTCGTCTGCTGATCAAAACCAAGGAGGAACGACAGAGACTTGCCGAAGTGGGCATCCCCATTGAAGATGAGGGAGGAGTCAAGCTCACACCCACCTCGCCCTTTGGGACATTTGTTCGTCGATCACGGCTGGAGTACCATAGGCTTCGATTTCACGACTGTACCGAGCTATGGAAGAGCTTTGTACGATATCGACAGCCCACGGCTCAGTACATGAAGCGCAAACTGCCGGGCTTTGGGCGGATGAGCTTCGACAATGTCTTGTTGATGGGTGAGCAAGAGGACTGGGATCACCAGAACGTCATGGACCTGGCTTCGGTGGCGTACGGCGACATGCTCACTGGGGATCAGAGTAGTACGGTCCCTGTGAGTGCCGACGACATTGGAAGTCTGCTCGAGTTCCAGATTGAACAAGTACAGAGTGAGTGTAACCCCCGGTGCTGAGGATCTTGCTCACACGAAGTAGAGTATGGGAACCGAATACCAGTTGAGATCCGCCATCAGTTCCACGACTTGCTCAAGGACAGTTGCATCAAACCCAGTCTTACACACTACCTCAAGTAGGTCCAGCCCTTTCTGTTGATGGACCTCTGTCTGACACGCACAGTTTCCTTGACGCCTGGAGAGGAGGAGACTATCCTACCGCGTTCGACCTGCTTCATCGATATTTCGACTTTACCATGTCCAACAGAGACCGCTCCTACTACCAGTACGCTCTCATGAACCTTGCTGTTCTCCAGGCCGACTTTGGCTGCCACCGAGAAGCCCTGACAGCAATGCTCGAAACCGTATCGACAGCACGAGAGAACCGGGACATGTCTTGCCTCAACTTTGCTCTCAACTGGCTGTTCCACTTTGGACGTGCCCATCCCGATCTTGTC
The DNA here is from genome assembly GCA_027569015.1 of Ascodesmis sphaerospora. Taxonomy (NCBI): domain Eukaryota; kingdom Fungi; phylum Ascomycota; class Pezizomycetes; order Pezizales; family Ascodesmidaceae; genus Ascodesmis; species Ascodesmis sphaerospora. Next base: position 930,692 of record JAPPUR010000015.1, on the reverse strand, counting down.
CGTGACCTCGTGTCTCATAGCATGTTGGGCACAGGCAAGGACAACCTCGCCTTCCTTCGAGTCAAGTCGAAAGAAACGGGAATGTGGACGTTGTGGAGTGCTGTGCTCCTCAGCGAGGCGAAGCTTGGGCTCATCAACGGAGACAGCGTGGCTGCGGCGATGGAGTCAATGGTTCGAAGTTCTCACATTGTCATGGTGAGAAACATGAAGAACATGTTTGGGTCCCACCTCGCGTTCTCTGCGGCCCTGTGGGATCGCCTTGGTGTCTCGAGTATGTCGTCAGTGGCATGCGAGGTCTTTCTGAGATGTCATGCACGACACTCGATCTTTGACGACGAGCTCAAGCTCAGCTGTCGACTTGCAATGATGCTCGCGGGGCAAGGAAGATACGACGAGGCCCTGGAAAAGATGGAAGTGTTGGAAGAGAACTCACTGAGATCGTGGAAGCCAAGCCAATACTGGCACAAGTACCGAGGGATCATCAAGCTCAAGAGAGATCTGCATCACGACAACCTGGATGGGGCTGACCAACTGATATCGCAAATCATTCAGTCCAAGGAAGACGACCTGGAGCCCGACATGACGTTTCTCGTTGACAGCCTCCATGTCGACTACCTGATCCGGAGGGGAGAGTTCCAAGCAGCATTTGCCAAGATCGATCGCCTGATGTCACAGATACAGGAAGAACGACGAGACGTGGCTCTCAAGGTCAAGCTTCTACTCCTGAAGGCCTCGCTTCTGGATAAGTGTGGTCGAACGCAGAGGGGCTTCACTGCTGCAATGCGAGCTGCAAGTATGTCTTGGGAAGCTCGCAATATCCCGGGTCTCTGGGAAGCCATCGGCGCTGTATCAAACATTCTCATTTCACTCGGCGAGTTTGAAGCAGCGTCGCGATTGCTGGTGGCCGTTATACCTCGATCTCTCGAATGCGATACGGCGAGCTTGTCTGGCCAGCTCTACAGCTACCTGGCTGACGCGAACATGGGACTTGCAGGGAAGTGCGAGCCAAAGTCGACCAAGCGGATGGAATGCATGACCAAAGCTCTCCAAGCTGTGCAAAAGTCCCTTGACCAATATTCGAAAATTGAGGACATGGCGATGCAATGCCAGATGACGGCGAAGAAGGCCATGATAATGAAACTCTCCGGGGACATGGCCCTGGCTGCAGACTACGCGGCGGAGTATGTAGCACTACAGAAGAAGGCTGCTGCGCTTAGTGTTGGAGCGTGATGTGTGATGGCCAGGCAAGGTATGACATGGTATGACATGGACGGTGGCGAAGGGAAGCATCTTTAGGCGTTGATTATACTGTTTGTTTGTACAAGGACGAGTGAGATATGAACCAGCCCTCAGGGGTACTCTTGTTGAAGAGCATGAGATTTATGATACAGGCGTTTGCATTCTGAACTGCGACCATACGCTCACCACAACTTGAACAGCCAGCCGTGCTACTACAGGAGCGGCATGGTGGCGAGCAGAGCATTGTACATCTGGCAACTGACTTCCCACGTAGGAAGTATACCACGTATTGACAAGGTCAGATCGTTGGCGCCGAGTGTCACTGTTCTTGAAGATGATTGTGATGCACAGAAGGGGCTAGTTCGTGAGTGTGACTTTGGAATTCTTTTTTTTTTTTTTTCGTTGATATGTGTAAAAGACTGAAGGATAGAGGCTCAGCTATAGCTTAGGTAGGTATAATATTAAAAAGCGCTAAGAATATATTATAAGGTAGTAAATTACTAGGCTTATAGCTTATAAGCTGAATTTCCTAGAATTATTTATATAAAAGACCTTTATTATAAAAGTCTTTAATAATGTAAAAGGATGAATAGAACCGTGCGCGAGAGAAAATACTCAAAGCATCATTGTAACGAAGTGACTCGAAGTCGTGATCTTCACAGCGTTGCTCGCGTGAGGGTTAAAGATCGCGGCTGTTGACTACAAATGACGCAGGAGGGAGCTCTGCCACTCGCGCGGCCACCTCGCGAGATCACGTGCCCGCGAGAGAAATTCGAACCTTACAATTGAGGCAGCACTGATTGGCGGCTCTAACCGAGCTCGTCCAAATGACCTGATCACAAACTTGGCTTGCAACAACCATCAACCGCACGAACAACAGCGTCACCATGTCTGCCGCCCGACAGTTCACCCGCACCGCCTCGCGCGTCTCCGCGCAGCTCCGCGTCCCTGCCCAGCGCCGCTTCGCCAGCACCGCCGAGAACGAGTTCATCAAGGAGCGCCAGCACATCAAGGAGCACGCCAAGGGCACCACCGGTGAGTCGCCGACGACTGCGGACCGGGTCAATTGGATGCATTGGATATGATTGCTGACGTCTGGCAGAGCTCTGGAAGAAGATCTCCATCTTGTACGTTGCCGACCCGAGAATTGAGTGAATTACGAGCCGAGGGTCGATCCCGGAGGATCGGAAGCTGAAGACGAGACGCATTGGTACGAACAAGAGCTAACAAGATGGAAGCGGCGTCATCCCCGCCCTCGCCCTGTCGGGTGCCAACGCCTACTGGCTCTGGAACGAGCACTGGGACCACTGGAACCACATGCCTCCTCTGGAGGAGCGCACCGAGTATCCTTACCAGAACATCCGCTCCAAGAACTACCAGTGGGGTGATGGCGACAAGGTCAGTTAGGTCTTTACGGGTTAATTGCACAATGCTAACAAGTCATAGACTCTCTTGTAAGTTACTACGACTTCCCGAACGATGAACCTCGATATTGGAAGAGCTCTGCGAAGCTTGAACTCGACATTTTCGACTAATGGAGCTTCACGTTTGCCGTAGAGTGCCGAGGACAAACTGCTAACCTGCTATAGCTGGAACGAGAGCGTCAACTACCACAACAAGGACAAGGTGGCCTAAGGGAATGTTTAGACTGTGTCATGTGTTGGACAACTGACGGACAGCTCCCTCCCGGAGATACCTTGTACATGTTCCCTAGACTCGAATTGACAGATTGTTGAGATTGTGTGCCTTGATTGAGACTGATGTGAGATTGTCGATGAGTAATGCCTCGACCTTGACTGGTTGCCATTGTGGGCGTGTCTAATGTGTGTCCTGGATGAGGAACTGGGAAGCTTTCGAACTTTATTTAGCTACAGGAGGATCTTGGTTGACATGGTCGTCAATTGAGTATTGGATTTGCGCTGCTGGCCGATGATATCAGACCCCCTCAAATGATGTTTGACGACGCATCTGCCCGCTGTTGCTGATGTGCAAGTAAGCTTGGCTTGTTGCGACAAGGATTGGGTCTAATGAACAAGAGTTATTCCCGAACGATGGACCAACGACACAATCAAGCACAATCAAGCGACGTAATCCAACATAATAGAGACAATCTAACATAGAGTGGAAGGCCTAGGTCTTGTTGAACCGAAGCGATATACACGAGCATATGTAGAGCATTTTGCAATGCGTTTGGCTTAAACGCACCTCGGAACCAGATGAGGCAAAGTCACGTAACATGGGCAAATCTCAAATAGGAATAGCGCAAAGCATCAGCCCAAAAGAGGGGCAAGATTCAGTCAGACAAGACCAATCAAGTAATTCACTCAATCACGGGTTCAACACTATAGGTCTTATTATGGTTTTATTGTCTTGATTAGGCGATATACGTCGGGTTATTCTAGCGGGTTAAGGGCCATAGCGTATGTGTTCGAGTGCCTTGAAGAGCATCGCAATCGCCGGAGCTAGTTTCGGGGGATATTTGCATCGATTGGTGGTGTGATGAATGTCATGGAGTGATTGTGACCTCGTAATGATAATGGTCTTAGACTTAGATTATCCTGACAACATAATGAACTTGATAGTTTGGCTCACAGCCTTGAACAATGTCCAAACCGCTGCCTTGAATGTGCGAGTCACTTGGGAACAGTCTCGACGATGGTGAGATAGAGCATCAAGTTGAGAAGCCACTGAAACGTGGTCGTTGGGTATTTGACATTTCTACTGACACAAAGCACCTAACTAGCTTGCCTGGACCAGGACAAGTCTTGGAATAGAACCCAAAACACCAAGATCCAGCAAGACACCCTTGAATGACACAAGCACCCCAGGCTGGGGACGCCGTAAAAGACACACGGTGCAGCGCCATGAGCCAGGAATCAAGACAAAGGGGAGAAAAGATACAACAGCGGGAATCCAGAAGCACAACCCATATCAATACATGACCCGTCGCCATGGTCCAAAAACAACAACAAACCAGTTTGTCCCAATTAGTCCTCCTTTTAGTGATCCAAGACGCGCCTCCTCCACTATATTTCGGGGCCAAAAAGCCCCCCCTTGTCCTTAGACTTGAAAGAAGCAGTCCCATCTGCCACGAACGTCGTTGTCTCGTATCCGTCATAGTTCATCAAAAGGTGGGGGATAAGGATGCAAGGGTGATAGAATAAGAATGCTGAAAACAGATGAGGTATCATGCGGGAATAGATGTTTAGACAGGCGTCCAGTCCTTGAGCCAGGGGTGAGACTGCTTCAGATCAGGAATTACAGCAGTGCTGACGCTGCGCTCGCCAACAATGTTGCCGAGGGAGTGGTTGATCATCTGCAGAGTGGCTCGTCGAGATGGCTCAAAGGCAATGGGCAGGACGGTAGCAGGAGGAAGAGGGGCCGAGGAGTCGTGGGCGGTAAGAAGTTCAAGGTTGTCGGGGACAGTCGGATCGAAACGTCCAGTCTCTTTGCGGTAGCCGGCATGCACAGATGGCTCAACGGAAGCATCATCCTTGGACCACCAGGTCCAGTGGTTATACTCACGGTTGTGGCCATGCTCCAGCCAGGGGTAGAGATCCGGCTCGATAGTGTCCTTCGGAACGGATCCAAACGGCCGCCATCCGTAGAAGAGAGGCCACGGGTCGCGGAGGGTCAGGGTGTGGCGGTGCTGCAAGAGAGCAGCGCGGGGAACGGCATCGTTGAGATGATGGTAGGCGGTGGAGGAGAGGTCATCCTGATATGACTGGGGAGCCCCTGTCCAAGCGGCGGTGACGATGTCGGGGCGAGACAGGGTGTCGTAGAAGCAGCCCTCGTCGAGGGTTGTGAGGTAGTTGTGGATAAAGTCAAGGATCTTGGGGTTGCCAAGCAGGAAGAGGCCGTGCCACCAAAGCGCGACGCGGGGTCGGCGGAGCGCAAAGATCTTTACCAGCATCTCAAAGTCGCAGTAGTTGAAGGCGGGGCGGATGACGCTGGAGATGGCAGCCAGCCACGGGCTGACAAGGTTGCATTGGATGTCGGGCTGCCAAAAGATGCTCCAGAGGACTGGGCCCAGAGCGTAAGGGTGCATGCTCAGCGTCATGTAGTAGTGGGCTTCCCCAGCATACCGCCGGATGTCCGTCTTCTGGTCCTCGTCCAGCCCCGTCGTCTTGCGCAGCTTCAGAGACGGTCTAGGAAGATGTGGCTGCAGCTTCGCCATGCGATAGAATGGAATAGCGAGGGTTGCAAGGAAGGCAGCTTTGATGGGCGACAGGGGGCTAGGATCTCTGGATCGGCAGGGTTCATGGCCGATGCCGAACAGATTGCAAAACTCAATGAGCAGCTCGGTAGCCTCCGATGGGCTCGGAGGCTCAGCATCAGGGTCAATCGTGACCTGCTCTTCAGTAGCAATGACGAACCGCACATCTCCCGTGCATCGCGCATCCCAAGGTGAGCACGCACCTCCTTCGTCATCAGAAGCCCAGCCCGGCTTTGGCGCCAGAATGGCAGAGAGCCAGTGGGCTAGACGCAAGGAGGCCTCGCCGGGGAGCTGAACCAGGATCTCGCTCTGCGCGAGGTCTCCAACCGCATTGATCGGGATTGGGCGGAGGCAGGAGTCGGTGAAGTGGGCCCTTCTCTTCTGCAGTTGCAGTAGCCGGGTGGAGAAGATGTAGGACCAGCACATGGTCAAGATGGCAAGGCCTTGCGGGGCGTTGGACGCGTCTGCGCTGCCAGAGGGATTGCCATAGTGGGAGGCGCTCGGATCCGAAGACATGAGGCAGTCGATGGGTTCGGGGTAGGAAAGACGGAAATACTTTGTGGTACCGGTAACCTTGTTGAGGTCGAAGTCAAGGTGTGGTGGGCGGTCCCGAGCGGACGGTTGGGCGGGCGGCGGTTGACAGGGCTCGGGCTCCGGGACGAGCCAGGTGGGGGCTCCGGCCAGGACGCCCTTTGACGGGACCGTGTTGGGGAGCGGCGGCATATCCTGGAGCATGATGGACGGGTCTAGGCCGGGGGGGAAGAAGCCTCTTGGTATGGCCAGGGCCTGGCTGAGAAAGTGTTGCCAAGTCTGACGGCCATGGTTGAAGATGCGGCGGATGTCCTTCTGCTTCGGGATCAAAGGGTCGTCGACATGGTCCGCCACAGAGAGGAGTTGCTGGTCCTTCAAGGCCGGGGCGAGCTTAAAGAGAGAGGGAGACGAAGCCTGGGCACTGGAAGCTGGAGTCAACTCTGAAGCGAGAGAGGTCTCAGTGTCTGCGCCAGCGTCTGAACGAGCACTTGCATCATCAGGCTGAGGCACAATGGCAGCCTCGGAGAGACCAGTGACGATGGTGGAACTCCAGGCAAAGGGGCGGTCGAAAGAGTCGTCCAGCTCATAATCGCCGCTGAGGACCCAGGACCGGACATGGTCCATTCCCAGGTCCCACGTCAACTGCATTGTGGGAGGAAGAGAAAAATCGAGGCTCTTCTAAGTGGTTGGCCAGGGGTGGAGGACGCAGACAGCCTGGTTGTCACACGAAAGGACAAAAAGTTGGCAGGTTGACGTGGAGGTTGTGGGAAAAGGAGAAGATGGAATAGAAAAGAGAAGAGAAAGAGAAAGAGGTGTGTGAGAGAGGAATATGGTAGATATGAGAGAGAGGAATATGGAGACGAAGGGACCGACAGACAGGGGAGAGCGTAGCAGAGAAAAGGCTGAAGATTCCGGGTGGCCACCCACCCCCGGGAACCCGTTGAGTAGGTATATAAGAAAAGAAGCAAGCAAGATGCAGACTTTGAGTGATGCAGAGAAAAACGCTGCATAGACTCGGGTTGGAGCGGGTATGGCTGGACTATTGGTGCGCGGCGGGCCTCATCTCGCGTGCTGTACTGCTTGCCAGCTGGTGCTTGATGCTTGCTGGCTTGCTTGCTTGCCGCGACTACTACGTCCATTCCATGGCAATGACCTTGACCAAGAATGATGCCGGCAACGCTGGTTGGGCTTGTACTCTGGCCGGCTGAGCTGGGGGGTCGAGTGGCGGAGCACATAAACGGAGAGGGAGGCAAAGAGGAAGAGCACTAGTAGGTCAGTCAGAAACAAGACATGGACGGGAGCTTGCATGTCGCGCATGCCCCTTGTCGGCCGCTGGGTTGGGTTGGTGTGCGAGACTGCGCCTGGGCCGGGCTGCTGCCAGAGTGAATAGAGCCAGATGGCATAGAGAAAAGCAACTTGCTGGCTGCAGCAACTAGACAGACGGGGGGCCGGAGGGACGGAGGGACGGAGGGGAAAACAAGGGGTGGTACAGGACAAGGACTGTAGCGTAGGGAGGCGTTGAAAAAAAAGAAGAGCCAAGCGGACCCGGGACGGAGAGAAGCGGAGACGGGCAGAAAGAAGTAGAGATTGATTCAAATGTCGAGTGGATATGGATACAATCAATGGATGATGAAAGATGGATGATGTAGACGGGGATGAGATGGGTTTGAAGGCTGCGGTATGGATGATGGGGCATTGAGCATGGGGCAGGGACAAGGGACAGAGGGACAGGGGTGGTGCCTTCCTTTCCTTTTTCCTCCCTCCACAGTCCACACGCACTCCACGGCTGTCAGTTGCGGCGTAAAAGGTAGGTACCTGACCGTCTATCCCAAGTAAATCACACTGTTGTCCGCTCACCTTGGCCGGAGCTTTTTTGCTTTTCTCACCTCGACGACCGACCACGAGGCCAGCCGTTGAACAGCCCAGGGTGGGTTCTTTTTTTTTTTTTTTCTTGCCTCTCTGTCATCTCGCTGTTTCCTTCCTTTTTACTCCGGGTAAGCTGAATGACTCGCCCGAGTGGTTATTAAGTTCAATAGTTGAATATCCCAGCTGACCGTATCGTATCCATCATCGTCGTTTTGTATTCAGGATCGTATCCCTTGGATATAAGAGGATGGTCCCAAACACCCTCGACCCTTCAGCTGCGTCAATGTGCACCAACTCTTAGTCTCTCCAATAATACAGTGTGCCTCTAAGCTGCAGTTGCAGTTGCAGTTGGCACTCGACTCTGGCTGCTTTGCGTATGGGCGTCCGTCCACCTTGCCTACGTCAGGTAGCCATGCCTTGGTAGCGGCGCTGACACTGGAAATCCCAAGCAAGCATGAATGGATGGATGGACTGGGGTTGACAAGAAAGAAGAAAAAATCCAATGGTTGTCACATGGAACCCCCCGAATCAACCACTTACAAGCAAGCAGCAAGGTTTTGAAATGCAGTGCCGTCTTGACAGCCGACAGCTCCGGGGTTGCACAGCGGCTGAAGAAGGGGGAGGATAGCCAGCCGATCAACGTCCACCGCATCTTTTTTTGACCAAATCCTCCTCGCCGGGACTGGGAACTGACTAGGGTGTCGATGTCGTAGGGTCGCGGCCCAGGGTCTGAAGGGCCCAGTGACACCAAGATAGACGGCCCCGCTACGGAGCATTGCTCTGGGACAGAGAGAGCATGGATGGCAAGGACTGGGATTTACCGCCCAGAGACCCTAGCCTAGTTGGCAGACTAACTAGCACTGTACGACAACATGTATGTACGTGCATGATGCAGATTAGATTAGTGAGATACGTGTGAGACGGCGCGGGCGAAGGAGGAAATAAGGAAAAAGAAAGGTTTTTGGACGAAAGCTGAAGGAGGGAATGGAAATGGGAAAAAGAAAGCAAGGACCATGGCATGGCCATGGATGTCATGGGTAGAAGGGAAAATGGACGCTATGATGGTGGTCATTGACAGTTGGCATTTGACAACTAATGATAACTGATGAAGAAACAACAGAAACATTGTCACATACGTCAATGTTATTTTTATCTAGACTCCCGTCCCGTGGTAGTATAGTGTAGCCGTCCCAGCAAATCCCCAAATCCTCCGTTTCCGTCTCGGCATCTCCCGCTTCCTTAGCTTCCCTTGAGCAAGCAATCCCACTCACCTCTCACTTTTCCTGCACGTTTTGGCACTCGCAGATCCGATCCTCCTCAAATCTCCAATCCCACGTCGGGCCCCAACCCAAGTCACACACTCTCTCTTGTCTGAGCTGACTGGCCCGCTGGTTTGACTACTGTAGGTAGTCGGGACGGAACATTTCCTTGCACTCGTGCAGACCGGAAAACAACTCGTCGGGGGCCCATTCATCTCTTGCAGCATTTCTGCAGCCTACCAACCAAGTCACAAATTGAACCTGCTCTGTGATTGTCTGTAAGTCGAACCATTGAATGTGTTTTATTCCAAAAGCCACCCTGTCTTGCGACGTCGGACAAGGAAGCAGCAAAAAAAAAAAAAAAAAAAAAAGAGGCTTGTGCTGACTTGGCAAAAAAGCAGATCCTGCATAATTTTTTTTTCTACTGCCGCCAAAGTACATCACACTACAATCTCTACCTACCTCAACTCCCAATTCGATCACGACACGGGCGCAAAATCATGAAGAGCAAGCGCGCAAGAGAAGCCGTCGAGGCTGAGGACAAGCACGTCACCCCCGTCGACGTCGAAGCTCCCCCCAAGAAGCGCAAGCGCAACGACGACGATGCCACCACCGATGTGAAGAAGAAGGCCAAGAAGGAGAAGAAAGACAAGAAGCACAAGAAGGAGTCGCGAAAGGAGCGCAAGGACAAGCGCAAGAACCTCCAGGACCTCCCCGAGCAGGACGACGAGGAAGAGGAGGTGGTGGACGAGCCTGCTGAGGATTCTCCAATGGCTGATGCCGATGTCAAGCCCGCTTCTGCGACTGCAGACGCCGCAGACTCGGACAAGGCCGCAAAGAAGAAGAAGAAGAAGGATAAGAAGAATAAGGAAAAGGAATCACAACAAGAGGAGCCTGCCGCTGATGCTGAAGCCAACGACAAGTCCAGCAAGAAGAAGAAGAGCAAAAAGGATAACAAGTCCTCCAACAACGACAACGACAACGACAACGACGAGGCCGTCGCCGAAGCGGACAACGCCGACTCCAAAGCCGACCGCCACATAGTCTTTGTCGGCAACCTCCCCTTCACCGCCACCGCCGACACCATCCAAGCCCACTTTGCCTCTCTCTCCCCCATCCACGTCCGCTGCATGAGCGACCCTGCCGACTCCAAGCCGTGCCGCGGCTTCGCCTTTGTCGAGTTTGCCAAAGTCTGGCATATGCGAACCTGCCTCGACAAGTTCCACCACTCCATGTTTGAGGACGGTGTCTCTCCTGCGCGTCGCATAAATGTCGAGTTGACGTGAGTATTTTCAACCTTGTTTCTTTCTCAAGTGTCTCACTCATACACCCCCTCCATTCCCATCACATTTCCTGCGGGTTTGCTTCCGAGTGCATCTTGTGTAACACTCATCCGCCTCCATGGCTTGCTCGTCACATCCCGTTGAGTCACGCCCATCACCACCTGACCGATACAGCCCGTGTATCTCATCTTGAGTGGCCTAATGCAAGAACAGCAAAAATCCGCCCGCAGCAGAAAGCCATTGACAAATCACAACTCTCCCAACTCACTTTTAGAAACATGATGGCTGACTCTCTGTGTAACAGTGCCGGCGGAGGCGGCAAGACAAAGCGTCGCCAGGAAAAGATCCAGGAGAAGAACCGCAAGCTCGACGAGAACCGCACCAAGAGAATCCAGCGCGAGAAGAACGCCAAGGAGGAAGCCAGAGCCAACACTGAACAGGAGCAGCATATGGAAGACGCCATCCACCCTAGCCGTCGTGGTCGCGTCCCCGGCAATGCTTGGTAGGACCTGAATACCAGAGAGCGTCGCCGGCTGCGTCGTCATTTTGAGCCTGGCGCATAGGAGGGAAGCGTAATGTTGTCCTTAAAAGCAGTCTAATGAATCAAGTCTTGGTCGGATACACAAAAGTTAGTATGCATTCACTTGTACAAGATAGAGAGATACCCCAAGGAATTGGACCATGACCTCGCGAGGATGTAGTCCGGGACCATGAGTGATTACTAGTGATGCAACTCTCTATTGTCATAGAGTTCATATATGTAAGATCTCTCACTGGCAACCAAGCTAAAGGAGTATCTACCAATCTCAAACCCTGGTCAATCTCATCTACATAAATCGTAAGCCCGTCTCCATGACTTGAACTCATGATGAAGAATAGGGAGCTCCCCTATATTAGACTTCTCATCCAACAGCCATAGCCCACGCCGCCAACTTACACCAGAGTTGAGGGTCACCCACTTGCATCTGAAGCCAATGGAAACAAAGACATCATCATTTGGACAACGGAGATTCCGGTGCCAGTCCATTCTAAGCCATGATGCCTAACTTGAGCGCATTCTGAAACCATCACGGAGAACAAGGCAATGTTTAAACTCGTAGATTCACTCATCCACAATCAACACAGAGCAGTCACAAACAAGCCATCTCGCGTCTTCTCTCCATAGCGTCACGGTGCAATGGTCATGCAGAATAGAATGCTCCAAAAATGCAACCCGGTTCTTGAATTACTCGCAACGTCGGTATAAACTCCTCCGCGAGGAGGAAACAGATAAGAGATATGAGCAAAAAACAGAAAAAATGTGGAGATAAAAATTGAACCGCAGATAGAAAGGACCAAAAGTCATTCAAGAACCGCCTCGCATATACCATCATGATATGCAGTTGTAGCTGTTTAGTTGTGTGTGAGATAGGTTGAGGGAGTGTAGCTCCCCCAGGATATTCCGTTAGAGCCGCCGTCTTTGTATCGCCAAATCGTCGATCATTTGTCCAGAGCCGTCATGTCATTTTGCGTCATCGAGACGCCTTGTTGAGAAAATCAAACAAGCGCGTGGGCTACCCGCGCGCGGTGCAAGGTTGGATATCTACAGGATCGAGCACTTCTTATTTTTGGGGGCCTTGCTAGTCTGAGTCCGAGGGTTAAGGACAGCCCTGGAGTCGGGTTAGATGGTTCAGACACGATCTCGGGAGAAAACCTACCGGATAGCCTCGTCGAAAACACTCTTAAGGTTCCTTTGAGTCAGAGCCGAGCACTCAAGGTACTTGTATGCCTTGATTTCCTTGGCGCAAGCCAGCGCCTGTTCGTATGACACGGGCTCCATGCGCTTTTGGCGGAGGGACTCGAGTGTAGCGGCGTCTTCTCGAAGATCGAGCTTGGTTCCGACCAGGATGATGGGGATATTGGGCGCATGATGGTCGATCTCGGGGTGCCACTAGAGCTTGTGTCAACGGGACTCGGGTTCTTGTTCGCTGCGTCGATGGTCGTTTCATCGTACCTTGGCCTTGACGTTGTCAAAAGAGGGGGGGCTGACGATGGAGAAGCAGATGAGGAAAACGTCGGTCTGGGGGTAGGACAGAGGTCGCAGTCGGTCGTAATCTTCCTGACCGGCGGTATCCCAGAGACCCAGGCTAATGGGCTTGCCATCCACCATCACACTCGCCGAGTAGTTGTCGAAGCTGCGTCACAGATTGCATCAGCCATCATGTTCTTGTTATCGGCGGGAAAAGCGGGAACCAACACGGTGGGGATGTATTCGCCAGGGAAGGCATTCGTGGTGTATGAGATGAGCAGACAAGTCTTGATGGAGTCAGTAAAGAGCCTGCAGTTATCACCAGACGGCGATGCTTGACGAACCTTGCCAACTGCACCATCACCAGTCACAACACACTGCATCAGCGGTCAGCCACCCAAGGTATTGCGTCAGACAACCAGCGACCGACAAACCTTCAACGATTGCACGCCGGGCTGAGCCATTGTTGCGATGGGTTGTAGAAGGGATCGGAAGAGGTTCGGCCGTGAAAGTCACTCGTGATTTGCCGGGGCGCAGGTCGAGATGCGGGATGGCGAACAACAAATTGTGATGGAGTCGTCTAGATGTAGCCCGAGGAGAGGGGAACGACAATGACGAAGCGAGGACGGGGGCTCGGAGTGCGACGGTGAAGCTGGCGATGAGATAGGTAAGCGACGGTGGGACTCGAATCGCTCGACAAAAGTTTCAAGGCTGCATAAAATCAAAGAGGAAAGGTCAGAGCGAGCAAACTTGACACGAAACCGAGGTGTAGTTCACGCGTTTTGTGCCGCAGAAAGGTGAGGCCACAGGAGGAGGTTCAATGATGGGAGCGCTCCACCAAAGAGAGAGCAGACCAGAGCAGAACAGAGACAGACAAGGAGAGTCGACCGCCCGCCCGGACGACGCCAGCCAGAGAGGACCACGAGAGAGGCGCCCAGGATAGCCAGTAGCCACCGCCGGTGCCACCTTAGCCTACTCAGGTCCCCTGCTAGAGACAGTCCTAGCCTTGCCAACAGCCCGCCGGGCTGGCTGGGGGGCAAGGGGTGCTCCTGTGCCGCTCAGAGTGTCGGAGCTTCTGGACAATCACGGCGTCCAGAGGAGCTCTGCTGGACAGCTCTAGGCGCCTTGGGAGTGGGGGGTGATACAGGGGGTCCCTTACGGCCAACCAAGGTACGCGGAATGATTGATGGAGGAGAGGGAACCTGCCTTTGCCTTGCGGTTTGTGTCTCTGATAACGCTTCTTGACGATGGCCAGCTGTGGCTGGGGATGGCTTCGGAGCGCGCCGAGATGAGGACGAGAGCAGGATGAGGACAACAACGAGACACGAAATGCTGCAGTGACGCTTCAATGTAGGGAGAAGCAGCAACAGCAATCCCCAAAAAGGCACAGTAACGGGTATTCACAGGAGCTGGTGGGATGGACAAACTCGTGGCTGTTGTGAATGGAAGGAAAATGGTGGAGGCGGGCGATCTTCTGTGCGCGGACGTCGCATGTAGGTAGGTAGGTACCTTGCGTCGGTGTGGTGTGAGTACCCTCAGGCTAAGAATCAACACCAACCGCCATCTTGTCCACCCGTTTCTTGGTCCAAAAGGTGGTCGGGGGATTGTGGATCGGTGGCGGGGGAAGCAGTTGGACGGTTGCAATTGTTGAATGGATTTATTTTAAGCTATTATGATGCACATTGACGGGGATGGCGCACAAGGACGACCAGGGCCAACAATGGGGATGACACAGGAAATCCTCAGTTTGCGTACCTCAGGTGGAAGACGTCAGGACAGACGGGATGTGCTTTGGCCAAGAGAGGCTGGGAATAGTAGGAAATGTGACTGCCTGCCTACATTTCACCCGCATGGAGGGTAAGTCAGGGGTTGCAGCTTCAATCTGGAAACGAGTTGTTCCCAAAGGATGCCATCCAAGTCATTCCTGGCGCTTATCTGGACGTTTTGATTCAACTTCAACGCACCACTTGCAATGCGCTGAAGCAACATGCATATATACCAAAAATGGGAGATTTGTTCTCATCCAATTACAAGGATCGATAGCTCAGTGGTACGAGCGAGGGATTGCAGATCCCTAGGTCGCGTGTTCGATCCACGCTCGGTCCTCATATCTTCCTTTTTTGCCCTTGCTTACTATTTTGCCGGCTTCCTCCTCTGCAGCTGAGCATCTCACCCATCCCCCTCACTTGTAAGATTCCAACAAGTTACAACTCCTAGCTTACCCAGAATTAACGACTACCTTTTTGTGTCACTTGTTGTAAATCAACATCAAGTGAGTAGTCCGAGGGCGACAAGTTGCCATCGCTCTCAGTCCCTGCAGTTCAGATCCGCAACTCAGATCTCCACTATATCGGTCGCTAACTGCCGTGTAAGCCTTGCACTTCATCCTTGAAAACACCATGGCTTCAGGCGCATTCTCTTCTTTCTCGCCGTGGCATATCCCACCCCTCTTCATCGCCAGTGCCTTTACCCTTGGAGGCCTTCTCCCCTTCCTAAACCCAGCGCGAGCCATTCGCGAGTTCGGGTTGCCAGAGGGTATAGCCAAGTCTCAACCAGCGCATACGTGTTTCGCCGTATACGGATCCCGGGTATCCATAATGGGTGTTTCCATGTGGATCTTTTATCTACGAGGTGACTTCAGGTCACTGGATACGTTGATGGCCCTTCTTTTCTGGGCTGGTGTCGCAGATGGATACCTGTGCTGGAAAGAGGGCGTTCCGGGTAGAGCCCTGTTTAGGTTTTCTGCTAGTCTTGTCGTGGGCGGCTGGGGGTTTCTCGGGTTGACTTCAAGGGGTTGACTGTACGGTCTCGGCTGGTTCGAGTCAGTGAATATTGTAACCTACCTATTCGGGCAACGGTGTCACTCAGGCCGATGTTCTGAACTGAAGTCTAAATCTACCTGTTCGGGAAGTTATCTCATAGACTCATCACTACATGGGTATTCTTTTAACCTTCATGGATGTGCTCCTATCTGGTTATATGCAAGGGAAGTGTTCCGTATCTCCGAGTTAGAATGTTATGGTATAATGATCCTGCACTTCGAAGTATGCCTCGGAAAGCCATTCGACGCACCGTCTTGGTCCCCTCGTCCATGAGTAGAAGTACATGACGCATTGACTTCATCCAACCCATAACTAGCTATCGTGGGTGAGGCTGTGCTGTGTTGCGCTTGTCTATATCGAAGCTCCTATGTGTTCCACAACGCTCGGCTTATCGTATCCCTACTCCTTGAAACATGAAACGTCGGAACTTCAGGCAGCCGGCAACAGAGAAAACTGATGTCACAAGCTGAACGTGTTACCGGCAATTCAAATGACCCCATCCCGAGTAAAACCTCGTGGTTCATCTCGTAATAATTGCCTGTCATGTTGCAACTTCAGCTTTAAGTTGGTGTTGCAGGTCATGATAGGGTAGATGGTCCGTGCACGACCATGGTCCCCTCGTCGCGTGTGGTCGGAGCTTGTCGCGTCCCACCTTTAGTTAACTAACATCCATCATCGACATGGATCAACAACATCAACAGTAGCGAAGGAGGGAGAGTTTGACACGAGTCCGTGAAGGAAGCAATTGGCCCGAACGCCAGCGGACGATAGATTATACTTGATACCCGTCAATCTGCCACCTGCGCCATCATTTCACCCTCGACTATCGATGCGCAACCTCTAAACAAACATCATGGACTCAAGCCCCATCGGGTCGCCTATCAAGGCTGCCTCACAAACCCCGTCCCGAACTCCCTCACGAACTCCAAACCGCCGCGCCTTCAGCGCCGAACCGCACTCGGGCCGCGCTTCAATACACACCCCCCTCGACCGTACCGGAGCCCGCGACCTCCGAGCATCTGTTCGCCGTGGCACTCCCGGTTCCATTGGTCGATCCAATGCTCCAACTCCCCATGCGAAAGCCGCTCGTCGAGCGCTCGACCAGCGCCGAACAGCCATATTCACGCCTGGGAAGAACCGACGGCGCAGTTTGATGCAGCAGCGTGAGACGCCTCTGGACATTCTACGGACCCTCGGTCGAGTCCTGGCGCCAACAAGCAAGCCTATTCATACATCCTCGTCCTCGTCACCAGATGACAAGTCGAGCATATCACCCGTGCAGCAAGAAGAAACAAATATTTACGAAGATGACGATGAAGACGACCTACCGATCGACAGGCCGCGGCTATCTTTGCCGCTTGATGATGAGGATGCTTCTAGTACAAGCTCCGATCTACGGCCTCCGCGGTTGTCGCAACTCGAGGAAGACAACTTTACGATGCAGTCGATCGAGATGCCACGGCGAGCTATCAGTGAGCAGGCGGCATCAAGGCTATCTCGTGGGAGCTTTGGAAGTATGCGCATGAGCGACTACTTTAACGAGGAAGAAGGCACGGAGGATATTGGTCAACAGTCGGATTTCTTCCCAGGCCTGCTGGAGGATCTGCAAGCAAGAGCGGGTGCGGATGACCTTTCTCTGGACCAGTAAGTCGAATTTGACCCGTGCTTCACGAACTGGCGTATCCTAACGACAAGTACAGGTTCGACGCTGACCAGTCGAGACGGATGACTGTTGGCCGAGAGAGCGATTTCAACTTTGAGATCCCGCCTGGTGTTGGAGAACAGACAACATTCATGCTGTCTGATCCAGCTGTCGATGTCCCGCAGACATCACCTATCGTCGATCATTTTGTTGCCGAGGCCATGGGCGAAGATGCTCAGGAGCGTCAAGCCGATGTGGTGCTTGGTGACTCTGACTCGGATGTAGGGGGAGGCTTCGACATGGGTGGATGGGACTACGATGCAGGTGGTGTTGATGACCACAGTTCACTGGATGAGGGACCAGAGCCCATAGTAGAGCCCACGGTAACTGCTACAGTACACCGAGAACAAGCCGAGGACAGACTTCCGCGTGGTTTAAAGGCGAGAAAGAAGCAGAAGCGGATATCACAGCACGGCATTGAGTATCCGCCACTGCCCCCTGCATTTGTCAAGAGGGTGGCCCAGACAGCTCTCCAGTCGTCAGGTCTTAGCAACCAGCGTCTCTCTGCAGAGACGTTGGACGCTCTCATCCAAGCATCCGAGTGGTTCTTTGAGCAACTGGGTGATGATCTGGGCGCCTATGCGGACCACGCGAAGCGCAAGACTATCGAGGAGAGCGACGTTTTTACCCTCATGAAAAGGTATGTTGATGTTTCATTGGGTACCAGATCCTTTTTTGTTCTAGCCAGAAATTCTAATATGGTACAGGCAACGCCAGATAGGGCCGCGTTCCTCCATGTTTTCTCTCGCGCAGAGGCACCTCCCGAGAGAACTGATGCAAGAGCTGAGAATGCCTGTCCCGCAGCCCGCCAAACAGCGACGTGCCAAGCGTCCGCGGGAGGAAGACGGCGAGGGAGAGGTGGCAGAGTATACATGAGTCTTACATGGGTATGGATGAGTGAGATTTACATTTTACAGGCCCTTTGAGCGGGCTACCCGACGAGCAATCTCGTTGGAGGGCTTCTTGACCACCATCCACAGCATGATGGATGTTGCGGCACAGAGACCGTACCTGAAGTCGAGGTATTAGAAACCCGAGAGGATGGCGTGGGGATGAGAAAGGGGACATACCATGTGAAGATGTACTGGGCGTGATTATTCCGTAGGTTGACCTCTGCAGCTCGACCATAGGGAATACCGCGAGCCTCATAGTCAACCATCTGCATGAACTCGGGTTCTGCTGCTGTTAGAACTATACGAGATGGCAAGGATGAAGCAGAGGTTATACATACCCATAGTGGCCTCAACCCAGACGGGCTGGCTTCCCGTCAACTCGGCCATCTGCTTGACATCAGGGAAATAAAATAAGCCCCTCTCAGGCTGATTGTCAGGCGTAAACATGTTCTTCTTCCATGGTTCTCTGAGCAACCCCTCCACAGTGACCTCGCCCTTGGGCAACCCATCCGGCCTCGTCCTCTGATCTCTGTGCTTCTTGTCGATCCACCCACGGTTTATAAGAATAGTCGTGGCGTCCTCTCGCTCAAGAGGTGTAATAACCATGTATCCGTCGGTACCGTCTCGCATGCGCGGTCCGATGAGCATCTCTTGGTCGTGTCGGAAGCGGCCTGTAGCTGTGACACGGCGGTAATCGAACTCGTGGACGGCCGAGGAATCGATGGTGGGAGGGAGAGGGAGAGGATCTCGGACGAGGCGGTCTTCAAACTTTGCGATGAGCTCCGTCTTCCAGCCTAGACGCTGGACCTGCCATGAGCCGAGAATGAATGCCGTGATGGGGATGATGGCTGCGCAGAGGTTAGCTCTCCGCTCGTATGTAGAGGTGAATTGACGCACCGAGAATGATGAGGCCAGGTCCATGACGCTTTCCTGCTCGAACAATCTGTGGCGGTCCATCGAGAATCGATACAAACTCCGGGTCCTCGGCGTCGGGCTGCCGCTTGGTATTGCGACGAAAGGTGGATGATGTGAAGGGTCTTTTCGGCGGGGCGGAGGCCAATCTCGGACATCGAGGGATTGGCCTTGAAACGCGCAGACTGCGCAATAATATATTCCGAGTCGAGTTCATCGGGACGGATGACGCATTGGAGGTGAATGCCGGAGTAGAAGGGCTGGCTGCTGGGAGCCGTGTCTCGATTGGCCTCGCCCCAGACAACAGTGACTAAGGTCTCGCAACTGTCGGAGGATCGAATCTCCGACCAACACTAAGACAACGAATCCCTTTCACCATCCAGCCTACGAAAGCTGAACCGAGGCGCAACGAGGGTGCTCAAGCATCGTTGTCTTCCACCTTTTTCTCCCTAGATCTTTTTATCGTCTTTCAACATGTCATCAAGCAGCACCATCTCAACGACGCTCTCTACTAATCCTAGCTCAAAGTCTTGGGGACAAGATGAGGACCATGTTATCCCGTCAAAGAGCCAAATTTACCAGACATTCGCTCGCAGTGAACAAGTATGGAAAAACTTGCATAAGAAAGGCGCTTCAATGCAATTACAGCGCAATACTATCGCGCTCTCCCATCTGGCCCATAAACTCCCGGCAATGCCAGATGATTTACAAGGCGTGAGCCATGTTACTGGACAGGCTACATGGGAGTTATTGACCTCTAGGTGCAGTGCATTCCCCAAAGCCATGACTGAGGAAACACGGCGATGGGCTCTTACAAGGCGGCGACCAACACTTTGCATGATATCAGATCACAGCCACTTCTCCTACTCAGACAGCGCATCTAATGGGCTTGCCATCCTATTCTTCGGTTGGGCATATATTCTCTGCATGAGCATGCTAGAGAAACAGCACATTCCAATGTGCTACTCAGACAGCACACCCACAACTCCTCCTAGCCAAGACCATTGCTCGGATGGACAAGAGCTCACGGTGGATATCGGGCATGTTTCTGAAGGCGAGTTCCTTTGGTGGACTTCCCTACTCTCTCCAGGCCAAGGGTGGCGATCGGCTACCGGAAAACACCCTGCATGGGCCATTGCATACACGGGCAATATTAAACTCCGAGTTGAAGCAAAAGTCGTACCGTCGACCGGGTCGGATGCGAGCCCACCATCAAGCAAGCAGGCGGTGAGATTTCTCTCCAGATTCGCTTCCATATACAACCTCGATGGCCAAGCTCCCCTTGCTCTCGCCATGGCTTTGACGCTTCCTCTACACAACGAAACGACCTCGGTAGTCAAACTGCCGAGACCAATTCTTACCAGACAAGATACCCCAAGAGTTTCGCTTTCGAGCATCGAGCGGGAGTATAAGAGCTTGACCCGCTACATGACTCTTAGCTCCAACCCTGTCTTCCTATCGTCGGTGCTTTGGGCGGTTTTCTGGGAACCAGGTGTAGAATGCAACCTGGTCAGTCCTTGGTATGATGCGATAATCAACGTGGTCAAGCCTCTGATTGATCGGGGAGAGCTCGAGATGCTTGGCCATGTCCTGGCGCTCCGTCGACCGAATGTTGCTCCTCTATGGTATGGAATTACCGCCTGCGGGCAGACAAAGACCATCATTTCCATCGTGCCCTTTCTCCAGAGTTTCTTCACTCCCGTGCCTTCAAGGCCGATACCCGAAGTTGCGGTTTGGACAGGCTCTCCGCAATCATTCATGGATCTCGGCGGTTCAGGAGCATATCCGCAATCAGGGGATGAGGTTACTCGAGCAGACGTATGGTGGTTGCGCCACGAGTGCTGGGATGCCGAGCCCGAAGGGGCTCCCTTTCGCAACCCTCCAATGTGCCCTTGGCCTCCCTTTGGATCCATGAAAGTTGATGAACTGGAGTTGCCTGTACGGATGCATATCAACTGCGACAGACATCGGTGGGTGTATATCCGATGGACTTGGACGTTGAGCAATGGGACCGTGTCAACCGAGACATTGTCACCACAGGACAGCTTCTCTCTTTTCGAAAGTAAGTCGGCGGTGGACTCGGCTCACTGTTCCCTGCCCAATCCCGTTTATGAGCCAGATCATGTAGTCTCAGAAAGGGCTGTTGGCGACATATTTCGATGGTCTGCTACAGAGATTGAGCCGACGGGGAAAACATATATCTGCATCCTTGGGTTGAGGCCCTGGCAGATCTGGAAATGGACGGAGACGACGAGGCGGATCCCAGCTCGGATGCCCAACAGAACTCTTCTGACTCTCCCATTGAACGGATCGAGGATTGGGTCATAAAAGTAGACGCCGAGTGTGTATGATTTTGTCACATCGGTAGGTAAAGTAGGTGAAAGCTGTCATGCCATGGGCCTTGTTGTTGTTTCATTGCCGCAAGGACGACGACTACCCTTGTTCATCTGCCCAGGTAATATTCCCATAAGCATCTATGAAGTAGTAACGTTGATATGTCCTGTATCCATTATATCCATGGTTATTGGTCAGTGGGCGCGTCTAGGTAGGCAGTTTACCGATCTTCAGTCACCACGGCCGGCGCATCGAGGACCGATGTATCGAGCAAGGTTCTGGGAACAGGAGATTTCAATGTCGGGAAATCGACCTTGTGAAATGACTTGCTTCAACGAGAGGCCAAGTTGCAGTATTGATATGATGGATGGAACAAGGAAGCACATGCTGTCCACCTCGAAGCCAATGACGACCAACAGGACGAACAAACCCAGGGTATGCTTTTGAGCACCTGGAAGACATTGTTTCCGACGGTACAACGCACGAACAGTACAACATCTATATTAGGGACATGCAGGCCACCTCTCTTATTAACAATGGAGCTGTGCAGATCACGTCAACGCTCATGCGACCAAAACCACGGCGGTTTTTTTGGCGTCTTCATTTCTGTCATCTCGGCATAAAGGCATTTCGCCATCCCGACCCACGACTTTATCGATACTGCTACAGCTTAGAAAACGTACCTAAGGGCAAGGAGGAAGATCTGGAGGGAATTCGCGGTTCCAAGGAGTCTACATCTACCGCATAGTCCACCACAGGCCCTGCTCAACTAACAATACTTTTCGGGTCTAGTTGCAACGGCTTGCATCATCTGGAGAGACCCGACTACTCTTCACCGTCGCCTTTCGACAAAAATCCCCTCCGACTTCGCCGAGATCGACTACACGATTGCCCACGCATACAGACCTACCGGTGGTCCTTATCCTTACCACGTTTCGGCTTCCATACTCCAGATGCGGGGTAGCCATGCATAGCCAGATGGATGGAATCGCGAGAGAGAAGGTGGTTGGTCAGCAGTTGCATCTTGTTGCCTTGATTTAACCCTTCTTCGCTTCCTGCATAGCATCGAGGGCAGAAGTGCAGGTTTGACAATTGGGTACATGAACAAGCTGGCTAACTCCTCCTTTCATCACCAGGAACACACAATGAGGGACCGCATTGTTGAAGACCAAATCAGGAGAGAGCGGGAAACCTTTATCCGCCTCCTCAAGGAAGAGAAAGGAGAGGCCATTTGCGCCCTAGCATCCTCCTATCACCATGACACTCCATGCAATGTCTTTGCGGTAACACATGGGTCATTCAACTTCTGCTTCATGGTCCAATTCGATGATCCCCTCACCACCTCGGCAGATAGATGGGTAGTGCGCATACCCTTTCCTAGACGGGTCCCATGGATCGACGAGAAGATTGACTCGGAGATAGCCACAATGATGTATATATCCCCTTACGAATACTCCACTGAGTCACTCACGATGCCTAGGTATATAGCCAAAAAGACAACTATTCCGATCCCCAAGATTCATGCATGGTCATATGAAGCGCAAAGCCCAATTGGTCATGCCTTTATTATCATGGATCAGGTAGCCCCCCCGTAGTCATGATGACAAAGATACTGGCCGTCACGATTTTCGTCAGATAACCCCTCGCAACAGGTAGTCTGGGTCCACCACATCCACACTGTGCAATGCACAAAGCCATCCTTCTGAATCCATTCTCATCACGGCATCAAGCCTGTGCATCATGTATACACCAAAATCGAAGAGAGAAGAAGAGCTGACGAGACTCCGGCGAGAGGCGCAGCAGCGCGTCGAGGAAGTAAAGAGAGAACTAGAAGAGAATTAGCAACACATCGACGAAGGGAAGAAAGACCGACAAGAGGAGCTATCGAAACTCCTGCGAGAGGCAACGCGTCAGGGAAGCAGAGATAGAACTACTCGAGGAGCTAAGGAGACTCGTGAAAGAGTTAGAACAACGCGCTGAGGAAGCAAAGAGAGAACGACAAGAAGCAGAGAGAAGACGAGAAGAAGCAAAGAGAAGACGAGAAGAAGCAGAGAGAGGACTACAAGAAGACCGGCAACGTGCCGATGAAGCAGAGCAACGCGCCGATGAAGCAGAGCAACGCGCCGATGAAGCACAGAAGCAAATACGACCCACGACACTTGGCGAGTACATCGCGATCTGCCATACCTCGGTTTTCTCTCGATTCACCATGAAAAAGTACCGAAAACTGGCCTCGATGGGTTCTATTGCAAACCCACCTGACAAGTGGTGTCCCAAAAAATTGCGGCCATGGTCCGACTTCCTCCATCAACAGAGGCACATCTTCGGGACGCTCTACGATTCATTCCCTACTGACCGCCGTGTTTTGGAGAGTCGACATTTCCTAGAAAACTGGGGAGATACGATGTCTCATCGGCCGGTAGTAGACGAGAGGTCGCTCGAATCTTTCCTGCTAAACGGCGTCGAGGATCCGCTCCTCGCCATCATACGAGAGCTCAAGCTGGTGGAAGAGGTCGGAAAGGCCTTTCAGATCGGAGATGGTGTCATCTTTAAAAGCCGACCTCATGACCTCAGCGACGTCGCCGAGGAAGTCGTGCACAGGGAGATGCAGGATCCAGCCATGCGAGCGCCAAAGCCGGACCATCGAATCTGCGTTTATCGATCCGATGATACACTACCTTCCAAGCACACCATGGTCTATGTTTCCGAGCACAAGTCACCTCTCAAGTTGACCGCTCCGCACCTTCGTCTCGGCCTCCGCCCTATGGACATCTTCGAGGAAGTTATGAGCCGACAGACGATTCCAACTTCCATAGACCCTGACGCCCGCTTCCAATACCATGCAGAGAAGCTGGCGGCATCTGCCGTCACGCAGACGTATTATTATATAATCGAAAGTGGGCTTAAATATGGGTTTTTGACTACTGGCGAGGCTATTGTGTTTCTAAAGATTGACTGGGACGAGCCTGAGACGCTGCACTATCATCTAGCGGAGCCTAGTCCGGAGGTGTCAGCTCATCCAAACAACGTCGATGTCTGTTCGGTCGTCGGTCAACATCTTGCCTTCATGCTCCTGGCTCTCGGCTCGCCAGGTGTGGAACGACGGGTGATTGGGCAGGAGGAACGCCAAAGAGCCATGAGAAGCTTGAGAGCATGGGCCGTGGACTTTGAATCGACACTATGCTCCATTCTGGAAGATAAACGATCGGTGCCATCGGATAGCTCACTTGGTCATGAGCCTACTACTTGCAAGGGTGTCGATCGGACGCCTCAACGTCGAGCCGCCAAGAGCCAGTTTGACCAGGGGACGGGTCGGTGCCCAAGCCACCGTGCACACGTGCGCCAACCCAGCAACTGGCACAGCAGCCCCGTGGAGGTGAACAGGCTCCGCAGTACTGTACGCAGAAATGTCTTCTTGGGTTGATTCGGGGAGGTCTTGTCGACCCAAAGTGCCCCAACGTAGCACTTCACTGCAAGGGCTGTGATCCCGCCAGCTCACGCCATCCTGTCAGCCATGAAGAATGGCTCCACCTACTCCGGAAGCAGCTGGAACAGTCCCTTGACGACGGGATCAAGCCATTGGCCGACGGCGGTGCACGGGGTGTTCTCTTCCAAGTGACCCTGCTTGCGTATGGCTACACCTTTGTCAGCAAGGGCACGGTACGGGCTTTCATCAAGGATCTCGAGCACGAGGCTGCTGTTTACGAGCGCCTCAAGCCTCTCCAAGGCGTCCGCGTACCTGTCTTTCTGGGTGCCATTGACCTCAAATCGATGAACAAGACTTACTACTATGACCATCGGGTCTACGTGGTGCACATGACGCTTTTGTCCTGGGGGGGATGCAGGGTCGATACCGCAGACAACGTGAGCAAGGCACTTGAAGACGAGGCCACTCGGTCCTTGAAGGCCATGCATTATGAGGGCGTGATCTACAGAGACGTGTGACTTCCCAACTTGCTGTTCAACTCTGAGACCAACGGGGTCATGGTGATCGACTTTGAACGAGCTGTGCTGCTCGAGCCGCCTCAGTGCCCGTTGTTGGCGCAGCTGGTGCCGAAGAAGCGAGCTTTAGATGACGAGGGAGCGACCAGCGGTTCAAGCAAGCGAAGCCGAGCACGTCAAAGCTTTCAAGAAGATATCTAATTAGTAGGGGCGGCCTTCATGGACTGGAAGATTCGTCGTGGAACATGAGCTTGGTGGCGGATTTGATGATTATGATGATATGAAGAAGCTATTAGGACCATTAGTTCCCGTATCGCGAGCACGGGGGCCCCCTACTTTCGGGTATTTGGTTCAGTGGTCACAGATGACTACTTATCAGGTAAACAGTACTGTACAGTAACGACCAAATACCGGACACGAGGACGGCTGCGGTCAGTAAAGAGGATTCACTTCATAGCTTAACTAAGAGCTAAATAAAAGATGAGAATGAGATGAGACATTCCAAGTCTTTGAATATCATGTTCAAGACGATCGCGTGCCTTTGCACAATATACTGTTCATGTGGGGAGTCGTCATGTTCAGGAGTATTCCCATTCTGGCGTGATGACTAGATCACTGCAGTTGCGATGGGCAATACTCAAGTAACGTTGATTGTAATCTTGGCACTATTCACTTCCTGAGCAGAGGGTTCTCGTGTAGTCCCGGATCCCGTCCTTCCTCAGCCAAGTCTTGATGCTTGTTTGCCAAACCACGCCCTCAGCTGTTCCATGCTGCTTCCTAACACCAAAACCTCTTCCGACGGTGACCAATTGGCGTTGCGCCGGAATGCTAATCGGAGAATTGCGCCAATCTGGCCTGCGGCTTCAGCCAGACTCTGCGTTCTGTTCCGACGTTCCTCCTATTCGATCCCAGAGGCAGTCCAGAACTCCTCCCAGAAGGTGTCTCGAAGCAGCGGCTTACATGCGTAGTCATGCCAGCCGTCCCGGGTTATGAACCCGGTGGTTAAGAAGAGGATGTCCAGGTCTATTCCGAAGGGCATAACCGCCACCAGAGACCAATCGACGATACCTGTGATCTCGAATTTGTTCTCATCGACTAGAATGTTGGTTACTGAGAAGTCGCCATGTGTGAGGACCTGCAGGTAATCTTGACCGGAAAGCGAGGGAAGGCTCTTAATGAGCTTGAGTTGGGCAGAATAGACTCTTCCGCCAGCTGGGTGAGCCTTTTATGGATCCCTTGTTGCTTCTCTGCTTGGGTTTGACGGCCAACAGACCGAGGGTTGGACCAACACCGTGTAAAATACCTTAAAGATATGAGCAAGATGACCTCTTAATAATCCTCGGCTTGGATGTGGTTTACCGAGCCAGGTGTTTGACAAAGACTCGATGCTTGGCTTATTGATCTGGATCCATTTCCACCTGGAAAGCTAGGACTTCAATACAGGATGAGCCTCGCAGATAGGACATGGAGTAGATGGACAGCGGCGGATTGGATCCCTCGACGTAGCCGTGACAGGTCGACTCGGGCACAAGGTCGCCGTGGATCTCTTTGGCCAAATCCACCATCTCCTCATCGAGCATGGCCCCTGGTTTTCTGAAGGATATAATGATATCTTGTTGTGGCTCAGGGCGCCCTTTGCAGATGACAGTGTAGCTCATTGAACCTGGGCTTTCCACGGGGTTAACTGTCAACTGTCGACGCACCAGAGACGGATTGTGTAATTTTATTACATTGCGCCTGCGATGGTGATTTGCGGCTGCTAAAGAAGCGGTCTGTTGCTTGTTGGGCCTAAGAAGTAGGCCATTATCAAGGGTGTAGTCTTCTTCTTCTTCTTCTCCAAGGTTGAAGCGTGAGAAAATGTTGGCTGTGGCAGACGGGGTATTCACGGTTGGTCTACCTTGAGCCGTTTTGCCTGGTGCTGCGGGCCAACAACCAACATGCGTTGGATCAGGCAGTAACCCTTGAGCGTCTACAAATAGATAAATGTGGTGCCCATTGGGGGCCATTTCTATCACCGAGGTAGCGAGAATGGAATACAGACATTGAGCTGGTAATCAGGCCGAGGACAACAGTCAGCTGTCGGGAGTTTGTCCTGGACCTGGCTGCTGCCAATAATCTAGACGACCTGAGTATTACGCAAATTCACGAATTTCGCTTGCTATC
This sequence comes from Ascodesmis sphaerospora, assembly GCA_027569015.1. NCBI lineage: Eukaryota > Fungi > Ascomycota > Pezizomycetes > Pezizales > Ascodesmidaceae > Ascodesmis > Ascodesmis sphaerospora. Next base: position 903,522 of record JAPPUR010000015.1, on the reverse strand, counting down.
ATAAAATGCCTGGACCTTGGCCATCCACTCACTCACTCGTCGGTCTTCCTCCTCGTGGTTAATAAAGAGATTGTTTTCTCTGAGATACTTGGTGTAGCGCTCAGAATTCTGCAGCAGCCTTTGAAGCTCCAGCTGCTTCTGCTCACAACGGAAATACTCTGGGACGACCTTCTGGCGCGGTTCCGTCAAGAGTTTGGGGTAGATGAAGCTGTAAAACATGTTGACGAGGTGGTGTGGGTTTCGAAATATCTCTGCAACTCGTGACGCGATCGCGTACTCACAATTCCACTCACTCAGAAGCTTTGAGTGGGGGGACGAAGCATACTTCGATGCCACGACGGAGCGGAACTCTGCCAAGCCATACTCGGAGGCAGTAACCCATGATGGTGGTGTCAAGTTGCTTGCAGGAACTGTGCCTGCCCATTCCCAGTCGATGATGCCGACAATATGGAGCTCATGGTCCACCATGATATTAGACCATCGGAGATCTGTGTGAGAAAGCACAAACGGTTCATCTCGGCAATCGACCGCTGCAGGTATCTGATCTAAAGAGTCGAGTGCAAACAGTTCCAACTCTGCCGTCTCCCGGTCAAGGTCTTGGGTAGGCAGTAAGAAGAAATCCCGGAGCAGTCGGCGCTGTTGGGAGATGAACTCGGTCGTGGTTCGGGGTAGTGAGGGCGAAGGCGAATACCCTTGGATCTTGAGTTCGTTTATAGGTATGGAGAAGGCACCGACAATTACTGGCGTCGAGGCTGGACCTTCGGGCTGGGCCGGCATCAACGAGCCAGCCGCTGAGAACTCGAGGCTTCGTAGCTGGGCATAAATGTCGATAAGCTCCGAATAGAATTGACGTCGATGTTCCGAGCTGGTCAGAAGCTGCCGCTCGGCGAGCTTCTGACCCTCAATTTGATCGAGGATCATGAAAGCCTGCTCTGCAGAGTTATTGCGCAGGAGATGGGCTCGGCCGTGCACGTGAACTCTAGGAATGGGAATCTGTGTATTTTCTTGAATGTACCTAAAACGAAGGGTTAGTTGTTGAGGCCAAGGCCGGAAGATATGGTGATCTACCGCATCGTGCACACTTCACTCTGGAGCTTCCCCCAAGCATCGTGAATCACCGGCTCGATTGGAACTCTTACTACCCATGTTCGGTCGTCAAACTTTGCGAAGAAGCAAACATTATAGCTCCCTCGGGCGGTCTCTGCCTCGTCGATACGACATGGCGAGCCATGGTTGTAGGAGGAAGCCAAGGCCCGGACGGCTTCCAGATCTATCGCCCTGACGAATTCATCTGCCCGACTGTCCAGTTGTTCGGCTGTCAAAGGGTTCAGAGCTGATGGATCGCACCGAGAAGCAAGAGGCCCAGGAACAACGGTAGGCATTGCTTTCCAGGACTGGAGGGTGCGCGTGGCAGACTGTCTCTATTGCGCTGGAATGAAGAGGCAAATCTCGCGAAGCATCTACAGAGGTGATGGGGACGACCTGTGTTGACCACGTTGGAGCAAGACACGCTGGGTAAGGTGAGAGTCAAGGTTAAACTGCAGGTAACTACTTGTCACATGTATTTTGTCATGTCACGTGAGGGCACGATCTCAATTGAACCCAATGCATCCGTCTACCATCGCGCACGCCATGACGAGGCTCATGCAAAAAAGAAAGAAAAAAGGTAAAGAATTATCGCCCAAAGCAATCTCGGGCCCATCAGCCATGGTCGAAGCAAATCCTATCCCGCATCGAAGCCCTCCGCGCCGGTCGTGCCCTCGGTCGTGTGGGGCTTCCCGAAGGTGGAGTCCGTTTCCGTCAGTGGGGCCGTCTAAGATGCGGGCCGCCGTTTTGCTCAGCTCGTTCAGCCAACCCCAGTCTGTTCCTTGGGATCAATCTCAAGAATTCTCTCAATTCTAGGTATTTGCCATACTGGAAGCAAACAAGCGACCTCGACTCATCGAGTCCTTTAAACAGCTCTGGCTGACTAAACATTTGATTCGCCGACCATGTCCTCCGACCGCACCATATCCTCAACATCATCCCCACCTGCACCAGCTCGATCATGGCGCGCAGCCCCCCCCTGCGATGCCGAGTAGACAATATTTTTTCGGTCTTTGTGCCGTGCTATACTTCATCATGCGTGGCGAAGAGCCGTGCAGACGGCTTCGTGACTTGATCAAGATGCGGTGAAGCGTTGTTCCGAGTACTTGGATAGGTTCCTAGTGTCTGGTCACTTGAGATCAATCTCGTCTAGAACTCATCTTGCATCGAAGAGAGCGCCTTCCTCATCACTCTTATTGACTCCGTTGGTGATGCGATGGGAATCCTGTAATACGAAATCAGAAGGGGACTGCTAGGGATATACCGGGACGGGTTGTCAAAACGATCAAGGAATGCGGAAGGGACGCGAGCTGTGTAAAAATACAGGCCTCGTCTGTCGATTGTGGGGAGAGCTAGGAGATGAACCTTGGACCTCTCAGTTAGCTATGTATCCGATTAGGTTCTTGCGCATGGAGGCATACCTTGAAGTGCGTCACATCCTCCATTGCGCCTGCATCTCGTTGCCGCCGCCTTTTTTGAGCCAGGGCAATGAGAACGGCCGCGATGTATGGGTCTTCCAACTCGTTTGATGGTTGGAGACGACGTAGCCGCTTATAATGAAGACTTTCAATCGGCGGGTTGAATCTTCCGCGGATTCGAGGGCTGACTGACTTGTCGCGGCGTGAGTCTACGGCCTTGAGGTTGAGACAGGCAACGTTGGGAGCTTTTGAAAGAGATGACGAGCATGAGAATGTGCCGTTGGCATAGAGATGGGCGATAACGTGCTGGTCGAAAAAGAATTCCGGCTCATACCTGACGGAAAGATTAATTCGATCAGCAGGAATTCATCATCACGGCGCATCTCGAGGGTGACCTACCAGAAGCGTTGGTGGTAGCCAAGGTCTTCAAGGTCTTCAAGGTCTTCAAGCAGGTATTGAATCGCCATAATCTTAAACTCAAACGTGGCGGTTCTTCGGAGATGATTTACTGCCTTACGAATGGCTGCTTCAGTCGGGAAGTTCGCGGCTTCGCCATACTGCTGGCCGCCTGTCGCCTCGCCTTTGGGGCAGCAGTCTTTATTGGCGCTGTCGGAACTGAGTCCTTGTTCCGGTCCTGATGTCTCAGTCTGCTGTGGGGCTTTCTCGAAAACAAATTGGCATTCTAGAAGCTGCAGGTGTTGCGAAGTCCAAAGAAACGGCCGAACGTATAGACGGGTTCGGCTGTGTTCTCGCATGATGCTGTTGATCGATCCTGGCTCGGGCGCCCGAACATGACAGGTAGGAGGCAAGTTCAAATAGGATGAGGCCGAGGAGTCGGGGGTGAAAGAGAAGAGATGACGACAACGACGACAACGACGATACTGCTGTGGCTGAAGCTCCGAAAGAATAGCGTCTCCGATTTTTCTTTTCTGCCCAGACTTGGGTGTGATCGGAGGCGATACCCCATCATGAGGAAGCCCTGCGGCAGGTGCCGGCATCTTAGACAGGCTGACGAATTGATTGGCTCCTGGCTGGGTTTGACAAGGTTCAAGGTTGTTTTGTTTTGTTTTGGCTTTGAGCTAGGTACGCGCCGAGTGTGGGGGGTTTTGAACACGTGACTAGTCGCCCAGACCTTTCTCCATGGCACTGATAACTGCAAAGGCGCCGGGCGTATTCTATACTACCTAGAGGTAATTATTAGCTATTAGATTTGGAACCATGATGTTATCTAATAAAGCGTACACCAGCCCGAAGACCACTGCTCCGCTCTTGCATCTTGACCTTGCTTCTCAAGAGTCATTGTCGGCCCGGCCCGGCCCGCAGCAGTAGCATACCCGTTTGCCTTCATGTTGAACCGACGTGCTAGGCGGAAGCGCGTAAAACGACATCTTATCGTTTCCAACCACTGGAGTTCCCTATTGTAAAACCCGCATGCAATCCATGCGCATAGGTTCCATCGCCACAACGCGAGCTTGGGGAATGAAGTTGTGCATGCCGGCGTGCTCGAAGAAGCTCATCCTCTGCATAGCCGTTGGCCAAATACTTGGGAGATGGCGGTATAATATTGGGAAAATTGGATAAGCTGGGAAGAGAAGCAATGTAGCCGATAAGTTCTGCATCCGTGTAGTTCAAGAGCCTCGTGTCGTCAAAGCCCGAGCCCATTTTGAAGGTGTGAGCAGCTGTTCCGGTTCGACCCTTTCAGTAAAGTTCCCCACACTACCCGATTGTGGCCTTCGGGTGCTTGTATGACATGCTTCAAGGAAATGGGGCTACCTTGTGCCTGCCAGCTGTCAATGCATGAGCCTCTGCCTCAGCCTCACAATAATGCTTGCGTCGCCTTTACTCCGCCTGAACACGTCATCTGTGTCATTGTACCCCCCATCGATACCACCGCCGGTTTCTAAGCGACTCATTTAAATAGCGTCAGTTATCAAAAGGCTACTCTACGCAGTATGTCCATTGGTTTACTCTCTATCCTCCCTCGATTTCTCTAGTCACCTGTCGACACGAATCTGAACCATGACCGACGCAGGAGGCGGCCGGGACTCATCCGGGTCATACGACGCGGTTATTGAGGATGCCGCAGTTGGAGGAGCTGTGACAAAAGGGAGCAATATGGAGATCGTGATTTCATCTGGGCAACGAACCAAAGCCGATAGGGAGGCTAGGAGGAAAGCGAAGGAGGACGAGGAGAAAAAGAAGAAAGACGCCAGTGAGGAGAAGAAAAACGGGTAAAGGCCCCTGCCAGCAACGAAAAGGGAATTGCGTTGATGGACGAACCGAGGGCTCTCGATCCATTCTTTGATGCTGTATAACGTCTTGGTGGAAAACCCCGACGACACTTGCGGCCGCCGCTCATTACTATACGAAACGAGACTTCAGCAACTCGTCATACTTTGCTTTATCAGCCAGCTTCCTTTCGACGACATGGCCTGCGTCATCGCACCAGAACTCTGACACGGCTCGCTCGACCTCAGAAGACAAGCATCCCGGTGGGCAAAGGTGGTCTTCAAGGAGAAAATTCATAGCATCCACAGATGTTAGGCAATGCCAGAACCACACTCCTTTTGAGTCCCACATCTCTTCCATGGTTCTAGAGACCGAAATGTCATGCTCCATCGTCGCCTCGTGTTCCTCCTTTTCCAATATGCCCATGAATTCCCGTCGTACCTTGTCGTATTTATCGTATTCCTCGCCTTGGATCTCCTCAATGCTGCACCCAGTCAGCCAATATGGGACATCTAGCATCTCCACCGGCAGAGCACATATCCATTCCAAGTCGATCAAACCTTTGACATTCCAGTCGTGGTCGACGAAAATGTTGCTTGGATTAACGTCAGTCAGCGTGAGAAGATATGGCCCTCGGCGGTATTCCCGTTTGATATAACGATGCGAGGTTGCTCGCATTAACGTCATTACCGCCATCTGCCCGCGGCAGTCGCTCTCGCTAAAAGTGGCGTTTGGTTGAGCGAGGAATCGGTCATGATGAAAGGTAAGCAGGTCGGAAACAAAAGAGTCCGTGCAGGAATGTAGATCGTCGCGTTGTATTGATCTTGGTGTGCCGTCGTTTTCCATGATTGCAAGCGAGCAAGATAGGTATCGGTTTGTTAGGGCCACTGTACCATCATTGTGAAACTGAAAAGAACCAATGCGAGACTGAGGGATACGGGCCAAAGAGAGCATGATTCGGGCCAAGCCGTGGAACAGTCTTTGCCTGCGTTCTGGATCTGCTCTGTGCTTATCCAGAGTGTTTGATAGCATCTGCACCGTGTCGGAACCGATGTGCTCCATGAGCATGTATGGTGTGCGAATATTCGGGGCTGTCGAGACATTCTTGTATTGCGATAAGATCGGAAATCGAAATAGGGAGTAGATGGAGCGCCATAGTGTATGCAGAATGCGAATATAGAATGGCTGGTACCTCACATGTGTGAACTAGACTCTTCCATCAGTGTAAACGCAAATGGGAAGAGGATTCCTTGTCTACCTGGCGTCCATCGGAAAACCCAAAGCCAAACAGGTGAGGAATCCGGACATCGGGGCATTTTTCTTGCATCCACACATAGGCTCCGACCTCAGAGCTCAGCTTCTCATCCACAAGCCCAACAAGTCGATGAGGCTTGGGGCAACGAAAGACAAGTTTTGTAGTCAAGCCGCCCGAGACCACTTCAACAAGGACGCAAACATTGAACGCCCCTTGGATCCATACTTGTGGATCGAGAACGGTGCAGGCGTCTTCGTTTCTGAGCCGGAGGTGGTGCCTGACAAGAGCTTCGATTGACTCCCGTTGAGCCCAGAGGTCGGTGTATTGATGCTTGATTGCGGGGATGTAATCAAGTTCCCTCAGAACATTGTAATTCTTGCGAACAGCCGAGGAGTACGTGATAGGTGGTCGTCCGAGGAGTGGTAGTTGCGCAGGCATGGCGGTTGAATCAGTCCAGTCGCAGTCGGTGAGCGGAGCTTTTGTATCGTACCGAGGAACCCCGTGGGACTGATTGGAAATGGGTGCGCATTGGTGGTATCCTAATACTAGGGCCGGAGGCAGAGCAAGTTAGGACATCACAAATGACGTGGAAACCCCCTAGCAACAACGCTGAGTACACAGCCGGGAAATATTTGTTCCGGGGGCAGTCATGTCTGCGTTCAAGTTGTCAATCCAACATCTCAGTCCTCAATCTAACACCTGAATCCTGAACAGCTTTATCCTTCTAGTCCCCTCCAGTCCTTTAGCCAGGGATGTATCCTAGCACCTGGAATAATCGAGATGTCTCTATCTCGATCACCGCCCATGTCTTCCATGCAGTAGTGGATCATTCGCAGCGTAGCATTCCGGGAGGGTTCCAAATTCGCATTGGTGCTGCGCTCCGCAATCCCATCTAAGTGAATTACTTCCAAGCGGTCCGTCACTCCCTCAACAAACCTGCCCGTGTCCTTCCTGAATCCTTGCTGGACGTCTGTCTCTTCCTTGTTGATATACCAGACCCAGTGCTTGTATGTTCTAATGAAACGACGCTCCAGCCAAGGCCAGAGATCAGGCTCTATGATAGTCTTTGGGGCGACTCCAAAGGGTCTCCAGGACAGAAGAGCAGAGCTGGTATCCTGTAGACACATGTTATACCGGCATCGTAGGAGATCAGCGTTGGACACCGAATCGTTCAAGTCGATGTATGCACGCGACGTTCCTTCATCTAAGAAAGACTGGGGCGACCCGGTCCACGAAGAGACAGTCGTATCGGGTGATGCCATAGTTCCATATCCCCAACGCTCTTCCAAGGTCTCTAGGTAGCGCACAATTAAGCCGGGGATGGTAGGGCTTCCTAGAAGAAAGATGCCCAGCCACCATAGAGCAACTCGAGGCCGACGGAGTGCAAAAGCCTTGACAAGAATATCCAAGTTTCCAGAGTCGAGGAGCGGGCGCAACACGCTGAGAGTTGAGCTCAGCCAAGGACTGACAAGATTACAATCCACATCTGGTTGCCAAAAGATACTCCAAATTATTGACCCAACTGACATCGGGTGCATGCTGAGCGTCATGTAATATCGAAGATCGGCGGCATACTGTTTTATCGGGCTCGAGCATATCTTGGCTGGGTTCAAGTGCAAATTTGAAGCTCGAAACTGCGGTTGGAGGTTCATGGCGCGGGAAAATGGCAATGCGAGCACAGCCACAAATCCAGCAACGACAGGGGATAAAAGATCATGCCCGTCGCTACTGCGCTGGTCACAATTGAATCCGTATAAACAGGAAAGCTCAATGAGGAGCTCAACCGCTTCAGTGGAGCTTGGTGCTGGGCCGCTTAGTCGGAACGTCGTGAGCTTGTCGACGATAACGGAGAACTCGGTTCCTCCAGAACAGAAGGCTGCCCACGGCGCATACCCTCCTCCCTGAGCTGACCAACCAGGCTTCGGTGCGAGGATGGCACAGAGCCACCTTGCCAGGGCTGGGGACGATGAGGCTCCCAAGTGTATGCTGGTTGTGCCTGGACTGTTGGGGATGTTCCTGTTTAATCGAGGTCGCAGAGCATGTGGAGTGTACAAGACCCGTCTGCCCTGAAGTTCCCAGAGTCGTACGGAGAAGATGTATGACCAGCAGAGTGTCAGGAGTAGCAGGCCCGGTGGGTAAGGATCGCCTTCTGGAACTGTGGGAGCGCTGCTATTGCTGATGGCAACTTGGGGGGATACGCGACACTCGACTGGTGTTGAATAGGAAAGACAGAAATCTTTGCGCACGCCATGTATATACTGGAGGTCAAAATCCTCGTTCTGTTGATCGTCGTCTCGGTCGGTCGGACTGCCTAGTACATGCCATAATGGCCGTCCAAAGAGCCTACCGCGTCTTGGAAGTGCTTTGGGCAGTGCGGGGACGTCCTTCAATATTATTGAAGGATCGTTGAAACCTGCCAATAGGGAGGTCGAAGGTAGAGATTGAGCAGACGTAATCAGCTGCGACCATAGCTCTTTGCCTCTCTGGAATACAAGATCAACCTCCGCTTGCGTTGGAATGAGGGCGTCGTCGTCGGATGCAAGGAGCTTCTCGACTATCGGCACCGAAGCTGTAGAGACGGTGGAGGACACGACGGAGCTACCATCACCGGAGACACTTTCGGCATTGATTTCATTAGAATCGTCCGGGTTGGGTTGCGACTTGGCCTTTTCGTAGTCCGTCAAAATGACATGCCTCCCCGCATCTATCCAGTCACGAATCTGCGCGTTGCGAGCTTCCATGGGACAAGACTCGGCTGAGGAAAACAGAGACAAAGGTGAATGAATGGGAAGAATCAGGGAGGCTCGCGATGCCCTTTCTCCACAGTGAGCCAGCCCCCGCGATACTACACTACTCCACTCCTTACAAGCTATAGCGTGATCTAATGGCTTTTCCGTGTAAGATGATTTGAGGAGGAGAAAGTTGGGTAGTTCTCGCTTGATAACCTTCTTGTATAGAGACCAATTAGATCTGATGGTCCCTGGGAAACTGGGTGATGTGAGATGTAAAGGTACATGTTGGTTAGCGAGGCATATAATCTCTGTAAACATCCATTGCCATGAAGCCTCCATCTTGCGCTGTACGCACGGGGAGTACTACTGTTCGGTTCGGGTGTTGACTTGCGCGATTAGCTATCAACAAGGTGGGTGCTTGGCCACAGCCCCGCAGTACCGTAAACATAACCAACACAAGCTACAAGAACCAAATGCAGCAGGTCAATTCAAACCCCGGTTAATAGCCGTTCGGCCATTACTTAGATGGGATGGGATCAATCTTTTGAGAGGCACGACAGCAGAAGGATGATAGCGGTGAGGCTGTGCTGACGTGGTCGTCTAAAGAACTCGGCTGACACAGCACTAGGCAGCCAACACTTCGACTCATCATCATCACCAACGTCAACAGCAAAGATGCCGCGTCCCGACAGCAGTGCGATTGTGGGCGAGCTGCGACAGACAGAAAGCGCAAGTAAACGCCAGAACGCTATCCGCCAATTCACCAAGGCCCTCCGCCGCGGAGACCGCTTCCAGCCGACATGGGATGCAGTGGGCGGAGCTGCTGGGCTCGCCCAGTTGATGGCCGAGTTCAGCGTCAAGGACGTGCGCACAATGTGCAAGGCACTGGGACGTACTGCATCAGCCGAGAAGGCGAGACCTGAAAGACGCAAGGTCCTTGGAGAGCTTGTGGATCTGCTCTGCAATGGGAACGAGGATGATCGTCCGCTGAGGGAGTTCTATCAGAACATTGTGCCAGCGTGCACCATGGACGTGGTGGAAGAATGGGAGAATCAACTACATGTCAAATGGACGTCGCCGCAGCAGAAGAGACTATCCCTTGGACACCGCGAGCAACATGAGAAGAAGTTCCTCGAAGACATCTTTTCTCGTGGCAAGGAATTGACATTCTTGTCGCAGAGGAGACTGTTTTGCGGGAATACGGCCTTTAGTGAGGAAATCTTGAACACCCTCCTCGCCAAGGAGGGGGATATCCGAGTTCCTCACGACTTCGTTGACGAGTTGGTCATGCCGCTGCTCAAACGCCTGCTCAAGAGGAGATTCGATCACGAAACGCGACAGAAGTATCTACATCTCGTGGTACAGTGCATCCAGAAACACAAGAAGATTATCTCGAATCAACTCAACCTCTTTCACGTCGTCGGGCCTGTACAGTATACGATCGACCGGTGGTATGAGGCCCCTATGGACAGCGATGTCAAGGAACGGTTCAAGAGCGACTTGATACAGCTGATTGAGCTATCTCCCGCAAATCAGCGACGGGATGGCGTAGACTCGCTCCGCGATGTTATGGTCATCTCCAAGAAGCTCGATGACGAGGCGAGATATGACCTCCTCCGCCTACTCTTCCTTCACGCCAAAGGATACAACAAGATCGATATCGACGATGGTTCAGAGTCCGGCCTTGCTCGGCTGAACAAATTGACTGCCGAAAAAGGCCTTTGGCCCGCCGCTTTGTTCTTGGCTGTTGATTCAAACAAGGCAATGCAGCTGTTTGAGAGACTGGACAAGGCCCACCCGAGCAGCGACTTCTTGAGCCCCGGACCCGACTACTCGGTCATTGCGCAGCGTCAGAGGCCTGATATTAGCACCTTTGCAGACGTCGAGGTTGCTAGAGCGCTGTTCATCCGCGCGTCAAAGACCGAGAGTGAACACGAGGGCTGGCTTGAACGCACTCGCGCACTTGTCCAGGAGCGGAGGGTGAACTCTCAGCAGGCTCGGGAGCCAGAACTTCGCGCGTTTTGGGCCATGTCGGCGCTTAATCTATGCGTCGCTGCCGTTGATATTGAGACGTTGGGAGATACTGTTCTGTGGGCACGCCGTTTTACCAAGGACACTTTGGCATGCAAGGAGTTGTATGGCCCAAAGGTGTTCAAAACAAGAGAAATAGCAGCTCTCTTGGCTGCCATGCCGGCGGAACGCGTAAAAACCCCAGAAACCGCCATGCTATTCACGTCAGCAGTGGTGAAGGACGATATCGTGCGCGCAAATAGGATCCTCATCAACCTCCTCGAGACGGCGACCAAGGCAGTTGGAGAACCCGGCTTCCAGCGCCGGGACTGGGATAACGTGATCGGCCTCTTGAGAGTCGTGGCCGACAAAAGATTCAACGACGTGAAAGGTTTCTTGAAGAGGCTGAAAAAGTGCACGGCGGCTGAGTTCGCAGAGAGCGAGACGGTCATGGTTGAGACGGTTTGGAAACCGACCATAGACACTCTTATCGAGGCAGAGGCCATCGTTCGCAACCCGACATCCGATGCCCTCCGCGATGCAGGTCACTCTTCAGCCCTTATCGGGCGCTCTCGCAAGTTTGAGGCTTCAGGCCTTTTTGCCTATAAGAAGCTGGCATATACGGCCATCTCTCCTACGCAGCTGGCGTACCTGGCGAGATTTCTCCTAGACCAGATGCGAACGCGTCTGGGTTCGGAGGCGATGCGCGTGCACATGGGAGACATTGTTTCAGTTATCGAGAGCATTGCCAACTCTGATCAGCCGGCCTTGGCTTCCCCGTTCATTCGAGACCTTGTTCTTCATGATGAAGGCGCTGCTGAGAGTTCTTCATGGCATCGGCAGCTCCTCAGCGTAGCCTTTCTTTCGTCTCTTCCGGCAAAGGCGGCAAAGGAGATCCTGCAAAACATGGGAAGTGCCATGACTGAGAGACTGCGGCAGCAGAACGAGATCTGGGACAAGAAGGAAGAGACGGACCAGTCCAAGGAGGCTGAAGGGGAGACAAAGAAGCCTCGAACTCCTTGGATCAAGGTTACCACAGTCAAGATGCTTGCTCAAATCTTGCAGAACAACCTCTTTATCAACGCCTCGTCTTCCAGCGACATTCTCGTTGGTCTGCTCGCCGAGGCACGACATATTGATATTCGCATCACAATCACCAGCAGTCTGATCAGCGCTATGCAAGAACCGACCTGCCCTCCGGAGCTACGATCGCACATCCTCGACGCTCTCGAGAAATACATCGTACCTGTTATCGCGGACGTCAATGAACGACGCTCTACGAGAGAGGAGGACTGGGCCGCTGCCGAAGAGGATGGCGCCGCCTTGCCTGCTGTCAGTGAGGAAACCCCTCTGCTGGCGCTTCTGGTCGAGCAAGCCAACTCAACCAAGCTCAACGAAGACGACAAGAGACGCCTTGCGCAGCTCATCATGACGGCACTGGAGCAGTCGGCCGTTAGCAACGCTCGCTGGATGAAGCTCTTCCTGGCAAAGAACAAATTTTACCTCGGCGAAGGCGAAGAGCTCCCCGAAATGCCAGTCAACATCACGATGCTCGCCTCGATCTTTACCCAGCTTATGGCATATATGCCACTCTCTGTGTTCAACATGATCCGCTCCGTGGTATTCACCAACATCAACCCGACACCAGCGATCAAGACCATCACAAAGTTAATCAAGAAGAACCGCGACCTCGTCAACTCCAAGCCCGGCAAGCATTGGCTCGCGCAGTTCAACAACCAGGGCGTGGATGCGTTCAAGTTTGGGCTCTGGAGCTCCGTCCTTGCTCTGCAGAAACCCAGCCACGAGACCCAGTCAAAGCTTGAGGAGGGCAAAGGGATCACTGTCCACACTCTGGAGGACTTTTTGCTCGATTCTGTGGAGATTCTTCTCCAAAAAGGCGAGGATGACTTGATTGAGAGAATCGTTCTGAGACTGTGTGAGGACAGGTTCCGGAGCCGTGAATCTTGGACCAGCTGGCGAGAGAACTGCTACCCTCTTATTGAGAGAATCATCCTTAAGACGGATGAGCTCCGCGTCCGCCAGCACAATGAGAGGAGCGAAGGCAAGAAGCCTGTCTTGCTGCCAAGCTCGACCCTAATGAACATTGCCATCCTCCCCGTCCCATTCCCTGGAGGGCCACCCGAAGAAGAAACCGAATTCATCTCAAAGCTCCGCCAGATGATACAGAATTTCGCTTCGCGTCGACGACCGTATCACAATGACTTTGCGCGTTTGAAGAACGACATCAACAATTGGCCCAACAGGAAGGAATTTGTTCGCTTCGCGTTGAAGTTGGCTGAGGAGACTGGATACGACGTCGCTTCAGGCGAAGAAGCTGAGCCGGCGGACTACATGTGCTTTGAACTGGTGGAATACCTCCTTACCAAGGCCGACAACCCGAAGGACAAGGACACCGCTGCCGAGGCTAGGGAACTGTTGGACAAGTGGGCGAACTGCGGTGACGAGGGGGTTAGGGAGCTGGGGATCAAGTCCCGAGAGCAGCTGAAGCGGCAAAGCAAGAGTGGTTGGTTTAGGCGGAAAGAAAGCGAAGAGGCTTAGGTTGTTTGCATATCGTTGTGGTGTTTCACAGCAGATTTGTTACATAAATTGGATGTAGCGAAACAGAGTCGCCTTCAGGACATTTGCCAAGATGTTCGACATCCGAGACGAGCCAGGAGGCACAACGGAGGAGGTATAACGGAAGTCGGTATTATAAATTTGTGCCTTTTCTCTCATGAACGAGACTTTTTCTTCATCAACATCTTCGATTCTCTCGACAATTGTATTGTATTGTATTAATATTACGCTGTGCTCGTCTCTCTCGACAATTACCTTTCTATTCAATCTCCGCCGGCCGGATAACTAATATCGTCAACATGAAGTTCCTCCCCATTGTCATCTCTCTATTTGCCGCCACCTCTCTAGCACAAAACGGGTAATATCCATGCGACTCTTCTTGTCAACTTTGCTAATTCTAGACCTAGGTGTGGCTTCCCTGACGGCCCTGATTGTGAATCCGTCGGTGTTGGCGCCAACGGGCTAGAGCAGTTTGTCGATCCTGATGGATGCTGTCTGTTGCCATTCCGCTGCGGCAATGTTGCTGGTGAGCTGTGTGAGCGAGTGAGCGGTACCAGTGCCGGTAACAAGGGTAACGATAACGGAAACACAAATGGAAATGGGAATGGCAACGGGAACGGCTTCAACTTTGGCTTCAGAAGAAACAGGAACAACCGCCGACGAGTGGATACCTCCAGACACTGAAGGCCGAGACAGCATCCATTATTTCGGGATGAGACGTTGCGTGTAGTTCAGCGAGAGATATGGCGGTTGGTATGTGACCGATAGGAGGATGTACTTGGATGGGAGAAATGCTCTGGGCGTTTGGAGGCGTAGAGGAGACAGCTGGGGTTCCTAGAGGAGTGAGAAACATGGACGACAATGCATCCTTTAAGCAGTGGCACAGTCAGTCAAGGTTGCTTCAGCAGCATTACAAGGCTCCGCGTGACTTGACATGCGGTTGGCTTAGACATTGTGCAGTATAGCCCACAAGGTACATCGGCGTTCACGAAGACTACACAAAAAGGGCTGTGAGGGATGCAAGTGTGCGTGATGCCCCCCGTTCTAGGCCCCTGGAGCAGCTTTTCGAGCACCAACTCCTGTGGGCGAGGATTAGGCAACCGCCCTTTTCTACTATCTCCGCTACCTTTGGACACGCCTACATCTGATCGCTGCCCTCTACTGCTTGACGACAGGCGTCGCAACCTTGCCCCGGGAGCATTCGTGAGCGCCGTCGGATGGTTGTGGGGGGGCTAGAGCAACCTTGACAGGGAGAGGTTAGCCTCCCGCTTGCATAGACATGCGGCGCTATAAGACATCAAAATTCTATAGTTTTCAGGTTGCCCGCAACATGGACGCCCACCTAAGCCGTACCAGTAGATCGATCTTTGGAATCGCTGGTCATTTCTCTTCCTGTTGCACAGAATGCATCGAGATACATGAAAGATGCGGTTCCCTCTTTTGCTGGCTCTCTCCCTCCATACTCCCAGGTGAAGCCGTATTGGAGGAAGAGGCCAGCCATTCTTGCTATTTGGATTGCCCGTCTATCATCTTCCGAGACTCCTCCGACAGCCTCCTCAAAGGTCCGCCAGAACTGGGCCCGGAGAGAGCAATGATGGGGGTGGTAGCACCATCCCTGAGAATTCATGGAACCCAGAACGTTCTCGAGTCCCCAGAGTGAAATGCCAAGTGGACAGATCTTGGCCTCAGCCCAGTCAATAACGCCAGTGATGCGACCGGTGAGGGGATCCACAAGGACGTTTATCTCAGAAAGGTCGCCATGGTTTAGCACTATTGGATATGACGATGCGAAAAGGGATGGGAGCCCAGCACGAACCTTGTTCAAGTTCTGCTGGTGGCGCAGAGGCAAGACCTGAGAGAGACGCTCAAATCTCGACTGATATTCGGCGCGTATCTTGTCGGCGGCATCCGGAGCCATGTGTTGCCTTGCTTTCCACGAGGCTGCAAAGTACCTAGACGCATAATTAGCAAGTTCGCGACGTGATAAGCAACTTCACTTACAAGGCAAAGTCTACTATGGTTTTAGAGTGTTGCGAGTTGGCTTGTAATGACGTTCCAACGGGCTTATAGTATCGAGACTGCGCTGAAACATAGGGAGTCCCGGGAAGCTTCTCCATTGAGTAAATGGCGAGCGGTGGTGCTTGACCAACATGGCCATGAAAGGTGTACGCTGCCACAAGCTGTCCATGAATTTGTCGAGCTAGGTTCAAGATCTGCGTATCCAAGACTGAATTTTCATCTCTAAATTGAACAATCTTGGATTGCTGGGATCCTGCTGTCACCGTGTAGCTGAATGAACCCTGTATGGGAACGGGATTGACAGGTCCTCCAACGAGAGAGATGGCAAGATCGACGCATTGCTGCTTCGTCACGGGTGCGTGCGACGCGAAGAAATCGCTAATTGTATCAGCAAGGGAGTAAAGAACGGGTTCCATTAGCGAGATGTGAGCCTGTGAATGCTGAGATGGAGTGGTTGAGACATGCTGGAGGGAAGGCGGCCGCTTCTCCTTACTGTTCCAAACATTCACATCCCCATTCTGCCACGTGATCTAGCTCGGTGTCGGAGCAGACTCTTTTCCGCCCGAGGATCATATCCAATGCCTTGTGTGTCCCGCGGAGTTTCAAACGCGCAAGAAGTTACCTGACCATACTTGGCACTGCCAGGTAATTAGGCGGAGGCTGGACTCGGCTCAATGTCACTCGTTTGTTCGGTGGGGTCCGCCGCCGTCCACGGCGCGGGCCCGGAGATTTCGTGTCGATCCGTCGTGCCGTGCCGTGTTGGCCATGCCGGCCAACCACTTGAAGTACGTAGCGGTAGCGGGATCAGCAGCTGCTCGGTGGCCCATTCTTAGCTTGAAATGTCGAATAGTCATGGCCTATCCCTCTTCTAATATCGCCACACACATCCACTAGAATCCCCATGCTCCAGCTTGATGCGATGCTCATGCGCGACCTCTTGACCATTATCGCTGCCCCTCAGTCGGACCTTGAAATGGACGGCAGCTGTTCTGCCGCCAGCGGTTGTTTTAGGGGTGCTACATACCTACCTAGGCATTGTGGGACCTTGAATGAAAGCAAAAAGGATCCACATCCCTTGAGCATGTTGGAAAGCTACTCACAATACTACAACCCAGTCATATTCACCTTGCATCATCACCTCTACAGCCATCCGTCTTATGGCATCTCTAAGACCATCAACTGAGCTGACGTTGGCCGCTTAATTTTTCGGCTAACTTATCGAACTTGGTTGTTTGCTCAACCGCATAACTTGTTGTTTCTCTCCTCGTCGCGCGCTTCGCCTTTACAGTCCTCCCACTCCTCATAGCTTCCTCGTCTTCTTTTTCTTACTTGCTCGTGGGTAACAAAGATGACTGACTTTGCAGATGATGATACCGATGGCGATTCGCTTTGTTCTGATGATTCGCTTCGGTTCCTCCCGGCCCAGGTCGGCGACACAGAGGAACTGGAGATGTATCGGAAAGGAGGCTTCCACCCAGTTCACCTTGGCGATCTCTACGATGAAGGCCGTTACCGAATTGTCCATAAGCTTGGTGCCGGCGGGTTTTCTACAGTATAGCTTGCTTACGACTCCTTGCTCTCCAGCTGGGTGGCCCTCAAAATCGTGGTTGCCGACAAGTCTCCCGTCGTCCAAGAGAAAGCAGTCACGTGCCACAAGATCACTTCACAATGGAGCGACGGTCGATTCATCACCTACATACGCTACTTTCATATTGAAGGCCCCAGCGGCCGTCATCTATGCCTCGTTCTACCCCCATGCGGCCCGTCTCTCTATGTCCTGTCCCATTACTTGAGGAGTAGGGTTCATCCCTGGCTGTCGCGTCGTGTCGCCTTCCAGGCTGCGAAAGCCACTGCGGATCTGCATTCTCGCGGTCTCTGTCATGGAGGTAAGTAAAGCATCTCATTCCAGCTGGAATTGCGCTAACTCCCTCTAGACATCACTCCAAGCAACATCGTTTTTCGACTCCGCAACCTTGATCATCTCGACGATCAAGACATCTACCGTCTCTTTGGCGAGCCCCGAACTGGTCCGCTGGAAACGTATTCCGGTGATGTTCCAGGTCCAGAGGCTCCGCGGTACATTGTTGGCTACCTTGACTTTATGTCGGCTGGAGGAGATCTTTTGCTTGACGATATCTGCTTGATTGACTTTGATCAAGCTTTTCTAACGTCCAGACCTCCTGGTAAGACGCTAGGGACACCAGTTGGATTTCTGGCTCCGGAGGTGGCTGTCGGAAAGCCAGCCAGTCCAGCGAGTGATGTTTGGGCCCTGGGCTGCACTATTCTACACATCAGATCGGGATCTTCGCCATTTTCTACCTTCGACGTAGATTGCCCAGCAAATCTGATGAGATCTATCATGCAATACATTGGGGAGATACCGACGTCCTGGGGGGATCCATTATTCGACGACCACGGTCAACCGACAACGGATAAGAGCCGTGGCATGCCCCAGAGAGGCCTTTCCACCGAAAGAAGATCGCTGAGGCAATTAGTGAGCGATATTTGGGACCAACCGATAAACCTCGACGAAGCTCGGTCCTCTTCAACCTCAGCCATGGCCGTGAACGATAAAAACAAGCCATACCCGAAATGCTACGGCTCCAAGTTTTGGAAACCCGCCGCCATCAGGATTGACAACACCTACCTCGACGGATACTGCGACAAAGTTGATAGAATCATTGAGTCCCTACCCAAGATTTCGGCGCACGAGGTGGACTTGCTGTTTGATCTGCTGTCCAAGATTTTCGTCTATGAACCTGGCCAGCGAGTTGGCGCGGGAGACATGTTGGCTCATCCATGGTTTCATATGGATAATACAGTCTGAAGGAGTATCTTGAGGACAACAAACTCGTTGACAATGAGGAGCCTGAATGGCAAAAAAATCCGTGAATGGACTGCGGAGACTCAAAAGGCGCTGGACCAGAGGTAAATGGAGCGATGAGACGCAAGACAAGTTAACGGGCTTGGATAGAGAACTGGCCATGCAGCGCGAACAGGAGAAGCAAACGTGGACAAGCTAATCAGATGAGGCGCTTGATGGAGATTCGGTCTGACAGCGGCTCACAGACGGAGGGCAGTAACAGCTCGGTTGTACAGTAGTCGCTAGGCGAAGGGGAACTCGGCCTCATGGCTCGAGACGTGATATCTTTGCGACTGGGTGCCTCGGATGCGCCAAGCATCGCCCAAACCTACTCCCTCGAGAGGCTCAAGAGGCGAGACAGCGATGTTGACAATCATACGCAAATGAATTTCCGTGCGAGATCCTCAAGACGGCTATCTTTAATCATCTATCCTACCCTCAATAGCCTACCGCCAAGACACCCCGGTCATCCGCTGAGGAGGCTCCTGTGCTCGATGGCGATATCTCGCACCTAGTCCCAATTATTAGCCATCTTGCCATTGCCTTGTGACCTTGCGAGACTTGATAGAATGCCCTATCCATGTGATAGACACGCTTCCAACCATCATGTCGGACCAGATCGGGTGCGTGTGCCTTGACCTCCAAACGCCCGACCAAGACATGGCATACTGTAGGAGGGAATAAGAACTTTACCAGGCTATAGAGACGTATTTGAGAGTAAAATAAATAAATAAAATATCAAAATAAATAAATTATACTCTCAAGTCTATATTTAATATTAGTTTATAACCACAAGTCTTTTACGTTGTTATTTTGCGGATTTAAATGATAGAGTCTCTACAAGGTGCTACTTTTTCCCCGAGGCCGCTAAGCACCCCAGGCGTAACCATTCTCCGTTTACTTCAACACCAAACGGCTCAATACTAAATTGCTTGCATGAGGCCCAAGATTGGACGAAAGGGAACGTAATTTCTGAAATGGCAGGATGATATTGCCAAGGATGGATTGCCGAATCCATTGAGATCCCATCTATTTACAGAGTTGTCGCACGCGACGGTCACTGAACCAGGTTGTTGTGACATCCAGTCAACGATCCCTGGTTCTAATGCGTCCCTGGATCTGAGATGCTAAAAGATTTATGGTATTTTTGTCTTTTGTTTAACTCGTATTTGGGCTAGAAAGTGAATGCTCTTTATTGATTGAACTGAGTGCAGTCGTCCTGGTGTCTCCAGTTGTTGTCCGCCTGCGTGGATCATAGAACTCTGGAACTTACCCATGCACCTGATAAGAGATGGGTCTTGATAGGTATCAATCATCATCAATCAGCATCACTTGGTATCCAATTGACACCCACGGGTACACCTTGGCATGGCAAGTTCGCAAGTGTCATCAAAGGGTCTTGCAGACCAGGTTCATACAGGTTTCGTCATAGCTAATCATACAATCCATAAGCCTCAAGCTTAAGCACCAAACTTCTTATCCTTATCCTCGACAAAGAACTCCTTGCCCGTCGTCTCCTTGTACTTGTCGCGGATAAAGTCCGAGATGGCCTCGTCCTTGGCCTGCTCGGCGGCGCTCTCGTTGCTCTGGTCGCCCTGTCCGAGGAACTTTTCCTGCACGTAGTCGACGGCTGGAAGTTTGTCAGCGCTGGTTCAATGCCATGTGTTTTGGGAGTAGTTACCCTTGTCGAGGCCATCTTCGTTCTTCTCGCCTTGGGCACCACCGCCGGCCATGCCGTTGAGCTTGTCCATGAAACCGCCGCCGCCGCTGCCGGACTCTTGGTTCTGGTTCTGGTTCTGGTCGGCGTTGTTGCTTCCGCCTCCGGTGACCTTGTTGAGCAAATCCATGATGATTGAGGTGAACGGTGGTATTGATGTATTTTAGTAAGGATATTGGAGATGAATGTACAGGTTTCAGGTATGATGACAAGAGAAGACAAGAACATCACAGGACGTCCCCCACGACATCCTTATATAGCTGCGCAACATCGTCACACACGGCAGGAGGCCGCACAAGGCGGGGTCGATCAAGGACCGAATTTCTTGATCGCGGGTAGGAAAGATCCACTGACGCAATGAGACAAGGGTTGCACTTAAGGTTGTGAGACCAAGGATGGAGACACGGGAGACATGGAAGATGGGAGCTGAAAGATGCGCACCAGTGACGTTGACGTCGTCGGCGATTGGCTGCCCACTTTCAGCTTGCAGGTGGGATAAGGTGCGGCGCCCAGGCTCGCGTGCCCCTCCGTGGGCTGGGCAGGCAGCATTGAAATGCAAGTTTAGCGAGGCCGTGATTATCTGTCGGAGGTTCAATGAAGTGAGGGGACCGAGCGTCTTTTGATGAGGCCGTGATTCAGAATCTTGGTGAGGCTGTGATTCACAAACCAAAAGTGTTGCCTGAGGCCAGAGGATTGTTCTCTGGTGGAGTCGTGATTCACTCTCCACTCCATGTCAATTGAAGCAGGGGGTTGGTTTCTGAGGCCGTGATTCACAGCCATCAACCTCAGATTCCTCTCAGATTATGTGGGCCTTGATTAAATTTCCTAATTGGTCTCGCGAGAATACAGTGTCAATGCATGCACTACAGTGCAAGGTACTGTGCATGTCCGAAACACCAAATTTGGGTATCACGGCGCATTGGGGGAGATGGGCGAAATGTGGTGAAGATAGACGGACAGAATGGGCGCAATCAAGTGGGAAGATTGAATTGATCATGCACAATGAACAGATGTAAGCAGCAAGTGTGTGAATCTAGCTCTCTATTAGGGGTCATTATAGCTATTCACATGAATTCGATCCTTTTGTAAGCCCTTTTCATTACCAGTTCCTTCATCCCTCGTAACCTCGTAGCCATCATCTCTCATAGCCATTGTCCTTCGTAGCCATCATCCTTCGTAGCCATCATCCTTCGTAGCCATCATCCTTCGTAGCCATCATCCTTCGTAGCCATCATCCTTCGTAGCCATCATCCTTCGTGAAGCCCATCCAGTCATCTCGAGTCCACCTAGTTGTAAGGGGTGTACATGCCATCAGCATCGATCACAGCCTGGCATCGGGCAGGCATGCTCTCAATCAGAGTCATCAGGTGAGACTCATCCATCCAGATCCAGGTCTCGAGGGCTTCGGCAACGGCGCTGCGGTTTCGGAGGTGAGCAACCTGGCGGTCTTGTTCGATCTTCGTCTTGAACATGTCCCAGGCGACAGCCATGAGATCGAGGTCGGGCGAGGCGGGAGGCAGCTGGAGAACCTCCATGTTCTTGTTCTGGAGTTCGGTTCGGATGGCAGCGTCGGAGTGCTGAACGGGACGGTGTTCCATGCAGAACTTGGCGTTGTCTGGCTGCTGCTGGATCCAGTAGCTGATGGTGGGGAGAACCTGTTCAGAGTGGTTCTCGGCGTCGATGGTGCCCCAGCTTGGGTCCCAAAAGACACCGGGACCCTTGCCCTTGAGGCCGGAGAAGGTGGCCCAGAAGGTGTTGCCGCTCTGGAGATGAGCATCGTCGGCAATGATGCATCCCGGGTCGCGTGCCTCGGTGATGGTGCGGGTGACGTGGATTCGAGCATGAGGCCCAGTCATGATGCGAGTCTCACCAGACCAAACGACGGCCTTCCACTGCTCGACAGTCCAGTCGACGTGTTCCTGAGCCCAGTCGAATCGAGCCTGGCGGAATGGTTCGATGATGGTGGGTCGAATGAGGGCGGGATATCTCTCGTACCCGGCTTCGCTCAGCGCATTTCGGATAACAGCTGGCTTGCACTTCCATCCAAGGGAGGAGGCAAGTCTGTTGTACTCCATGCGGCGAGCGTCTCTGGAACCCAGGATGTAGGCAAGGACGATGAGGAGTTGGGGTTGGTTAAGGGCAGGGAGTCGGCCCCCGATGGCATTGGTCTTGGGCACGGAGCAAGCCTCTGTGATCAGCATTGCGTACTGCGCCTGACGGGGGGTAAAGTTGAAGAAGATGGCAATGCGGCTGTAGTTCCATCCAGCCGAGCGAAAGAGAAGGCACTTTCTCTTCTGCTCTGCAGTGATGGGCTCGCTGGGTGCCAACAAGTTGTTGTAAGTGCGAAGCTTGGCCGCCATAGAGTTCAGCTGGCTGTTCTCACGACGATGCTGCTTGAGGACCTGCTGAGAGGTCGTAGGGCAGTTGAGGACACCAGGAGTGAGTCGCGCATTGTGTCTCTGACGCTGAGCATGGCGGAAAGGGTCAATGGTGAGCTCGTTGGAACGGTACTGGAGCTGAGTGATGGCGATGCCGAGGAGATCAGGGGCCAGAGGGCCGTTGATGTCGATGTTGACGGGAGGATTGTAAGCCATCTTGAGGCAATTGGATGAAACTGTTCAATGAAACGAAGTTGAACAATGAAGTTGGTGGTTTGGAATTTGGTGTTTGCGTCTTTGAAATGGAAGACATGTACTTGCACCGAGATGGATTTGGTGGTGGGTTTTTGTCTTGAGGTACCTACCTGGTGGAGCCAGGGTCAGTTCGGTACCTGAGTGGGGACCTTGAGGGGTGTGATTCAGTGGTGGCATGGGCGTGGCTCAAGCGAGAGGGCTTCAGGGCTGTGGCTTGGCCGGCTGAGTCAACGCGACAAGGTATGACGCATACAGGGACCGCGACAACCGCTCACCTCGAAAAAAGTTCAAGTATTGTGACAAGACGCCTCTTGGACAGAGTCTTGGTTCGCCATCATTTCCTTTTATCCACGACAGACGTAGAATAGTCATCGCAATGGCCAAGGCTAACGAGGATATCCTTAGGCGTCCCCTGTACCGTAAGAATAACCCCTCACCCCGCCATTGTTGCCCCTCAGATGGCTAACTGGGATCGCCAGTCTATGACCTGCCGCCAGAGGTCCTGGACACGTTGACGCTCAAGTCCGATGCCGACACCGAATCCATCGTCGAATCTTCGATCTCGTCTCCTTCCAAGAGCCCCTCTGCTTCCGACAGCAACCTCGTTGGTTCCCAGGCTTGCTCCCTCTGCGGTCTCACATTCACCACGGTGATTGACCAGCGAGGGCATCTCAAGTCCGACCTGCACCACTACAACCTCAAGCAGAAGCTCAGAGGGCAGAAGCCGGTGTCGGAAGTCGAGTTTGAGAAGCTGATTGGAGACTTAGATGAGTCGCTGTCGGGCTCAGATTCGGACGAGTCAGACGAGGAAGAGGAGGACAAGCAAGAGTCGACACTTACAACACTCCTAAAGAAGCAGGCGAGGTTAGCAGATAGACGAGAGGAAAACAACGGAGATGAAGAGGAAGATGATACTGCTGGCAGGAAAGGTCGGGGTAAGCCACCCCTGGTCTGGTTCAGCTCCCCCGTGCTCCCTGAGAAGACATACTTTGGCATGTACCGTGCCATCCTCACTGGCGAAGAACAACGGAACCAGGACCTGGTCGAGGTCCTCAAGAATAAGCAGGTCGAGCCAATCTCGATACCCAAGATGCCCAAGGACGGTTCGATACCCGAGATTGCGTACAAGGGTCCGCACATCTTCCTCTGCATGATCGGAGGCGGTCACTTTGCAGCCATGGTCGTGTCTCTTGCTCCGCGACCAAACAAGAACGGCACAACCATGAACCGAGAAGCGACGGTGTTGGCTCACAAGACGTTCCATCGGTACACGACACGGCGAAAGCAGGGTGGCTCGCAGTCAGCCAACGACAACGCCAAGGGTGCGGCGCACTCAGCCGGTTCAAGTCTGCGACGGTACAACGAGCAGGCCTTGGTGGAGGATGTGCGAAATCTTCTCCAGGACTGGAAGGCCTTGCTTGACACGTCAGAACTGCTTTTTATCAGGGCGACGGGCGTGACAAACCGGAGAACTCTTTTCGGGCCATACGAAGGCCAAGTGTTGAAGCACAACGATACTCGACTGCGAGGTTTCCCTTTCAGCACGCGACGAGCGACGCAGAATGAGCTTATGAGATCGTTCATCGAGTTGACCCGACTAAAAGTTCGTGAGATTGACCCTGCTGAGGTCAAGAAGGAGCCCGAGCCTAGCGCAACTCCGACAAAGACGCAGTCGAAGCCTTCAAAGCCCAAGTTATCAGAGGAGGAAGAGACAGCATTGCTACATACCTCTCAGCTCCAGGCTTTCACACGGAGAAGCAAAGTCCCCGCCCTCCTCTCGTACCTCAAGAACAACAGTCTCTCGCCCGACTTTGAGTTCCAGCCTGTTGAGCAAAACCACCACGCCCCACGACCACTCCATCTTGCCGCGGCCCAGAACGCTGCGCCGCTTGTGTTAGGACTTCTGGTGCGAGGTTGCGCTGATCCCACGATCAAGAACGGCGAAGGCAAGACTCCGTTTGAACTCGCCGGCGAGCGAGCAACCCGTGATGCTTTCCGTGTGGCGCGCTCAGAGCTTGGAGAGGCCAAATGGCCCTGGGATTCAGCCAAGGTACCGCCTGCGATGACAAAGGCTGAAGCGGATAAGCGTGATGAACGAGAGAAGAAGGAAGCGGATACCAAAGAAGCAGAGCGGCGACGTGCGGAGGAGAAGAGGCTGCGAAGTGAAGGACCCAAGGTGCCTGAGGGCCGAAAGCAAAAGGGCAACACGCTCTCTGCGGGATTAACAAAGACACCTCAAGAGAAGAGAGAGGCTGAATCAAGAGGGTTGACACCAGAGATGAGGGTGAGGTTGGAGAGGGAGAGGAGAGCGAGGGCAGCAGAGGAAAGGATACGGAGAATGCAAGGTGGGAGTTGATGGGGTTGAAGAGAAGAGTAGTAGCATTCTTCTAGGCAGTATAAAACAACATCTTCCTGAACCGGCTCATTTTGGTCATTCCCTGATTGAGTTTCACCTGGTGGTTAGTTTATTGTCGCAAGCTTGTTCTCCACTCCTTGTCAAGTTCAACGAATACTCCCGATTAGGCAAGGAGACATTAACGACAGCTCAGAATATCGCCTACATATCCCACACCCTTTTTAGGTAGTGTATGAAGCCTTGAATTCGTCAACTTGACTAGAAACTGAGACTTTCCATGTCAGTCCAGACTTTAACCTCGCTCCCTCTGCAATGACTGGTTCGCTATCCTCGATGCCCTAGCCGTAATCACCTCCAACACAGTCCGAACGGTCCTTTGCAATTAGTTTCCCGGAATTTTTAAAACCAACATGGTTTGTACAAGCCATCGCCCCCTTCTAAAAGTAGATGTTTACATAGATGGCACTCAAGAGACGCACATATTTGGCCCACCAACTTGGCCATTTACCGCACTGTTATTCACACGATGCATAGTTTGACGAGACATCATCGTATTAGTTTTTAAAAATTGCGACGTCCTATTACAATACAATCTCTAGATTAATTTACGACAGTCACCTTTTCGTGCTGTGATACTTTTGCATCCATGCAAAGAATGATGGATCAGCATCAAGCATTCTAGTGCTTCCAGAGGCCTTCACAGCCGAGCGCATACCAACCATCAGGTCGAGGACCAGTCAGTGTGACATTCTCTCCCTTCTCCAGGATGGACTGCCTCATTCGAAGGTCGGCATAATCCTGGCCAAAGCCGATATGCATCGCCATGGACAGCCACCGCCCCTCAACTGAATCCTCGACCTGGATCGTGATGGGGCCATATCGGTAATTGGGCCCCATGTATTTCGTCCAGTTGTAAAGCCGGTCTGGGGCTTTGAGAACAAACCTGGTGCTGGATGGCTGCTTCATTGATATGAATCCTTCAGTCCGTCCATGGGAGTTCTTCTTGAACTTGACGTACAACAACTTGGATTCGATTTCATGGTTGATGGGCTCCGGCAGCTCAATAATGAAACAAGACTGTCCCTCTCGTCGAGGGGCTCGGAAGACGAGAGGGGGGTAAGGGATGATTATCGGGCTAAGGTAGGACTCGACAATGTCAAGAACCATGAGGCGGTCTGGGTCAGCCGTCTCGAGGGACGCACCCAGCGTTGACTCCCGTGATTTGCGTTCAAAGAATTTGATAGGCATCTTGTGATGGATGATTTTCCTGGCGTGGGCGGTTGTGTAGGTGCTTACTATGTTTCCTTTATAGAGTAGCGAGCTTCTGTCTTGGTGGTGAAAAGATTATTTGGATCGGAGCTTAAGAGAGAGGTTGTTGATATTTAAACTTTGATATGACTTTGAGATGTAGTTGACAATGCCCGTTCAGCCTTTGACTAGTGCCTCGGAACTTGACTGAACATTACCATTGTTGAGCGTGAACAAACCATCACTTTCTTTATTTTCTTTCGAGTACTCATGCTTGTCTCCAACGCGCTCTTTATATACCTTGCAGGAGAGACTTGAGATCAGGCGTGGTGGAATGTGAAGCCAAACCCGGATATGACGGGAATCACGACCGTTTCAAAGCCTGCATGCAATCAGCAAAGTTACTACCTCTGAACAATGAACAACGACCGAGGCAAAGATTCCACTAGCATGTAAATAGATTACCAGTCAGTTACATAGCTACAGTTAGCCGCCAGCTGCACTTGATGCACAGCCTCGGAACACAGTTGCAGAGGTTCTAAACAGCGAGAGGCGGCAATGATTTTCCAGGACGGACAGACACTCTCACAGAACTCGCTGCAGTTGCTTACAGAAATCTCAATGCGCATGGTACTCGTAAACCCTAAATTCTCTACCACTTTTTTCTACCCGCGCAGCTGAGAGCTGGTGGTGTCTCTTGCGCATGACTTGCTTTTCCATCATTAACCTTCCATGGCTGCCGTTATGGAAGCTTAGAATTGTCTGATTGACTTTACTTCATGATTCTAATACGTCCACGTGTATAACTGTGTTCTTTTTCACTGGAGGTAATGTGCCCTGGAGACACATCGTGGTACTCAATATCACCAACTCGTCCATGTCCACACCAATCTCACCCAGCATGTCGGAGCTACCATGCCACATCAGGTTTCTTTGTTGTCGGAAAATCAACTCTATAAATGCGCCGAGGAGATTCTATATATAGCAAGATATGAGAAAAGATCCTCAATCTCGGTGTAATGCCAAAGGGACACAAAGGTAAGTAAGCATTTGACTCCGCCACAAGCTTCGTGCCCACACCCTATACACCGAGCATCAAAGAAAACGCCACTTCGGGAACGGCACCATCGGTCAAGGTCCATGCTATTTCCAGCCTCAATCAAAGCAAGAGACACGTCAGGATCAATCTCGTTCCTCCTCTCCTCGTGGGTAAATATCTTTCCCCTGTGATAGGACACGAGACATCACCACAGCTGCGTACTCAGCCTCATACAAGCGTAGAAGCAGGGTCAACGCGAAAAATCAGCTTGAAACAAGGGTTGGCATTTAATTTAATGACATGGTCAACTACATGAGGACAAACCCACTTGGCCACAACTCCCCCTTATCCAGCATCTTTCGGTCATTTGGGACACTGGACAAGGAAGGAATAAATCAACTCCCACGCCCTTTCAGCTTGTTCCATGATCAAGGACAGATACATCCCATTGAGGGACGTATCGAGCTCGCCGGTGACTGTATAACCGTCGATGGGGGTGGTGAGCTCCTTTCGGTACTTCTTCATCACACCTACAGGACCTTCAAAGTTGAACCCATTAGTATCGCACGGAGATATCAGCATCTCCACCTTCTTTGGGTTCAGCTCGATCCTCATCTGGACGAAAAGGTCCTTTGGCCCATTGGGGAGGATGGGATTACGCGAGTGTACCATGTATTTACCCACGAACCCTGAGCCGGGGGCGTTGGGCTCCTGCTGTACGATCATGTACGTCTCGTTCAGAGCTTCCACGTTCATGCACGGCTCAAAGTATCCATGCA
Organism: Ascodesmis sphaerospora; assembly: GCA_027569015.1. Lineage (NCBI taxonomy): Eukaryota > Fungi > Ascomycota > Pezizomycetes > Pezizales > Ascodesmidaceae > Ascodesmis > Ascodesmis sphaerospora. Next base: position 875,561 of record JAPPUR010000015.1, on the reverse strand, counting down.
GGGCTTTGCTGATGAACCTACCAGCGTCCGTGTCCAGCAACATGCTCGCCTTGGGGTCTTTTTCTACCTTCTCCTGCCAGGCCGATTTGTCCTGTCGTGCCTCGGCCATGATGACGTCGCTCTTCTCTGGGGGTGAGCTTGCACAAAAGGCCTTTTTGTTGTCTGCCAGAAACTGGGAGACATGCCCGTATATTTGCCTGAGATAAGGATCTTGGGACACTTCTTGCCAGAAGCAGCAGTGGTGGACGTTTTTGCCTTTGCCTGGGGAGTGACTGGCACCGACCCAGCCGTTCCTGTTCCAGTCGATTTTGGCATTGCTGTCCTTGCTGCCGTTGTTGGTAGATTTACCATTCTGGTGGCTGTTGCCGCTCTCCCGGCTCTCACGGTCCCGTTGTTTTGGCTTGTTCTGTTGGTTTTGTTGGTTCTCTTGTTTTGGCTTGCTCTGCTGATTCTCTTGATCCTTCTGGTACTTCTGGTCACCGTCATCCTCTTGGTCGTTGTTACTGCGCCCATCGTTATGGTGTTTCCACTTTCTTCCTCTGTGATGGCCGCCACGACCACGACTGTTATCCCAAGCCATTTGACGATTCAGTGTTTAGTGATTGTGATGAAGTTGGCGAGGCGAATCAAGTTATTGGTCTCTGTGGGCAGCAAAAAAGGAGCTCGAGGGTAATCCCTCGGCTCGTTGACTCTTAAGTATCTTAGCAGTTCACGAAGCTCATTGTTTGTGGCTCATCGTTCGCAGATCAGAACAAATTGCCAACAGAGAGCAAGCGAACATTACGTATCCTTTTTGTACCGAGGCTCATTGTCCATACCAGTTCTAAACAATAGCGTACAAAGGATGATGAGTGGCCCAACAGACCAGCCGCCAGAAAATTCAGACACTAGCTCATCTCCTGAGTTGTCAAAGTCTCGCGTATGTTCCCATTGATACCTTGTACACGAACACAATCAGACATCGACATCGGAAAGGGGGATGAAGGGCCAGTGATCAGTTGGGCTCCAGAACTGAACATGGCAGACACAAGCCGATGCAATGGCGGTGATATGGCCTGGATATCTTCGGCACCTCTATAGCCAAGATTTTCATGTCGATTTGAAAATCAGAGTATCCTCTCAAGTGTCTTAACCCCTACCAAAAGGCTGGCTACGTTCCACATGCATGGGCCAACCTCTGACGGCAACAGAACAGTCAAAAGGACTCGTCACCGTATCTTCATCGTAAAGGTATGGCAGAACCTTGTGGGCTGAACGCCCTAGTATTTCATCGTCTCTGTTGTCGGATCCTCTGGGGTGTGAAATCCAAAGAGGCGGGCCGGTCGATGGGCAGGGGAGCGTCCGTACATACGGACCAGGAGACAAAGGATCCACGAGCGAATGGAACTCGGCAACATGATACCTCACAAAGAACGAAAGGAACAGTCTCTGACTGAAGGCGGACGGAAGCGAAGAAGCCGAGGTGGCATCATGTGGTATCTCGGGTCGGTTCATGAGGTGCTGAAGAAATGCGATTGGTGGTTTGACCACGGAAAAGGAGCCAACTGAGGAGAGAAAGCTGGAACACTGTCAGTACCAACTTGCGGTGAGAGTAACGCTTGAACAAGTCGAGTTATCGTCTTGTTCGAGGCTCCATCGTGGAGTCTCCAGAGTTCCAGCGGTTTAACCAACAGAGAGTGCGGTCAAGCCGCAACACTTGTTTGTTACGACACCTGAAGTCACAACACAGACATCCAAAGCTGAAAATTGGCTCAGCCCTAGAGTTTCGCATAAAAGACAACTCGAATGCCTTTTCTGTCCTAAAGATCTGCCGAATGGGTGGGCAACACGGGGTTAAAGGGTTTGAGCCATATCGCTGGTGAAACCGGCCCGAGTCCGTGTGCTTAAAGGGGTTGACAAATATAGAAGCCCAAAGCGGGCCAGGACAGAGGCGACCTTGATGATCATCTTGAGATGATAGCCCTGGAAGGCGCTCGCTCGCGTGCGAAAGCGAAGACCACCATGAATCTATCTCTGCCCACGCGTGGTACAACTCTCCCAGATCCATGACCCTTGCCCGACCCTGTGGATGAGGCCAGGATGAATAAGTGGTAGAAACGGAAATCCACCACTCAGCTAGGCACGGACAAGGACAAATGGAAGATTCCACACTTTCACTGCCACCTCCTAGGGACCCTAAAAGAGAAAAGGAAGCCGAGTGCTTCAGGTGTCCAGCGCCCGATGTAGCATCACCTCCGCCCATGGACCAACAGAGGAAGGCACCGGGACCCAGCTGCAGGTACCCGGTCCTGGCCGACTAGCAGGCACAAGGCTGGGCCATTGTCGGCCGCAGGAGTTGTTCACAGGCCATGGCCCGGTTCCCCTGTCGGGGGATGCTAGGTACGGCATCTCGCCACGGCCATGTCCCCACGAGGGGTTCGGCAAAAGGCAGACGGAAAAACATGGCACCAACGAGGTCCAAGGAGAAATAATTTGACGGACAAGCCGTTGGTCGAGTCCAAGAAATCCTTCCGTAGCCTTGGCCATGAGAAAACAACGCCGGCAGACCAACAACATCGGGCATTTTTGTGCATGAAACGGCCGGACAACCACCACCAAGAAAGACGCTTCTGGGCCGACGATCAGTGGGGAAAGGCTGAGGCAAGGGAACCTGGCCACGAGAGAAAAGGAGGAATGGGAGGCCTGGAAGTCGATCGACCAGGACGGCTAATCAATCGCCCAAGCGTCTGGCGATGAACGTGCCACAGGACATGTCAAGAGGGGCGAATTCGATGCCTGTATCTCAAGGTTCAGCTGTGAGTGAACCAACATACGCACGCGAATCTTAAAAAAAACGTACCACCATGTTTGATTGCAAATGTGCACTTGGCAGTAGATTGAGGCCCGCTCTACGACACGACGCAACACAAAAGTGCACCGGATTGACTCGTAGTCTCGACGTAGAGACGTTGCTTCACCGTTCAAAAAGTAAAAAGAGGGTCACAGCTTGAGTGGATGGCGTCGGTCGGTCGGTCGGTGGTGGTGACAGATCAAATCGCGGGTTTCAGCAAAAGCCGCCATCACCGCAACTCGAAACGCGATAGAGCCAGAAAAAAAGAAGACACTGGGGGAGCTACCCTTGCGTCCCTTGATCTTTCTGGCTAGTGTCGCCTGGGAGCTTCGCCAGGGGTAGCACATCCCATCATGGCTCGACCTGAGAGAGAACAGAACATTAGCCCCTGGCAGAAAATACGACAAACCCCGGAAGCGGCGGGAATGGCGACGTTCCGTGATTGACATGTTTTTCCGTCTCTGACTCTAACCAATTCGCAGCACCGTGATTCACCGTCCAACAAGTGGGGGATGATGTGCTTCTAGAAGCCCAGCCCTTTGAAAACAAGCGAAACGACGCAAGAGGCGCAAAATGGGTCCGACGGCGCGCGGAGACTACGGCGAACCATCAATAGTTGACGGACGCCAAAACAATGGCGTGAGCAAGCCACGGGGAGTTGTCTGTCGATAAGCTCTGAGCAGAAGCGGGTTAGTCTTCAGGTGTCTAGTCAACAATAACAGTTGTTACCTGACCTATAGTGACGTTGACAAAGTGCCTGCTTCCGAGAGGCTGCGGCGTAAAAACTCTGTGAACAAGACGGGAAATTAAACAAGGAACCGTGGACTCCGGTCTACCAAACAAGTGTGGTGGAGGGCCGTTCCGATTCGGCCGTCGCCAGATTCAGGTGAGGGAAGGGAACCGTGTTTTGGTGGAATCGGTGACGGACGGACTTAAAGGTTTCATACTTGACGGCTGTGCTTTTTTGTTTCAACTGTTGCTGTATCTGGTCGAAACAATTTGGCGAGAGAAAGAATTTGGCGAGTAAGCATGCAATCAAGGTTGATGTGAAAGATCCTTGACAGCCGTAGATGCGACCCGTCATTCATATCACAGCGTGTTGAAGGCCTCTCAATCTTCACAGCATCGGCGGCTCTATGTTGGAAATTATGCTTAAATCATGCGGTGCAAGTTCTTTACCTGTATCCGAACTCTTCATATCCTATCATTCTGATCTTGTCCCGTAAAGGCGGTTGCTGTTGAGATGCTGGCGGTTAACTCTGATCTTGATCACCTACCTACCCGGGACTTTCAAGGAACGGCCAATGCGCGCTGATCAATCCGTAAACGGAGAGATCTCATCGAGTGATTCCCAGAATAAGCACAAGTAAAACCAGCCCGGATGTTTCATAGGGCCTTACCCTTGCCATGTTCTTCTTTTTGAGACCCTTCAGTGTCCAATATGGCTTTTGTTCAAGGATCCATTGGTGAACTTTGAGCGGCAAGGCTGCTGCTCTGTCTCAGATCGGGTCACTGAGTCATCTCTGATTGGCTGCCCTGATGTTGAAACAACCAGGGGCAGCCTGTCCTGAGACAACTCCAGCGTCAAACGACGCCACGCGATGGTAGCGCGAGCTGGGTGCTAAAAATGAACATGCACGGAGGATTTGAAGAGAAAGAAAACTGGGGAAGACATGGACTTTTCTGATTCCGACAGCTATGACAAAGGCGGAATTTTGGAGGTAGAGACGGCAGAGGAACCTTTGCTTGTGCTCAGCGCTGAGGCCAGCCGCCTGTCTCAGTTATCGTTGCTCGAGCGTAGTCTGGTGTCCGTCCGTTCTGGACGGAGTACGGAGTATCCGCCAGTTGATCTGAACTGCCAGTGCCAAGCAGCCAATATACACAGGGAATTCCGCGTATGACGGCATCGCAAAACAAAACCACCAGATAGGAAAGTTACGAGCTAGAACAAATCGACAAAACCCGGAGATGATGTTTCCTCGACGCGAGATTGGCTTCCAGCTCGGTGTTGTGAAGCCATCACCTGCAGAACCTGAGGCCCCATGTCACGGAACCCCCCATCAGTCAGGCGATGCGAATGTCAGGGCGGCCCCATGCCAAGCGTGCTCTCTCTGGCCGATGTCTCCCACGGACCTTGGCCCACGCTTTGAATCCCTGACAGCCACAAACGTTTATTCATGATCAATGGCTGGTTGTACGCTTAATCCCGGAGCGGGACGGTGGTAACGGTGGGAAATGGGTGGAGTGGCTCTATCCCGTCCCGGGCGTTGAATCGGCCTCGGTACCATGCTGCAAAACGGGGAAAGCGTGCGAGTTGAGCATCCTGGAACAATTCTCTGGTGTGCCCTCCAACGGGCGTCGACCGCATGAATCTGTGCAATTTCTCGACGTAGCATCCCGTGACGGATTTGTACTGACGTTGGCTGCAGATTGCATGGGTGAACCTACCTTGGGTATTTCCGGAGGCCATTCGTAGATCCGCCGACGGCAGTGAGGATCAACCACATGGCAACGGAGGCGAGTGTATTTTTGGTGCTTATGCGAATTCTGTGTTTCTACTCAAGCCTACCCGGCACTGGCAACTATGTGCGAGCGATAGAAGACATGATTTGTCTGCGGAGGATCAAGGAAGAAGTAAAAGGACATGCCTACTGTGATGGATGAATCCTGTGGTATTGGACGTTGAGGTTGTAGTGGCGGCCTCCATTTTGGCCACTAAAAATTGGTTCCCTTCCATTAGCACCTTTCCTCTGCAAGTCATGCCCGCTGCTACTGCTCTCCGCGGATAGACGTCCAATGCCCTTCAGTTGGTGGCTTTCTGGGGAAGAGGCCACCAGAGACATTCTCCTACAGGGGCCAACCCGCCACTGGAAGAACTTGCTCCCTCCCAATGACCCCTTGACTGATCCATCCGCTTCTCACTGGCTCCCACAGAGACACCCCAAACCGCCAACCGCCAGGGCGCCATCGAAGCGCTGCAAGTCTATTGGTGGGCGCATCGCCCGTGGTATCCGTACCTGCAGATGCTCCTGGAGGGGCATCAACGGAAGCTCCACCATCCACCAAAAGGAGGTGCTTAACGCTCTCTGATAAGGTGGCGAAGCGTTTCAACGATCAGGCTGCGCTTGGCCGTACGCGGAGCTCAATGGAACATCGACAGGCCCCCAGCAACGGCAGCGGCGGTATCAGAGAAGCATGCTGGCTTCAGGAGGCAAAACGCCGAGCAACAGCAGCAACAACTGGCGGTGGGTTTTCTCCTATCACGATCAGAGATGTGCACTGACTGTCTCGCTTTGTGCTCATCTTGTGCTTTGTGGCCTCACATCTCCAGCTCGCTCGTCCACCATCACCGCAACGCCGTCGTCGGTGGAAAATCCACAAGTTTGAGGACAAAGCGCAAGACTCTCTCTCTTTGTCTCTGATTCGCCGCACATCAGCTCGCTTCTTTGTCGACGATCAGCCCTCTGGCGTCTAGTCGACAGATCTAGCGAGGCGTCATTGCTCAACGACTGCCCCGCAGCGCGCTGCTGATAGACGCCCGCCCCGCGACGGGCATTCAGCATCAAAGACACCAGAGCGCTCTGTCAACAGCTCATGCGGCTGATCCAAAGTTAGCACATCGGAGTTTTCAATAGAAATATGCATAATCTTGTCCGACTCGGGAATAGTCACAACTCTTGACACACACACAGACAACGCACGCAGGATGGATGGCCATGCACAACGCGGCAATGCACAATCGGGCATCTGATAGGGTACTCCGTGCACAATGGCATAAACAAATATGTCAACGGATCCAAGTCTGGGCTGCGAAGAGGAAAGGGGATGCCTCCTTACCCATGGCCAGGCACAGGCATCACATTGGCCGCTGTCGATTTTCCCGTGCTCATTCATGGTGCCAGCACGCTCGGCCATCAGTCCATCCAGCCTTCAGGACCACATTGGTGCCCTGGTCTCGGCAGCAAGAAAGCCCTCCCTGGATGCTCTCTGGCAGGGCTTCTACAAATCGTTTGGCTTCGCCTAGCCCGCTGTCGGATACCCTTGTCAGCGGGGCTCTCCCACGGCCCCCAGATCCCTGCAGACTGACCCTGGTCCCTTGTTCCTGGAGCCGCCCTCTGGACTGCGAACCGCTTGGCCACCACCTCACCGGAGAGCTTGGACGGTGGATGGACCGCTGCACTGCTCAGGAGCCTCACGAGCCCTCTTGTCTCCTCCAGCCGTGCTCAACCTGACCCAGAGGCACACCAGGGGTTTCCATCGTCGGTGCCTTCTCCACCCAGACATGGATGGCCGAGGGGCGCATGCTTGGCACCAGATGCCGGGCTGGCCGGTCTTTGTGCTCTGCTCTGCTCTGGCAGTCAGTCTCCCACTTCCTGTCTGGATGCTTCTTGGGTATATAGTAGCTTCCTATGCCCTCCCATCTTTGGCCTTTCCTCTTGCTTCATCACCACCTTCATCTTTTCCTTTTTTCCTTTACTCTAAGCAAATATCTCTTTTCTTCGGTGTCAAAGTCATTCGTTTCCTTTGGCCCACACGTCTCTTAATTACTTTCTCACTATCAACTATCTGCACTCATTCGCTACTACCAACTAGTTTTACAACAACTTCTTCGACAACCTATTCACAATGAAGGCTACCTTCGCCCTCCTGGCAGTTGCTGCCAGCCTTGGCGAGGTTTCCGCTACCGTGAGTATCCCTGCTCTCCAGAGCCTCATCGCATCTCATCGATCGAATACTTACACATTTCTAGTGGGGTAACTGGAAGGAAGCTCCCAAGTACTCTCCCCCTCGTGCCGTCGACAACAAGTGTGACGACAAGCAGAAGGGTGGCTGGTCTTGGGATGACCTCGACGTCGGCAGCTTTGACAAGTATAACAACTGGGACTTCAGCGGCTGGAACTGCGGAGAAGACAAGTCGAAGCGTGATCTTAGCGGCCGTACGTTCGGAAAGACCATTTACGGAGAGTGTGGCTCCTCCAAGGAGTCTGCTCCCTCCTTCGGCTGCAACAGCGGCAACTGCGGTGGTGGCTATGACAAGTTCTCTGTGAAGAAGTTCCACGTCAAGCCCGAGTTTGACTGCCGTCTCGAGTTCCACTACGAGATGCCTGACGGCTCCAACTGCAAGCACCAGTCTGACTGCTCCAAGGACGGTACCGATGTCTACAACTCTCAGTGTGGTGGTGCCAAGAAGGTCCGCATCGTCTACCCCAAGCAGCCCAACAAGCCCAAGGAGAAGTGCCGTGTCGAGATCCCCCAGATCGACTTCGACTGCGACAAGCCCGAGAAGCCCGTTTGCACCAAGTGCCAGCAGACCCAGACCTTCCCCTACGGTGACAACACCAAGACATTCCCTGGTGGCGACCACACCAAGACTTTCCCCTACGGCGACAACACCAAGACTTTCCCCGGTGGCGACCACACCAAGACCTTCCCTGCTGGTGAGGAGACCACCACTGCCCAGCTCCCTGGTGAGACCACTTCTTTCCCCGGCTCTGAGGGCACCACCAGCGTCCCTGTCGGTGAGGAGACCACCACTGTCCCCAGCGGCGAGGAGTCCACCACCTTCCCCGGTGAGGAGTCCCAGACCGTTCCCACTGGCGGCGAGAACACCCAGACCTACCCTGCTGGTGAGGAGACCACCACTGCTCAGCTCCCTGGCGAGACCACTTCTTTCCCCGGCTCTGAGGGTACCACCAGCGTCCCTGTCGGCGAGGAGACTTCCACTGTTCCCACTGGCGAGGAGACCAAGACTGTCCCTAGCGGCGAGGAGTCCCAGACCTCTCCCATCAGCGAGCAGACCACCAGCTACCCTGGCGGCGAGGAGACCACCAAGACCTTCCCCTACGGTGAGGAGACCACCATTGTCACCACCTTCGACAGCACCTCTACCATCTTCACCACTGAGATCACCACTGTCACCTCTTGCGGCCCTGAGGTCCCTGACTGCCCCGCTACTCAGGGTACTCCCGTCGTCGTGACCCAGACCGTTCCTCTGACCACCACCATCTGCCCCGTCACTGAGACCCGCGTCGAGACCAACCCTCCTGCTGGTGAGACCGTCCCCGCTACTCAGCCTGAGGGCCAGAAGACCACCACTGCTCAGTCCCCTGGTGAGACTCAGTCCGTTCCCGAGGGTGAAGAGACCCCCTCTGTTCCCGCTGGTGAGGAGACTGTCCCTGCTACCCAGCCCGAGTCCGGCAAGACCACCACTGCCCAGTCCCCTGGTGAGACTCAGTCCGTTCCCGAGGGTGAGGAGACTCCCTCTGTCCCCGCCGGTGAGGAGACCGTTCCCGCTACCCAGCCTGAGGCCGGCAAGACCACCACCGCTCAGTCCCCTGGTGAGACCCAGTCTGTCCCTGAGGGTGAGGAGGAGACCTCTTCCGTCATCACCACCACCTACGACAGCACCTCCACCATCTACACCACTGAGGTCAAGACCATCACTTCTTGCGGCCCTGAGGTCACCAACTGCCCCGTCACTGCTGGCACCCCCGCTGTTGTCACTGAGACCATTGCTGTTTCCACCACCATCTGCCCTGTCACTGAGACCCTGACTGGTAACGAGAAGCCCAGCTACACCAAGCCTGCCAACGGCGGTGACAAGACCACTGAGGGCTCTTCCCCCGAGGCCACCACCGATGTCCCCGAGGAGGAGACCACTGTTGTCACCACCTACGACAGCACCTCCACCGTCTACAGCACCAACGTCAAGACCATCACCTCTTGCGGCCCCGAGGTCACCAACTGCCCCGTCACCGCTGGTACTCCTGCCGTTGTCACTGAGACCGTCGCTGTTTCCACCACTGTCTGCCCCGTCACTGAGACCCAGACCCACAAGTCTCCAAAGCCCACTGGCTCCAAGCCCAGCGGCGACAAGCCCTCTACTGAGAAGCCCGACACTCCCAAGGATGGCTACAACGTTCCTGACGTTGTCCCCAGCTGCCTGAACACCTTCATCCAGTACCTTGAGAACTGTGAGGACAACACCGACGCTGCCTGCTACTGCCCCGAGAAGTCCTTCGTCGACAACGTCTTCCAGTGCCTGTACGCCCACGCTGAGAACGACGACATCGTCGCCGAGGCCGTCTCCTTCTTCCAGGGCATCTGCGCTCCCTACGCTGAGCAGAACCCCGTCATTGCCACTGGTGCTGACTCCGTCACTGAGCACATCACTGTCACTGGCACCACCATCATCACCTCTGCCCACTACACCACCGTTGTTGTTGCCACCACTGTCACTGAGCCTTGCGTCTCCCAGGGCACCACCATTGAGGGCAGCTCCACCGTCAAGACCATCGAGACTGAGATCGTTGTCCCCGAGGTTGGCTTCACCTCCGGCCCCGCTGGCAACGGCCCCATCCCCGCTGCTCCCACTGCCCCCGCCACCGCTCCCGTCACTGCCCCTGAGGCCGGTGCCACTGTCTACCCCAACCCTGAGGCTCCCGCCGCTGGCGAGACTCTCATCACCAACAAGCCCGTCGCTGGCACTGGTGGCATCCCCGTTCCCACTTCGGCTCCCGGCAACGTCCCCGTGACTGCTGGTGCCGCTCGCAACGGCATGGGCATCGCCGCTGCCATCCTGGCTGTCGCCATTGCCCTGTAAGGGTCTTGACGAGCACTGCACATAAGCTTTGTTTTCCTTGTTATCTATAGATTGGGTCTTGGTACCTGAGGCGGAACATGTATGTCACTTGTATATCCCGCATCCCGAGACCGCTCCAAGCTTCCAGGGAAGCCTCCCAAGCGCGCTCATCAACATGTATCATTCTTACGATCCTTACGAAAAATATGCATTGGTGTGGAACGTTGGAACTTACCCGACCCCCCTGACGGCTTGTCGTCGGGGTCGAAAATCACTGACACAAAAACAAAAAAAGAGCACGGGAAGTTACCGGCCGAGCCGACATGCATATAGACGCATATATACCCGCTGGCTGGTTTGTGTAATCATAATATTGACTGATTTTTCTCTTTTCAATCAACTCCGATGCTCAATCTTTGTCCCTTGTGAAGTCTATGCTGCCTTGCCTTGCCTTGTGAATGTTGAAACATGAATCGACCTTTTCTGGTTGCCTGTGACTTTTAAACTGGTGCTCTCTATGGCCTTTGACCTTGGCCTGACAGTCTTCCCTTTGTAGTATTCTTCGATGTTGTGTGTGGACAGGCTTTACTCATGTGTCTTGACGCCGACACCTTGTCATTTGATAGACATCACAAGTCGACGTAAGATACCCAATAAGTTTCGGACCCCCCTAGGTTGCGGATATAACTGTTTGGCTATTGAAAACCCCGATGTTTATTTAATTGATTGAGGCAACTCAGTATACCTTACCTTTCTCCAGCCGAAACCCCCTTGGTTGTCTTAGCTATTGAAAGGCCTTGTCAACACGGAGCGGACAAGGTAAATTTGTCGGGTTATCTGGTCTACAGAATTTTCCCATCCTTGCTTACCCCCCCTCGTAGACTATGGAGGACTCATCTTCATCTTACAGCTTGTGGTTACAGTCAGGTACCAAGTGACACACCTGTCTTCCCGATGTGCATGTCAGCACCAGTCAGCACCAATCTGGATCCTTCGTGTGAGCTTATTTCAACGTCGTTGGACGGTACACAGACGGGAAACAAATAGTAAAAGTTAATCTTGTGTGGTAGGAGGGAGAGCAGATCTTTTCGAGTCGGTTGGTCGGCGTCGTCACGGTTGGGCTGTAGCCGAGTGCACAGTCGAACTTGTACCACGTCAGGGAGCGGAAGCGGAAGCGGAAGCAGGGTCACTTCGGTATTAAAGATGATGTATCTCTCCGAGAGGGTGGATTAGTTAGAGAGAGCGCAAAATGACGTTTGATTTGGAGAGGGACCACTTGCCGAGGCTCGACCCACACAGTCAGAGAAGAGGAGAGGAGAGAGAGGATGGTCGGTGATGGGAAATGCCGAATCCAAAGAGATGCATTCTGGGCGCGAATCTGGCTACAAGGGTCATGATGCAAGGACGGCCCTCGGTTACAACCCCGGTCATCAGAGCGGTATCTACAGATTTGTTTCAGCGCATCACGCAGCGGAATCAAGAGATGGTGGTTCAGTTCAACTTGGCTCCTTGTTCACCTTCTTTGGCCTCTGTTGCTCACGATCGTCATGGGCTTCCGACCTCCCCTATTGGCTAGTGTTACTCCAGCGTCTTTTCCGTGCCGAGGCCCTGGAGCTGGCGCACCGACGTTTGTGGGACTTGTGTGCCGTGGAACTCCAAGACAGTGGATGGGGTTGAAGAAATAAGGGGGACACTTGAGGAGCGAGGGTACCTCTCTGTCCTTGATATTGTATATGATTTACCACAGAAAGAATTATGTAAAATATCTAGAAAAATCCTTCATCAGACTGTGATACTCCGTATGTCTTCATAATTATTTACGAATTTTATTAGAGATGTTCAAGGCATCTGATGACAACACCGAGTCGATGCCCCTGTACTGGTGTCTCATTCATTCCCATCCCCCCTCGGCGCATGCGGGGGATGGAGCAGGTGGGCCAATGCCAAGGCGCCTACCCCAGCTTTTCCCTTTTCCTCGGTGGGAGCCCAGGTCTTGAATTTGGCGACAGCAAGACGCCGCCTTATCTACCTTCCCCCTTCTCTCCCCAATTGTCTCTCCCTTTTCTCTCCCTCTCAGTCCCTTCACTCGCTTGCGCAGCTTATATCTCCAAAACCTCCAGCGACAATGGTCTTTCTACCTCCCCCCTCGGTCCCAAAGCTCCCCTTTGGTATGCTCCTCTCCTCTGGTTTCTTCTGCCGTGACTTGCTTGCTCACAACGCGCCTACCCGCAGATCCTCCCGACTCAATCACCATCCCCGAGTTTGTCTTCTCCGACAAGTACGGCCGGAAGCCCTTGTCTCGGTCTAGAACGCCCTACACATGCGGCATCACCGGAAAGTCGTACACCACCTCCGAGGTCGAGGAGCGCGAGAAGCTGCTCGCCCGCGCGCTTGCGAAGCGCCTCGGCTATGACTTGACCGACGGCACAGAGTGGGACAGGGTTCTTGCGCTGTACTCCCTCAACACGGTTCGTATGCCCAGAGCTGTCGTGCGAGGAATACACATGCTAACTGAACGCGTCGCACAGATTGACTACATTCCCTTGACCCACGCCGTTCACCGTCTCTCCGGCATCGTCACCCCCGCCAGCGCCGCATACTCTGCCCAGGAGCTTCAACACCAGCTCGTCTCGTCCGGCGCAAACGCCCTCTTCACCTGCGTCCCTCTTCTCGACAATGCCCTTGTCGCGGCCAAGGGCGCCGGTATCCCCGAGGACCGCATCTTTCTCCTCCCAATTCCTGGCTTCGAGGCCAAGGCTCCGTTCAAGACTATCGACGACCTGATCGCTGAAGGCAAGGATGCTCCTGAGCTCAAGCCTCTGAACTGGGTCAAGGGTCAGGGTGCGCGACAGGTTGCCTACCTGTGCTATTCCAGCGGAACTTCTGGTCTTCCCGTGAGTGTTGGTGGTATTGATCGAGACCTCTTGGCTCACAATTCTGCAGAAAGCTGTCGAAATCAGCCACCGTAATGTAATCGCAAACATCATTCAGATGACCATCCAAGACGGCGTTGGTCGCAAAGCTGCCGGCGTCGACACTCAGGTCCAACTTGGTCTATTGCCCCTCAGCCACATCTACGGCCTCGTGCCCGTTGCTCATTATGGTAGGTCTTTGTTTTGGTATGGAAGCGTGGCTGATGCTGACCCTGTGCAGGTTTGTACAACGGCGACGAGACCGTCATTCTCCCACGCTTTGAACTCAAGATGCTCCTGTCTGCTATTCAGCGGTTCAAGATTGAGCAGATGGCCCTCGTGCCCCCGATCATGATCCACATGTTGAGTAGCCAAGCTGAGTGCGCCAAGTACGACCTCAGCAGCGTGCGCTTCATCTTCAGCGGTGCTGCTCCCCTTGGAAAGGAGACCACGGAAGACCTTTGGAAGGTGTGGCCTAACTGGAGAATTTGCCAGGGCTATGGTATGAAACTCCCTTGTTCTCATCATTTCATGACTGACTCGGCCAAGGCCTCACCGAGACGTCTCCTGTCGTCACAGCCACGAGCGAGCTGGACATCGACGCTGGCACCTCGGGTACCCTCCTCCCCGGCCTCAAGGCCAAGCTCATCGACACCGACGGGAGCGAAATCACCGAGTACAACAAGCCTGGCGAACTCCTCGTCCAGGGCCCGACAGTTGTTCTGGGCTATCTCAACAACGCCAAGGCGACTGCCGAGACCTTTGTGCATCACGATGATGGCCGCTGGATGCGCACCGGCGACGAGGTTATCGTTCGCAAGTCACCCAAGGGCAACGAGCATTTTGTCATTGTGGACCGTATCAAGGAACTCATCAAAGTCAAGGTATGTTCATCAATTGTACTCATAGTCGATCCTTTACTTACACTGCATAGGGCCACCAGGTTGCTCCCGCGGAGCTCGAGGCTCACCTTCTCAGCCACCCACTCGTCTCGGATTGCGCAGTCATCCAAGTTCCCGATCTACGAGCCGGCGAGGTGCCCAAGGCGTTTGTCGTCAAGGCTCCCGAAGCCAAGGGCAAGTCTGACGATGAGGTGAAGCAGAGCATCAACAAGTTTGTCGAGGAACACAAGGCGAAGCACAAGTGGTTGAAGGGAGGCATCGAGTTTATCGATGTTATTCCCAAGAGCCCCAGTGGTAAGATCTTGAGACGGTTGTTGCGAGACCGAGAGAAGCAGGCTCGCAAGGAGAAGGGAGCCAAGCTATAGATAGGCGATTAGATACTAGACATCTAGATGAGCGATGTGATTTGGCGCGGTATTTTTGTAGTTGTAGAGGCATCTTCGCGTAGACTATCTTGCTTTAAAGAGAGTCTAGCTGATGTATAGAAAGCGAACGAACTTTTGGAATTACATGAACATTAATCTTTATCGGAAACTCATTTGACAAGAACCCGCCTGTGATCCCGATATATCGTAACAACACCCGTCTAGAAGACCATGCCCTGGGCCTGGGTGCTGCGGGCATCCTTCTTGCGGATGTCAATGTTCTTCCACATGAACAGGCACAGCACGGTGAAGGGGATGAAGCAAGCACCGGCAATCACCATCTTCTGCTGAACGACGTCGTAGGCGCCAATGATGGCATCGCGCTCAGGGGAGTCCCTGGCGTAGCTCATCTGAACAGTAATGTCACCATAGATGGTGGCAGTCATGTTCTGGGCAGACTCGGGGAGACGTCTAGCCAGCTCACCAGGGAGGATGTTGGTCCAGATACCGCCAGCGATGGCAAGACCGATAGCAGCTCCGATGGAACCAAACATACCCCACAGAGCGAGGGCGACAGCGACATCCTGGTGGTTGACAGAGGACATGACGGCGAGACGAGCAGTCAGGGACCAGATACCACTGTAGATACCGTTGAAGAGCTGACACATGACGAGCCAGTTGACAGCGGTGTGGGAGTGACGGAAGTGGATGAGCAGGGCAGTACCGAGGACCATGAAGGGGACGCCGACGAAGGAAGGCCACTTGAAGTGTCCGAGGTATCGAATAGCGCTGCTAAGGTTAGTTGTTGTTCGTTGTTAGTTAGGCGGGGAGACTCACAGTCCGACAAAGGGACCAATAAAGGCGGCCATCAAGGAGAACGAGTTGAGAATGTAACCAGAAGTGGTGATGCTCTCGAAGTGAACAACCTGCAGGTAAGATCCGTAGTAACCATCCCAGCAGCTGGTACCAGTTAGATCAAGACGCAAAAATATCCAGTAAAGCTACTCACAAGATGGAGGCAAACATGAGGCCATAGATGAGGCAGCCACCCAGGACGGTTCGGTTGGCGAGGAGGTGGAAGGGGAAATAAGGCACAGGGGCGAAGAACTTTTCCCAGACAACAAATGCGGCGATGAGGACGACTCCGAGGACAATCATGGCGATGATGTAGCCGCTGGCCCAGCCGTTGGGGGCCTTGGAGGCGAGGTTGAAAGGGAGCAGGAGAAGCGACCATCCAAAGGTGGTGAGGCTGAGACCGATGACTAGAACAAGTTAGAAATAGTAAAGATGTTGGGGGTTTCAAGTTTAACATACCATCAAACTGCACAAAGTGGTACTTGATAGACTCCCAAACAGTACGGTTGTGCACCTTTTCAGGAGCAAGACCCATCTTCTGAGCCTTGATCTCGCTCATGATG
Organism: Ascodesmis sphaerospora; assembly: GCA_027569015.1. Lineage (NCBI taxonomy): Eukaryota > Fungi > Ascomycota > Pezizomycetes > Pezizales > Ascodesmidaceae > Ascodesmis > Ascodesmis sphaerospora. Next base: position 859,552 of record JAPPUR010000015.1, on the reverse strand, counting down.
AAGATGACCATGACAGGAATGCAAAATGCAAGCAGGATAATGCAGAAAGCACCGAAAGCCCAGCGGAAGTTGACATTGACGTAAAACAGCTCGGCAATCTTGGGACCAGCAAACGTCGACGAGATGGTGGGGGTATAGTTGAGACCCATGATGATCAATCGGTTACGCAGGGTGGTGGTGTCGGCAACAACCACGTCGATAACATAGATGAGACCAAGATGGCCGACCCAGTACAGCGTGTGAGCGGCGGCGTACATTTCCACGTTCTTGCAGGTGGCCTTCATGATCATGCCGACAACAATGAGGAGAACCATGGAGCCAAAGCCCCAGACACGACCCCAGATGTCGATGACCTTTGCGATGGGAAGGGCGCAGACACCACCGAGGATGGTGGCGACGATGCTCGTGGTCGCGATGAGGCCGTGTTGGGCGAAAGCGGATGTTACGTAGGGGACGAGGTTGGACTGGACGGCTTGAAGGAGACTGTCGACAAAGGCGACAAGCCAGACACTAGACAAGTTAGTCGGTATTTTCCCAGTTGAAGACTCATTTGATTTACAAGATAAAGGTGGCAATGAGCATCTGCTTCGACCAGACAGTAGTCATGGCCTCGGCCTTCTTGACACCCTGCTGCTTAAACTCATCATCGGACAAGTCCTTGAGGTCCTCCTCGGCGATCTCATTGTTCTTTTCGTTTCCGGCGACCTTTTCAATGTCGGGGATCGACACCTCGTTAATGGGCTCGGGCCCAATCTGAGTGTGAGTCGCCATTGAAGCAAGAGTGGTCCTTGAAGGAGGCGATAGAGGTGGGTGAATGAAGAGATGCTTGCACGACAAAGAGAGCTTTCACAAGGTGGGAGAGTGCCCTGTTAAGTACCCTTTCTTCGGCCAAGATGCGACGCTGTCAGTACCGGGACGCAGACTTATTGACAGGGTCGGCGATGATCATCCCTCTGGCGAGGTATGGTTGGACTCGTGGGATGGGTCTTCCAGGGCCTAGAGTTCTGACGGTCTCCATCATCATGGGGCGAAATAATCGAGACACGAGATGGGGATGCACATGTCTAACCTGTCCAAATAATTTCCCCAAAAATATGAGAAAAATATCAAGAGTCATTATAGCATTAGTATACACTGTCTAAGCTTTGTGAATTATTCTACGATTTTTATTGTAGCTATAGTGAAGGAGATACAACAATGCCTCCATCCCATATGCCCTCTTTTTTCCATGACCCGCGCCCAGGCCAAACCCCCAAACATCAACCCATGACTGGACAATCCCACGCTCACCATGACACACTAGATAAACAAAGCTCATTACTACCCTGCGGGTGATTCGCAGCGGCGTCTGCCGTTGGGAACACAAGTTCCTAACGTTGCATCGAATCTCCAAGTCGAAAAGGCCGCACCGCGTCCCACCACGTCCCACCAAGACCCTGGGAATAGCACCGGAAAACCCCCAATTGGCAGGGTTAAGCTGTCAAGGGCCCCTTTGATTGGCCGGAGCTTATTTCCTAAAAGCTACCGGGCATGGCCCGGGGTTGAGGCTGGTGGCGGACATGCCCATCCCCAAGAGCTCGGCGCGGGACAATGGAGGATCATCGCAAATTTTCGGACACTAGTTTGATAATCTGATCATCTGATAATCGCTGACCAAGGGCCATCGGGGCAAGAGATCGGCCAACCTCTTGAGGCACAGCAACGGACGAGTCCATGGTACTGGTGTCCCTTGGCGTTAACATGTGATGAAGACGACTCTGAGGATACATGCAAGTCAAGATCTCGACTTTTAGCACTGAATCAATACTTTGTAATCGCAGAGATGAAGTCAAAGAGCCTCTTCACCTCGACTGTTGGCCGAGTCAGAATAGCCTGCCCAACAGCGCGTCTGCCGCGCTTCTCGACCCGGAGCGACACGCCGTCGACAAGGATGAGACTCACAATGGCGAGATGGGGGCTTCGATTAAGAAACCGCCACCTGCGCCAAGATCGGGTTCTGGCCTGGCACCAGGTCCCAAGCCATAGCCCGGCAGTAGTAACCGGCATGAACAGGGTCCCTCTCTGTCTTGGCGTCTAACAGTAACTTTGTGAGGCCATATCCAAACTCTTGGGGATTGGATTCTCAAACCACGTCCCACGCTGCATGTAGGTGTTGTTACATCGCAGAGAGACCTGCATCAGAGCCATGCCCGTGGAACAGATGATCAAGCTCCTGTCACCCATCGTTCACAGGGCAAAAGATCAACCCCCCCCCCGGATCGCGTACGAGCGTGGGTCCAAAAGTCCGAACCCACCAGTTCCAGTTGATTATTGAGGCAGCTAGCTCAATCCAGCCCGAGCGACCGAAAGGAGAAGAACCGATGACCAGACGAGAAACAAGCAGCCCAGGAATGGTCCACGTAAGAGGAAAAAAATTCTTCTCGAAACTGGCGCCTGGTCTTCTTGGCAAGCGCCGGTCAAGGGCAGCAAAAGCTCCGTCTTGTTCCATGGGAACCTGGAAAGGCTAGAGCCAATAGTGGCAATTCTACCGGCGTGGTGGTAAGTCCATGCTCGTCGCGTGGGTTCATCGGATGGCATGTGGAGGCTTTTCGTTGTTCGGTCACAAGTGACAAGGTTTCAGGCCTCGTAGGGCCAGGAAGACGGTTTCTCGTGAAGTGGGATTAAAGTTGAAAGACGATTCGTCAAGGAACGAGCGCTTCTTGGCGCCTTCGGTCCAGGCACCTCTGGTCTTTTCGGCGATGTCACCAAAGACGGGGATCAAATCTTGACTGGGCCGGTGGGATAATCTTGAAAGCGGATCCGGCTGCCTCTGGGTTTGTTCTTGGCTGTGGTCCGCCGTCCTTTGGTCTTCTCGAGCTAAGGCGCTGATCGATTGCCACACTGTGTTGGAGGTGCATCTTCAAACCGCCACGTTTCTTGGACTGATTGATAAGATAAGATAAGATCGGCATGAGGCAAAAGAGAGCGACCTCACCAGTCCGACACCGTGTCTGACTGTGTATTCCAGGACGTCCAGAATCCAACCCGCCCGACATCTGACCTACTTGATTGCTTGCGCAGGCGGTCACTACTCCGCTATGGGGGCAAGTAGTGACATTCTTCTCGAACACTGCGCCTCTCCTCCTTTTCGTACTTGATACAAGTACTGGCAGCTCTCAATCCTTGTCATAATTCTTCAAGTACCTATCGTACAACGTCCTTAGTTCTATCCGTTCGCATTCAAAGAGCACCTGTGCTTCATCAACATTAGGTTCATAGACAGATTCTAGGTCCACGATGACAATCCGCCCTTGCACCAAAAGAAAATTATCCAACTTGATATCATCGTAGGAAAGACCAAAGGCATTTATCTCGCTCAAGGCCTGTTCGCCCAGTTTCATAAAGTCGTCGGCTGGAAGGGGCGGGAACGGCTGCTCGAAAGGATATATACCTTGGATCCTTGACAGCACCATCGCCCGCGCACCCTCAAACGTGGCTTCGCCGTAGAATCTCGGGATGGTGCGTCCCTGTAGACTGTGCAGCCGTTTATACATGGCGTTTTCATTGTCATACTCTTCTTCCCAGTTGGGCTTTTCCCTTTTGAGGACGACATTGTCTGGAAGAGTCAGGGCAGGGAACACCCAAGCAATGGCGGCTTGGAGGCGTGGAAATCGCTCAACAAAGGATTGGAGTGTACGTTGCAGGACGCCGCGCACAATGGATAGATGCATCACGTTGCGGTGGATGTCGCTGTGGGGTGTGCCAATGGCCGAGACCAGGCTTAGTCCCATCCGGAACTGCAGCCAGAGTCCAGTCAGTTGAATGCAAACAGGGAGTTAGAGGCGAGTATTCGAACCTTGATGGGGCGAGGGTCAAGATGGCATTCTTCGAGTTGAAGCTTCTCATACATGGCAGAATGGAAGGGTAGTGAAATGATTGAGAATGCAAAGGACGAGAGGCGCGTGTTGCGGCGCAACCCCAAAGAGGCGCGAGAAGAGCGCCAAGGCACGTGATTGCGCGCAAACTTGAGGCTTACTAGACAGACACAGACGGAAACGCTCCCTTGCTAGACGGCGGCGATAATTGGGTATGAACCCAACAATCAGAGGGCGACTCTGTCCCAGGTTGTCGAAGACTTGTATGGACCTGACTGAGCGAGGTTCAGTAGCTGCCATCCCGAGCACTTGGTGTAGAACCCAGTTGACTTCCTTGCAAGAACCTCAAAGTCCGACACTGTGTCTAACTGCGTATTCCAGGACGCCCAGAATCCAACCCGCCCGACATCTGACCCGCTTGATTGCTTGGACGGGTGAAAGGAAGAGTCTCGGGTGAATCTCCGCGACAGCATCTCTTCGCTTGTTCCCCTACCCGACGGGCATATTTCCCACGACCCCCACTGCAATACATGCGACCACGAAGCATGCCATATCCGTACATCGAACTGCCCTCGCAAAAAGGTGGTAAAGCCTAGAAATAGGTGGTCCTGTAATGGTTCGGCGACAGGGATCGAGCTCGGCGTCCGCGTGGAGCTCGCGCAAGGGGTCTCGCCGTGCTTACTCTGGGGGTAAAGCTTTTAACGCAAGCTCGGCCAGGATTATCGAGTCGAGACTCTTGTCGGCCTGTTTTCCCTGGTCATGCCGACTGTTCCCTTTATTTTCCGGCCGCGTCATGAGCGAAAATGAAGAGGTACGGTGGAGTGTTTGATGCCTACCTAAGATGTGAACCATTGTTCGTGCCTTGCCGGTCGGCCACAGTCTTGAAAGTTGCGATTTCGATCGGTTTATCCGTCGTAGACGTGTGTTTCAAGACCCAGTTCATAAAGATCGATCCCAAGTGGTGATAACTGGGAGTCCACGATTCGTGATCAAGCTCGGCTTGCCACGAACCATCATCGCCCCAGTCTGATTATCAGGCGACAAAGGATTTCTCGCAGAGAGCTAAACGTTCTAGCAGATGCAAGAATCTCTAGAGAGAGCAAGTCAAGTGAAGATCCTTGAGGAGACGCTGGTTCGAATAGGGCTTAGCGAGTGTGCTCCCACGTTTTGCCAAACAAGGTTGCATGACCCGCCGTTCTTTGTGCTCCACGATTACCCTCACACGCGGGATAGGAAAATGATATTGGCATCATTTTCTTCTTCTTCTCCAATATCCATAACCACTAGTATGCCAGCCAACGCCTTCATGTATGCCTCTATTCTCTTTGCCAACCCACCTCATGCCCACTCCAACTCCCTGTGCCAGCGAGAAATTCGTCACCCGACGTGTCTGATATGCTTGGTGTACCCGTCTCTCCGGGCTCAAACGAAATCTCCATTTCATCTGTGATGGGTCCTTCAAGCAACGGGAAATTCCCCGGTGCCTGCGGAACCAGCTCTGAGTGCGTCGGTAGCAGTATTTCAAGTCCCTGCAAGCTGGGATCTACGTCCTGAATGCCTTGAGGCATGGAACGGCGGAATGGATTCCAAGGCTCATCTGTACCGTGGTTAAGCACGTTGATGCCGTACCGGGCATATTCTGGTTGTGTCCGGAGGACCACGTCTCCGGAAGACCTGGAATACGTTAGCCAATGGAAGATTGTCAACTCACGGGTACTTTTTCAACCTACCCTTGCAAGTGAATTATTGTCCACTTTGTTGTTGACGGATCCGGACATGGTATGACTGCTAGGGGGTCCTCCTCCTCTATCTCATCATCCAACCCGTCCTCACCCATTCCACATTCCTTCAGCTCTCGAGCCAACGAATGCTGCCTCTTGAACTTTGCCTGCCGAAAACAAGTTCTCTTCCCACTGTTCTCGACTGACTTGTCAAATGTCGGGCTTGTTTGAAGGAGTTTGACATATGCTATGGCTCCGCTCTGTCGCAGAGCCACATGCACGGGGTAATCTCCATTGTGATCTCGGATGTTCACGTTGACTCCCCACTCCTGAATCAACTTTTCGACTAGATCTTTTCGGCCACAGCGAATCGCGATATGTAGGGCGGTCTCTCGGTCCTCGATTAGTCTGTCAATATCCCCCTTCTCGTGCAAATGGTCCATCAAGACGGAAATGACATCTTTAACGCCTTTAGCTGCTGGGTGTTTGTTGCAGCCCTGCTCAATGGACCAAACATCCACCCAAGCACCCCGGTTCAGCAGCAGCCGGACACACACTGGGTTGTCGTTCTCTGCCTCTGCCACAACGCTGAGCTGGCTGGCATTATCGCCGCGAAAGTTGGCATCGGCCCCACGGTCAAGGAGTGTCTCTGCGACGGCAAGCTCCTTCCGAAAGAGTGCCTTGCCCAGGGGTGTTACCTGAGGCATATTCAAATCTGGAGTCGTAGGCATTGTGCTTGCGCCGTTGTCTAGGAGCAGCTCGATGCCTTCGATGTTGACGGGCTGGATATCAGCTGCCATTTCAATCATTTGATACAGAACCCAGTTGATGTCCTTACGGACCGCGTCTCTGCAAGACTCGTGTGTCAAGAGTAGTTCGGCGATGCGGTTGCGCTGGAGCAAGATCGCCAGAAGTAGGGGATTGCTTTCAAACTTTCTCTTCCGAACTCGAAGGTCTCGACTCGTGTTCCAATGCTCATCACGAATGGTGTACTGGACCTTTTTGTCTGCAGGGAATTTATGTCTCAGAAGAGAGTTGACCAACATGTCGGAAGGTTCTCTAGCTTTTGGGTTGTAAGAGAAGTCGATGGCCTGCAAGATGGCTTGCTCGCCATGGTTTTCACTGAGCGTCTTGAGCGGATACTGCTGCAGTATATGGTCCACCATTGAAACACTCTTCGCTCGGATGGCGGAAAGGAGCAGTCGTTCGGGGTGTCTTATCCTATCCGGCTGTCGGTTCAGAACTGGGGTTAGATAGCCGGTACAACCTAGCGAGGTAAAATACTCCAGTGCATCAAGGGGTAGATCCGAGGGGGTATATGGGTTGGCGCGTCTGGCTTCCATGAGCTCCCAGAAGACCCACAGGAAGCAGTAAAACGTCTCTTCTTCAAGCGCGTCAAAAGGCCCTACTTGAGCTGTGCAGCCAGACTTGACGTGAAGGCCCCAGTTCTCGGCCGAGTAGCATAGGAATGGGTAGTCTTCGCAGAAAGTCCAGAAATCCGCCCCCTTCGGCTTGTCTGGATTTGCTGTCTGGCTCCACTTGTAACTGGAAGTGTTGTTGTCCTCACTTGCCTCGAATGCCTCGAATCGAACCAACTGCCCATCTTCTTTGGCATGGGTGAAAACATCCAGAATCTTAGATGCTTCTGGAGGCAGGTCTTCCTTCTTTAAATAGCTGAGGTATGTTGTCGATGACTCGTAAAGCAGACTATGACCGTAGGCCTTGAGACCCTTTAAGGCTCCTCCAAGGCCTTGAGGCTTGCAGCGTTCGATCAGGTAGTTCAAGGCTGTTCCGTGACAAGGCTCAATGATGGATTCAGACCTGACCCCACTGCAATTGACGTGGGTGATCTCCAAGAACCCGCGATATCTTGTTTCGATCACGGTCTGCAAGTTCCGGTCGAATACATCAAGGTCAGTCAGATAGTCCTTGCTGATTTTGCTGTTGGTTTTTCTTCTTTTGTGGTTGTTGGTACTGATCTTGTTGTTCATCTTGAAGATTTTGTCGTTGTCGCTAAAAAACACGGCGCACTGCAGCTCTTCGACAGTCAAACGTCTCGAGGCTGCTACCACGATGGACAAGACCTTTTCAACCTCATCTCGAACGTCTGGCTCGATACTGTTGAACATGATCTCGTAAAACTTCTCCAGGTCAGGTTGGAGATTATTGAGAAGCTTCTCGGCCGAGGCTTTGGTCACCTCAGTACTCGTTATTCCACGGTTGATTAGGTTTGCGCACACCAGCCGGACCCAAAGGAAGACTCCCTTGGCGCGATCCCGAATCGCATCCGCAAGCGTTTCTTCCTCGCTCACGTGGATCTGTGTGAGCGTTGGATAGACTTCTCTGATGTACATCTCAATATCTTGTTGGGTGTGCTTGTCAATCTCGAGTCTTGGAAGGACGCCGAGGCTTGTTAGGCCGAGCAAGGCATTGTCGATCTTGGCCTCCTGGGTGCTGGAGATGCATAATTTCAGGCGTCCGCCGCAAAGCTCGAATAGTTTCTTAAGAAAGGAGGTCATGTCGTGAAGTTCGCCATCAAAGTGGTTCCATGCATCCACAACGAGGTAGATAATCGGGCGTTGGTGGTCTACCAGGGTTCCCCAGTACTTGAACACTTTCAAGCAGGCCATCTTCAGGTCATCTCGAGACCAGGTTGGTGCTGACTGATGGGATGTGCGCCCCCGGAAAATTGGGTGAGCTTGTTCAAAAGCATCAGAGTCCGCTTCGACGAGCTGGAACAGGATGGACCTCAGGAACCCTTCAAATGTCCGCGAGGGATCTTGGCCGGCATAGTGGAAGAAGTGACTAATGACGATGGTCTTTCTGGAGGGGTGTCGTAGACGAGCCCAGGTAACAAGTGCTTCATCCCCAGTCAGGTATTTCATGAATGTTGATTTCCCAGATGCGCGCTTCCCAACCAGGTGGAAAACATTCTTGTCAGGAAGCTCAAGCCAGGACTTGAAAGTCTCATTGAACTCAATCCATTGAAATGTCCCTTCGAGGTGAGAGTTCACAGTCTGGAACCGCTCCCGAACTTCAGGAAAGGCAAACGACCGCAAAAATGCTATGAGGGCCGATGAGTATTTCGCTCACCAAAAGAAGAAGAGACATACCTTCCCGGGCTTTCAACGCATTCTCATCAACCTCGGTTTTCTCGGCAAGCTCATTGTTGGGCTTGGTAAAGCGAACTGCCTTGACGATTTGAGCTATGACGTTGCGGTAAGCCATCATAGCTAGACCCCGTCTCGTCGATGGGGTTCTTGGCCATGGTCTGGGTGGTTGTTAGGCGAGAGGGTTGGCCGATGATGGTCCTCGCGACAGTGGCAGCGAAACCGCTTTATAGCCATCGGTCGCGCTGTAGATTTTTCTACTTTGGCCAAGGCTTTCATGCATGTCTTGGGCGCGGCCAATGGCTGTGTGCTGCGCATCTCTGGGCGCCTATCCTGGGCGGTTAATGCGACGTGTTGGTTGACAGCGTGGGCAGCCCAGCAAGCATTAGTGAAAGGGAATTGGCGCATCGCTGAGGCTTCTTAACTGTTCTCATTAAATTTACATCAGTGTGTTGTTCAATTCGGTGTAATTTCAATCTTAGAGGGTCGAAAGAGTGATAAAGTGTGAGAGTTCTTTTGATGTCTGTGGGTAGGTACTCCGTACTGTTGTTCGTCTCAACCAGGGACTTACCCTTGGACACGACCAATAAATGGGTTCTATGAGGAAATCTTTCTTTATATGTACCTTCGCATACGCTTCCACGGAGCCTGTTTGACTGTGCTCCCCTCCGGCTGCTCCAGGGGCTCCAGGGGCTTCAGGGTCTTCAGGGTGCCGCACAGCCTCAACAGCTGGCCTCCAGCTGCCCCTCGACAACTGCAGAGGCCGTCAACCCTTGTTCTTCACTATCAGGCATTCAAATCAAAATATTATCGCCGGTCACATCATGGTGACTCAATACCATCACCAACTGAGATCCCGCTGAGCATGTTCCCTGTCGCTGAAGCCAGCGTCATTCGACCCTGCCTCTTCAAGAAACTGCAGTCGTCAACCAAGAGCGCGACTTCCTTAATACAGGCGAGCCGCACAAGGCCTACTGTGCTGCCTAGCACACCCAGCATATAAACCACTACCCTCTCTCTGTCAGCTTACCCTTCTCTCCCATCACGAACCATACAATCACCGACCATGTCGATAACCGACTATACATGGGGGCACTGGCCTGCAGCAGAGCCGTCTGGATTCCTGTTCGGGTCTGGGCGACGCGGGAGGGAGCCATCTCAAGACATCCTCTCTATCCCCGACAATCCTCAATCCGACTCGCCGCTGTTCAGGCTGTTTCCAGCAGAAGTGCGTAACCAGATCTTTGCCCTTGCTCTCACCGACTACGAGGATCCTTCCCCAGCCAATCGCTATCTTAAGAATACCTGCTTCGCCCGGCCCTCAAACTTTGCCCGACGCAGGACGGACACGACCCTACTCCGTACATGCCGAGCCGTCTACCGTGAATGCAGATTTCTGCCCTTCATTTTGACCGAGCAGCTGCACTGGCTTTCCTCTCACGAACGTGCGCCTCCAAAGTACGATGTCAACACTGCCGTCTATAAGCTGCACGTCACGGCCAAGAAGATCGCCCAGCAGATGAGCCCAGAGCAAGTCCAGATCGAAAGCATCAGAGTGTTCCCACAGATGTTCAAGCTAGAAGGAGGTGAACTGGAAAGACTCTTAAGAACGCCTTTCTTGGATCCCAAGAGACTCACGGTCACGATTCGACACACAGACTGGTGGCATTGGGAGCATGATCAGCCGCTCCGCCTCGAGGGTTCCTGGATTCGCGGCGTAAGCCGGCAGCTGTCTCCTAGCCTGAACGAGATATGTATCGAAATGGAGACTCTGGAGCGCAAGAAGCGACAGGTTGATCGCATCGCCGAGATGATGATCGAGCGCTGGTTCTTCAAAAAGCCGGACGGTACTATTCTCGTTGCCGACACAGAGGGGTCAACCAGGCAGGAGAGTCGGTGGAGGGGAGTCAGCCGCTGTCTCGGCAAGAGATGGATCCGCGATGAGACGAAAGAGGACGCTATAGACTACTATATTGTGTCTGTGACGTTCAAGCCTCGACATGTCATTGAGAGGAACGGAGGCAAGATCAGTGAGCATCTGAGCAAGCGGGCAGGGGACTACAACTACGGCTATCTCGAAGACTTTGGCCTTCGCTTGCTTGATGAGACTCCGATGGACTACCCGAGGGAATTGATCTACAAAACCGAGGAATTATGGCCTTTTCGCACAGCATATGAGGCCTTCAACGGCAACCGAGGGATCAAGGAAAGGCGCATCACCCCTTATGGTCCCATGTGATAACTACATAATGTAGATAAAAGGATGGATCACTGGGAGGGAGGTAGAGAGATCAACTTCGCTTTTACACACCCCCGATCCCACTGTGACGTTCCTCTTGCAACGCACGCATATTCGTATCTCGACCAACCCCAGCCCCGCTACAAGGTACAAGCCATGGCACGATCAATTCACACAAGATTAGAGTTGCTCTAGAACGCGAGTCAGAGATCAGAACGCCGCTGTATGCTTCATGGTCATGGCCAATGACGCGGTCTATCAATTAAGGGGTCATTATATCCAGAAAGGTGTCGTCGTCGCAAAAATATGTACAGTTATGCAAAAGGTATCCCCCAGTCATGTATGTACACTATAGCAGGTTGGCGCCAAGGGCGAAACCACCAAGCACTGCGAATACCCAGCCCAGGGGTATGGGTTGCCAGGCGGCTGAGTCGTCGTCGTCGCCGCCGTTGTTGCCTGAGTTGGCTCCCGCCGTGACGGTGACGGTTCGCTGGGGTCCGACTGTCTGTGTTGTCACGACGCCGGTTTGACAATTGCGCTCGAACTCGGGGCATGATGTGATGGTGTAGGTGGTTGTGTAGGCTGATGTGGCGAGGCCGGTCCTTGTGGGAGATCTGGTGACGGTTGCCTGAGGGTTTTGTTAGCAAGAATCTATTATTTGAGGAGTCGAGCAACTTACGTGTCCAGTGGTAAAGGCATCACCCTCTTTGCATTTACCCGTCTCATTGGGGACAGCATCCTTGCCAGATCCAACAACAGCGATATCCTCATCACCACAGTTGGCAGCCTGCGCAATGTGCACCTCCTTGTTATCCCAGTCAAAGACAAAGTATCCAGCTCGGAGGACGGAGTCGCCGAGAATCTGCTGGTTGGTGGTGACAACGATGCCGACGTAGCACTGAGAGTAACCCATCTCGATGATGAGATCGCTGAGGGGGACTCGGACAATCTTGTTGCCAAAGCCAAAGTCGGCTGTGGCGTCGCGATCGCGGTTGTCGCAGTCGGTGATGTAGAAGCCCTCACCATTGTCCTGCACATCAAGCATCTCAAGAATCGGCTGAGCTGCCTCAAAGTGCAGACGGGAGAGTGTGCTTCCTGAATCGAGGATGACGTTCTTGTCGGCATCATCAAGGTCGAACTCATGCTCCTCACCCTCGGTAGTCATGCCGATGCTGCTCAGCTCTACAGCGAGACGGTATTCGCCGCCCTCACCACGGACAATGGGTCGCTTCTCCAGGTTGCCGATGTACTTGTTGCGGTCAATACCGCCGTAGATGACGGCACCCTCATCAGCCTCGGAATGGCGCAGATCCAGGGAGTAAACACGGCTGTTGATGAGGCCCTCCACAGCCATGGAAGTGAGCAGCAGTCGGTAAGGATCATCGTTGTCGAATCCACCCCGCGTATCCGGCGCAAGACCCAGAATACCCTGAGCAATACCATCACTCTCGATCAACACACCAAACGTCTGGTTCTCGAGCTTGGCGTCTCCAAAGGTGAATGTGTCGGCATAGTATCGAATCGTGGCCGACGTGTGAGTCGAAGGATCCGAAGCATCGCCGTATCTGAGTGTTTCCCTTCCAAAGGGACCGATGGGCGGTGTCGTCGAGTCGTCGGGTACATACTGTCCCATATCATGACACATGTTGTACTCTCTTATGCTGCTGGCCTCGTCGCAGTCAGGGTTGACCCAGAGCTCGTTGGAGCCAGTATCGAGGAGGACGGTAATCTTTTGCGGTGGCGTGCCGATCTCAACTGTTTCTCATCGTTAGAGTTGCAACCTTTCCAAGTCTTGTTTGTCTCAACGCACGATCGGTCGCGTAGAAATATCCCATATTGTCCAACACGGCTATAAAGGCATCGCCATCTCGTCTCGTCTTTTCCTTCTTGGGCTTGTCAACGGTGCCGACGTGCACTGACAGATAACCCTTGCCGGTCTTTGATCGCGGGAAGCTCAGCGCATCGGTGCAGCTGATCGCAGCGGCGACGGTGCCTAATGTCGTCCACCTCATGGCTTATACCGTAGATTGAACCTCTAATTAAGGTCCAAAGTGCAAGATTGATGAAGAATCACACTGCATCATGCTGTACGCGCTGGAGGTGCCCTACCTTTTGTTTAGAAGGCGACAGCGCAGAACAGGAACCCCCCTTGTCGGTGGCCCCCCAGTGGCGCAAGCTACGGAGTGGCATTGGCCTTTGTTGGCGTCTGGATCCTTGGTGTCCCAGTGCCAAGTCGAGCCTTAATTGGGGAAGCTGAAAGACGCCCCCCTCTTCACCCCGGGCGGCGGCAGTCGGGTGGATGTTCGGGAGCATGGTCTTGAACATTGGATTCTTCCATGGCTGACGCCTTGTGGCTTGCGAGATATTGGGACGCACGTTCCCGCAAGCTTATGAACGTCGTGAAGGGGGGCGAGGATGAGGGTGCAGCTGAAAGCCAACCGTACAACGAATGGTCTTAGAGTTGACTTTCTTGAGTCTTCTTCAACAACCTGACACACATTCATTAAGCATAACGCCCTACCTCAGTCCCCCTCCTCCATGTTTCACTCAAGAGGCGCAAACCCCGTCATCCTTCGGCATCCCTCCCCTCAGCCGCCCCATATCGCCTCGACTCCGCCTCTCTGAGCAAGCTAACTTGCTCAGGCGGGAGATTAGCGTTGCTGGGGTTCGAGCACCACACACTCAGCGGGATCCTCGGCCAAGCTTGGTTGCTGACATTCATTTTTGCCCTGGCAGAGAGGGAATAATCTTGGCAATGATTCGTGATGTCTTGGTTCTCTGTCTGCACGCTACGATCGAGTGTGGCCAGGTGATGCGATTGCTAGGGGGGCGTCTTGCTTGCGCGGCCTCCTCTTTTTGGCCAGTTTTGTCTCGATCGGGTGCGTCGTGGTGGCTTGATCGAGACACAAGCTGAGAATCGTATTCATCATCCATCGAGGTTGGAATAAGCTGTAGTGGCATTGCTCGGGTTTCGTTTCCTGGGATGGCCCTGGACTCCGCTTACCGTCAGATGGATGCCAAATTGGGGCGGGATAAGCCTTGTGAGGCAGACGGGATCTTTATCCTTGTGCTGTTCTCGTTTCGAAATCGTCCACACAACCTGGTAGTTTACACCGCCAGCCAACAATACGTGGAGTGCTCCATGAAGAACAAACAGACATCTGCATATCTGAGACTATTCCTCCCATGATGCCTCGACTTGTCCTTGATTGGATCTTTAACGAAAAATAAAGTCAGACCCGTCTGCGGACCTTCCCATGAGGGTCCCTGGTTCATCCTGGTGGCTCTCAGCCTTGGGGCCTCTTCCGCTGCTTGGCGTCCCTTGTCTCATTTCGCATGCGGAACGCTGAGTCTCCGAGAGCACAAGCCATGAGGGTTGCTTGAGTCAGCTGGTCAAGCCTCAACGGCCAAGACACGCCTCAGTCTAGGGTAATTTGCAGGGCAACATGGTGAGATTTGCTTATGCTTTGAGGTCGGAGTATTGAATAAGGGATAGGATGATTGAGATGAGGAAATACTCTGTTGTACTTTGTACTTATCTCTGTGTTACTGTGTAGCCACACAAGCCTTCATGTTGTGTAGTGAAGCCATATCTGCAGGTACATACTCACGATGCATAATCCATTCACCCAATGAAGCATGTCATCATGCACATCATTAAGCAACCAATCTTACTCTTCATCACAGCATGTTTGAATCCTTTTAACATCTATCATACATTTTTCTTATTCTACATGTGAGCATTTATAATCATCATCCGTCAAATGGCTTATGCCTTGCGGACACCCGACACCAACAGGGCAACACTACCCATCTGCCTCCTCACATCCTCCTTGCTAACATCATGAGTATCCTCAACCTCTCCCCACTGTCCCGTCTGCCAGTCAACCTCCAGACTGGTGGCAACAGACGCCTCTTCAACGCCAAACTTGTTGCCTTGGCTGAGCTCGCCCTTGCCAACCGATCCCTCACTCCACTCAACGATGAACCGTGCAGCTGCAATTAGACTCTTGCCTGCAAGGGTAGCTCGCTCCAGTCCCGCAATCTCAAAAGCATCAAGACCTGTGATCCAACCCTGCACAACTTCTCGGACACCGGGGCTCTGCGCCTGGGGCAGAATTGAGTGACCATCAAGAACGGGTGTAATGGTGATGCCTGGCCAGACGTGGGTTGTAAGGAATGACACAATCTCCTCGGCTGTCCGCTTCTGAACATCTCGGAGTGACTCTCCCGCGTCATTTTTCAAGTCGTGTGCTCCAGCCGGGGGAGCCCAGCACAGAATTGAGTCGGTGTCAAGGTATCGTAGGAGCGTAGTAGCGATGGCATTTCGGACCTCCGAGATCTCGGCTCCGGAGGCCTTGTCGGCTTCAGCAATATCGAGAGCTCGGCAGGTAAGGCTTGTAAGGGGGATCAAATGCTGTCGTGTCGCATCTTGAGCCGAAGTCAAGAGATCCCATTCGAGGGCGAGTGCCGAGGCGAGGTCGGGCTTCGAGATCGGGAGGCGGACGATTTCCTTGGACACAGGGTGTCTCAATGGCCGGGTGTCAAGGAAGACCTGCAAAGAACCTGTTCAAGAATACTTGTTAGCCCATTGCTGTCAAGACAACTGTGCACAATCAATGGCAATAATTGCCCATCTTCACCTACCATCCACTTCCTTGACTTCCACATCCTTCCAGAACCTCTTCCTCAAAGCGCCGCCTCCCTTTCCACCGCTCGCACTCCGCAGCTCCTTGGCATTCTTGAGCATCTCAGCCTGCTTCCTCCGCCTCGCGACACGCTGGTGAACATTCTCGGCGGCTGGCAGCGGTGGCTCCGGTGGCGGGCCGGTCCCGACGATGGAGGCGACATTGGCGGGCTTCGCAACGGTCGAGTGAATCGGACGGATGAAGAAGGGGGCATTGACGAGCCGGGGAACCAGCCGCAGCGGAAGCCGCGTCGTAGGCTTCATTCTGGCGACGAATTCGTGGTGGAATTGAGTTGAAACGGAAAGATTTGAGGCTGGAGGGCAGAATAGAAAGCCGCAAACCCGCCGGAGTGGAAAATTGGGTCCGGCTGAGGAGGCTCGGAGCCGGTGGATTCAGGGTTGACATGATGTCACCCCGAGAGATGGGAGCTCGCCAAAGACGACATTGCAAGGGTGATTCTGGCTAAATAGAGCTTGGATTCGACAATCGGAAATATAGAATCTAGATAAGAGAATTTGCCATTTATTAAAAGATTGTACCAAAGCTTCTGGGTTGGAGCTTAAAGTTGTCGAGGTACTTTGGACAGCAGTACTCCACGGCGATGCAGCGAAGCACACTGAGAGCATACAAGGGAAGGTTTCTAGCGAAATGCCCATATAGCTGGAAAACGCATTGAAAATTCATATTAAACCCAATGACACCTTTTTATTGCATCCCGTAAGACAACCGAATCGTTGTACCTCCTTGCCAATAGAAGTTGAAAGTTGACACGAATCCCAGTCCGATAAGGGGCTGATAGCTGTCACGTGATGCGGCACGACCCATCCCTGACAAGAGTAACTGCGACGTGGTGATTCTGGATGAGCGCCTCGACCGCAACCACCAAGTATCCCTCACCAAACCGCTCCCCCCACGACCCAGCTTGCCCAACATGAGTTACGGCAAAAAGGACGAAGACGCCGACCTCGGTTTGGTCAAGGTGGACCGCACTCAGGTGTTCCAGGAAGGTCCGTCTCGAGCAATCGCCCTCTTGCTGCTCCCCCCACCGTCCAAGTTCAGGTCAAGCTAAATAGGTCGACAGCACGACTGTTCAACTCGTCCCCGATCCAGCCTCGAAGATGTCGCATCCTCCTCACAAAGATCGCCCTCCTCCTCTACACGGGTGAAAAGTTCCCTACCAACGAAGCCACCACCCTCTTCTTTGGCATCTCCAAGCTGTTCCAGAACAAGGATGCCTCCCTCCGCCAGATGGTCCACCTTGTCATCAAGGAGCTTGCCAACTCGGCCGAGGACATCATTATGGTCACTAGCACCATTATGAAGGATACTGGAGGCAGCACCGATGCTATTTACAGACCCAACGCTATTCGCGCCCTCTGCCGCATCATTGATGTAGGTTGTCCTGTTGCTGGCGCCTCCACCGACTCTACTGACACTATACAAGGCCACGACTGTCCAATCGATCGAGCGAGTGATGAAGACTGCGATCGTCGATAAGAACCCCTCGGTTTCTTCTGCCGCCCTCGTATCCTCCTACCACCTTCTCCCGATCGCCAAGGATGTTGTTCGACGATGGCAGAGCGAGACTCAGGAGGCCGCTGCTTCTAGCAAGTCGTCCGGCGGCTTCTCCCTCGGATTCTCCACCTCGAGCAGCCAGATCCCCATGAACCACTCGACCATGGCGCAATACCACGCTGTCGGACTTTTGTACCAGATGCGCTCGCACGACCGAATGGCCCTTGTCAAGATGGTTCAGCAGTTTGGCGCAGCTGGTGCGCTCAAGAGCCCCGCTGCTATTGTCATGCTTGTCCGACTTGCTGCGCAGCTTGCTGAGGAGGATCCTTCGCTGAGGAAGCCCATGATGCAGCTTCTCGACGGCTGGCTGCGACACAAGAGCGAGATGGTCAACTTTGAGGCTGCCAAGGCCATTTGCGACATGCGAGATGTGACCGACGCTGAGGTGTCGCAAGCTGTCCATGTCCTCCAGCTGTTCTTGACCTCCCCTCGTGCTGTCACCAAGTTCGCTGCCCTGCGCATCCTCCACAACTTTGCCAGCTTCAAGCCTACCGCCGTCCACGTCTGCAACCCCGACATCGAGCTCCTCATCTCCAACAGCAACCGATCGATCGCCACATTCGCCATCACCACTCTGCTCAAGACCGGCAACGAGGCTAGCGTCGACCGATTAATGAAGCAGATCTCCACCTTCATGTCTGAGATTACCGACGAGTTCAAGATTACGATTGTCGAGGCTATCCGAACATTGTGTCTCAAGTTCCCCAGCAAGCAGGCCGGCATGCTCACCTTCCTTAGTGGGATCCTGCGTGACGAGGGCGGCTATGAGTTCAAGAGGGCTGTCGTTGAGAGCATGTTTGACCTGATTAAGTTTGTTCCCGACTCCAAGGAGGATGCTCTCGCCCACCTGTGCGAGTTCATTGAGGACTGCGAGTTCACCAAGTTGGCTGTCCGAATCCTTCATCTTATCGGTCTCGAGGGTCCCAAGACTGCCCAGCCCACCAAGTACATCCGATACATCTACAACCGAGTGGTGCTTGAGAATGCGATTGTGCGAGCTGCCGCTGTCACCGCCCTTGCCAAGTTCGGTGTTGGCCAGAAGGATCCTGAGGTTAAGAGCAGTGTCCGTGTTCTCCTTACTCGATGCTTGGACGATGTCGATGATGAGGTCCGTGACCGTGCTGCTCTCAACCTGAAGCTCATGGCCGAGGAGGACGATGAGATGGCTGCTCGATTTGTCAAGAACGGTAAGCAAGAAAGAGTCGTAGATGTGAACAATGCTAACTTGTCTGCAGAGAACATGTTCTCCCTCCCCTTCTTCGAGCAGCAGCTTGTCCTGTACGTCACCTCGGATGACAAGTCTGCTTTCGACAGCCCCTTCGACATCTCCAAGATCCCTATTGTCACTCGGGAACAGGCCGATGCCGAGGACCGTACCAAGAAGCTCATCGCCACCACCCCTACCCTCAAGGCCCCCAAGGTCGGTCCCACCAAGGCCTCTGGAGCCGAGGCTGTGGCATCTGCTACTGCCCAGGCTCAGCGATATGCCCAGGAGCTGCTGGAGATTCCCGAGATGAAGGAGTTTGGCAGCGTGCTCAAGTCATCGCCTCTGCTTGAGCTCACTGAGGCTGAGACTGAGTACGTCGTCACTCTGGTCAAGCACATCTTCAAGGAGCACATTGTTCTTCAGTACGAGGTCAAGAACACTCTTCCCGACACTGTCCTTGAGAACGTGTCCGTCGTCGCCACCCCCTCGGATGACGAGGAGCTCGAGGAGGTCTTTATCATTCAGGCCGAGAAGCTTCCGACCGACCAGCCCGGCAAGGTGTATGTTGCCTTCAAGAAGATCAACGGCGAGGGCTCTCTGCCCATCTCTACCTTTTCCAACATTCTCCGATTCACCAGCAAGGAGATTGACCCCTCCACAAATGAGCCCGAGGAGACTGGCTACGATGATGAGTACGAGGTGGCCGAGTTCGACCTTACTGGCAGCGATTACGTGATTCCCACATTCGCTGGCAACTTTAGCCATATCTGGGAGCAGGTTGGCGCTTCCGGCGAGGAGGCAACAGAGACTCTCCAGCTTAGCGGCATGTCCAGCATTGCAGGTACATTGAAATGTCAGATCCATGAGAAGTGCAAGACTAACCAATTCTACAGAGGCTACCGAGCAGCTCACCAAGGCTCTCTCTCTGCAGCCCCTGGAGGGCACCGATGTCCCTGTCAACCAGACTACTCACACGCTCAAGCTTCTGGGCAAGACTGTTGGAGGTGGCCGGGTAGTTGCCACGGTGCGGATGGCATTCTCTTCAAAAACGGGTGTGACGACCAAGATCACGGTGCGAAGCGAGGAGGAGAACGTCGCCACGCTGGTTGTCGCGTCGGTGGCTTAAGTCTGGGCGAGCCGGCGTTGAGGATAATGATGTATCGAAGCTTGGCGGTCTTAGACATGCCTCCAGGAGCGAGTAATGTAACTGTCATGATTCATTCTAGAGCAGAGTCTCGGTTGTCACCCTGCAGGGCCGAACCATCGGAGGAGGATGCTTGCATTCATTTGGGTATGGAGCTGGCGTGCAGAGAATGGAGGACCGGTAGAAGGGAGCGAGAAGGTTCAAGAGCATGTTTATACGGGGCATGGTTGTTTCTAGTCATGGTATTTGCAAAAAAGATGGAAGTTAGCTGCCAACTATTGGTATGTGAAGAGTGATTCTGGTCATGGTGTTGTGATGATTGCAACCCATGCTGGCAGGCCCCTGCACTTCCACCTGTAGTACTATGACTGTAGGAAGCAATATTGACAAGCGTTTGCCAATAATTGCTCATGTGGCATGTGATATCGCTCTCTTTTTGCTACTCTTGTGTAGTTTGATGAGTTGTGGATTGTGTGGTGACAAGCGTTGGGGCGAAATGCATCATGACAAGCTGCTGCTGGACTGCACCCTGCCTATCTTGACGGCTTCCATCCTTACTTATGATTTACTTTACTATTTATTTGTATAGGTAGCAAGCATCACCTTCGCAGGTTTATACGCTGTCTGTTCTTGGCGTGGCTTGTTCTCTCCTGGGTCCGGTTGAGAGGATCGTGGATGCTGCTGGATAAGATTGGCAATTGGAAGCGTTGTGATTGTGTATTGTGTTTCCACTCTCTCATCTAATATCAAGCAATTCTATTTGTTTCTTAGTGTATGTGTGAGGATCAAAAACTGACTTGCTTGGCATCTTGATGGGCGAGTGTGTTCAGTGATGGTTGACAGCATCTGACAGGATCCAACGTGGGCAAACATACACCCACCGCGGGTATTTAAAGGCTCTTGAAGAGCTCAGAGTATCCTATTTCATCCTTGTAGTTTCTCCTACATTAAAGTACTATATTGCGCTGTCTACGGTAGCTTGACTGCCCTTTTCTCAAGAGTTAAGACATCCGGCACGAGAACATGAAGTCGGGTCATTGACCGAGAGGCCAGAATACAAGAAAGATACGAAGTTATATATATGTTCTCAATACTTCAAGCCGAGAAAGATTTTCGGGGTCCGTCTCTGTGTTACGCCCAGTCTTGATGGGCTCCAAGAGAGGATCCATCCGGCTTTGTGGTGGCTTCGTTCTCAGTCCCATCCGGCGATCGGATCTAATCGCCTTGATGCCCTTCGAAAGAATTGAGCTTGGGAGGTCGCAAGCAGCAGGTCTGTTGTCTACGCCCTGATGGCTGAAAATGACGGTCTGGGTGCCCTGTCCGGGTATATATCATCAACCAGTCTCTCACCCCCTTTCTTCTTCGTTTCGGATTGAGAGTCTTCCTCACGGACTCTACTATACATGTTTGGGGTATAAAATGCTCGGATGGCTCGTCAATTCCACATTGTCCGCCGTTTCCCGTTCCTCTTCGGTGATGGACCTGAACAAGATCGGCAAGATGTCGGCTTTGGTCTGACTGCGTGAGGACCAGGCTCTGCACCAGCTCGGGTTTGGCCTGTACCTTATATTTATTCTTTCTCCATCACTATATATCCTCATATTTATGCCTAATCTCGCTGTATCTCGTTATCTTGGTGGTATTACGCCAACCGGTGGCACCCGAGAATCATGGCATGCCATCGTCTTTGACACATTGCCCAAAGCTGGACAGCGCATGACTATAATCGACGAGGACACCCAAGGGTTAGAGGCAAGCATCTAGTGCGGGCTGCCATCAACTGGAACATCTTGCGCAATGGCCCCGAGAAACAGTACCGCTGGCTACGAACGCAGACAGTACCCTCAGTTTACACCTGAAGCAGCTAGCACTTTGCGATGCATGCCCTGAATTTCCGGGCTGTACCTCGCCCGATCGAGTTGAAGCTATTAACGCGTGGACAATCGGGCTGGGCTTCACCGATCCTCTAGGAAATTGGGTGAAGTTTCACGAGTTTTTGCAACTGGCCGATAACATTTGGTAGCTTACCACGGCCTATTGCTACGTTCCAGACCCCGAGGCCTTCTGGACATGGATCGCCTCTGGGAGGAAGCGAGTCCCGCCGAGGATGCTCCCTTCGCGCTCTCAAGCACCGCTGGCCACGAACGCAGACAGTGCCCTCACCTGCAGTTGAACCACATAGCACTTTGCGATGCGTGTCTTGAACTTCTGGGCTGTAATATGGACTTGTCTGCTTATAATATCGGCGAAAGGCTTGATAAAATGTGAGACCATCGTGTCGACCCGAGCTTGGACGTTGCTGACTCTGTGAAGTTAATATACATCTATGATCTACGAATATCTTGAAGCCTTTAGTCGATTATTTCTAAGACGGACACGTATATATACACTACATTCCCGAAGATGCGGCCCATTTCATCGCCAAATATATCTGTACTGGAGAGAGGAGGAACAGCTCATCGGGCAGTCTAGTGAGCTTGGCGGTGTGGCTAGATATAAAGGGTTCACAGCCTTGGTGCACGTATAAACCCATGACAATGGCCACTCTTTGATCGCTTTACCCAAGATGTAAGGGCTGAAAGATCTGGAACCATGGTGGAAAGCGGCTACCGACAATGATAAGGGCCTCCTTCAGCGCCAATGGAAAGAAACACTCGCCCGCCCTTCGGAGTCCCCCAAAGCTAGGCCTTGGCTTCACCCAGCCAAGAGAACCTGGACAGGCACCGTTCGGTCAGTAGCTTCGACTGTACGGCCATGAATAGTGCTAACTAAACAAGAGTTAAAAGCAGGGACTCGGGTAACTCGTACTGTCCGAAACGCGCACCGCCCTCTTACAGGCTCCTCGTGTGCGTGCGGCCATGGACAGCGCACCTAGACGTTGTTGTCGCTGGGGGCACGTTGCATCTGCGGCGATGAAGGCCCTTGGCATTTCCAGCTATTCGAACAACAAGGAGGAGGTTGATGTCTATCTATGATGGCACCTAGACCAGCAGACATCGCTTGGATCCGGCAAGATTAGACGGCTCCTGTTGAAGCAACCCATGTCTGGCTGCCAGGAGCGCCGACCACAGTATATATGGTTGTTCTGAGTTCTCATTTTCTATATGGTTACTCCGATCATGGCACTTGATGTTTATTGGGATTCAGCCCGAAGACTTCTAAGGTTGGCATGGAGTACTCCTTGTGGCGCCTCAGGAGAAGCCTTGGGGGCTCAATTTCTCGCTAGACATGGCAAAAGACCAAGACCCTCAGGAAAAGAGGCCAACACTCTGGAGGATGGGCTTGGACGACAAACAAGTCCCGTTGGCAACAGGATTTGTTGTCTGTCACTCACTGTCACTTTGCTAGGTAAGTGACAGTGAATCACAGCACCAACAAGCTGGCTTCAAAAGCGCGTCATCCTGCGACTCACGACCTCTACCTTTCCGGCTTCTTCATCTACACCCACCTTTCTGGATGTTGTTTCTCGATCTCATTTCTGGATACACACACAAGAAGTTTTGGACTCCGGCCCCGTTTCTATTACTCCATGGCACCTCCTGGGCGACACCCATCGTCTCTCGCGCTCGACCTGCGACCTACGCAGTCGTGAGTGTCTCGTATCGACCTGGGTCTGATGAGTGACTGACTTGTGACCAAGGCCATATTTAGGAACTCTCTGGAGTTTGGTCTTTGACAATGAGAGCTACGTCTGGATTCATACTCGCATGATTAACAAGCATCCCGAGTTTGCGGCCACCTTTTTGTCAACAACATTCCCCCTGCTGCTGCGCACATCATTATCGGGTATCTATACACAGGCCGCCATTCGGGCCTCGAAGCACCTAGGAGCCAAACGACCGACCAGATGAAACACGACTTCAAGATGGCTGTTCATGTTTGCGACATTGCTCACCAACTCAGCCTCGCTCAACTGGAAGACATGACTGGTCGGGGGCTCATGACTTTACACCAAGAATCCCTCTCGGCATTGCCATCGACCTTCTGGACAGCGGAGAGTTTTATCAGACAGCCATACGAGGTTGGCTTCAAGAATACATGGGACAGAGGCTCTTGCAAGCTGGCAGAAATGCTATCGAGGAGTTTGCCAAAAACATCTCGGAAAGCATAAGAAGAATCAGCCGGTCACGGCCATTTTGCGCCAGACAATCGCCCAGATGGGAGTTGAAAACAAGAGTCTCCATCAGATCAAGTCTTGACATTATGTGAGGTTTGGGTTTGTTGGTTCTACCATGGTAGGGTGGGAAGAGAGAGTGTGTGTGATGCATGAAACCCATCATGTACAAGCAGCTGGATGTGAGTTTGGTCATCAAGACGTTGGACGAGATTCGCATGCTATGCAACAAGTATTGAAATGCATCGCCGTGAGCGTCGAAGTCTGGTAGTGAATCATATCCGCAAGAAGCTGGCTACAAAAACACGTCGCTCCGCAACTCACAACCTCGGCCTTTCTTTACTCTCGTCCACGGGCGGTCAACGCACACCAAGTTTTTTGCACACGCTTTCGGAACAACATCTTGAAAGGCTCCTTGCTTCACCGACTCTCTCTGCTCCCCTCTACGGTCAGGTTCAACAATGTCCAACACTGTCGCGGCCGTCGACCGAGGCACTCTGTCGTGAGTATTGCAGATCAACCGGACCCGACGAGTGACTGACCAGAGATCAAGACCTTGCCTGGGTACGGTATCGGCGCTCATCTCCCACGGCAATCGTGTCTGGGTTCATGGCCGCTTGATCAGAAAGCACCCGAACTTTACAGCCAGGTTTGAACACAACCAACTTCACACGAAGCCTGTCCCCCCAAGGAGCTGCTCACATTCTGGTTCATTATCTGTATACCGAACGTTACGAGTGTCCAAGGGCGATGAGCAATCGAGATCTCGATAAGTTCAAGTTCCAGTTCCGCATGGCAGTCCATGTGTACGACCTCGCCGGAGAGTACAACCTCTATCGGCTTGAAGACATGGCAACCGACGATCACTCCCATGCTACAGCTGGGCACCATGATCACCATCCTTGACCAGGAGGAGTTCACTCACACTAGGATTTCTGGCTGGCTCCGCGATTATATTTCGCATGAGATCATGACGGCTAGCAAGGCTGCCACCCCCAGTGTTGTCCGAGGTATGAACCACGACATGAAGCACAACCGCCCCATCACGGGCATCGTCTGCGAGGCGATGGCCAGGATGGGGATGAACAGTCAGCGACTTCGCCGCGCTCTAAAGGCGAAGTAGGCACAAGAGCTCTTTGTTGTTTTCGATTGTGGAGAGGAGAGATGTGTCGTTGGTCGTCGGTCGTGGGCTCGAGTTTGGGATCCAGGTTGTAACATTCCCGGTCAAGATGTTGGTCACAATGCCAGCTTTTGTACTGTTGGATGGGCCAGCTTGACTCAAATGATTGTTGATCAACACTGAACAAGATTGCCATCCTACATTGGTGGTTTATTCTTGTGGTTGTTCGCTTCAGATTGTTTGAGTGCCTCTGTCAGCTGTATGGCACTGCCTAGACCGTGTTGTCTATTGGTGCGTTGCCCGTCGAGACGGTTTGTCGCTGGCATGGTGAATTGTGTTTTTCTTCTTCTTGATGGTCAAGTGTCTTCCTCATCATTCACCTTGTCTTTCTTGATACTGGTCTCAATCCCGCATCACCATCAGACAAAGAAGCCACAACAACAGCCTACACCCGACAAATTCCGCCGGCTCAGATCATTTGCACATTTAAAGATGAAGGCCGAAGCTACTGACCATGATGGGCCCGGAGATGTCCCCCAGACTCCCTCCAAGAAGGGTGTCACCCCGTCCAAGTCGTGCGTACCCTCCACTTATGCACTCATCATGCCTTGTCTCATTAACCATCTTTTCAGGCCGTACGTGGGTGTCACTTACAGACTCGAGTTCGCCAACAAGCTAGTCATCAGGGTCCCTCGAGGTGTCATCGATAAACACTCCGCCTTTGCCGCACACTTCGCCGACCGTCGCATCGACCTCACCGAGATGAACGAGAGTCAAGCCCACGTCCTCATCCATTACCTCTACACTGGAAGCTACCAGCCCCTGGAGCCTGAAGCTGAAAATCCAGAGGACAAGCACGTCAAGGCCTTTGCTGTCAGCCTCTGGGTCTACGCTGCCGCCGTCGAGTACGATCTTGAGGACCTCGCTGTCCTTGCTTCCCTCGAGCTCACCAAGCTGGGCGAGGGCCTGACCTTTATCGACATTCTTGGGATTATCAGACACGAGGAGTTTGAGCTGGGGGAGCACGAGACCTGGCTTTCCGGGTACTTGGCTAAGCTTGCCCAGAGGCTGGGGACCTTCAGTCACGATTATGCGCAGTCTCTCCGGGAGAGTATTGGCGAGAAGCGAACCCTTATCGACATTCTAGTCGAGACGATTGTCAATCTGAAGCTTGAGGTTCAGCGTCAGAAGGCCTTGCTGCAGGATAGGTATGGCCAACGTTGAGCTGTGTATTAGGTGAAGGGGAACAATGCTTTCACGCGGACTGAGTGAGTATGTGCTCTCGCGAGGTCCCTGGGTCTATGCTTCGCTGGTGTTGACAGCTGTACCACACCCTGTACTACAAAGTTTTGTCTTGTTTATAGTGGTTAATACGGGTCTCGGACTCGATAACACTGGCTTGCCGACGGCTTCGTCTACGTGAGTCCGCTCAGGGAGGACCTGCGGTATGCCCTGTTTTAATGTTCCTTTCAAATCTTACGATGGGTTATTCGGGAGTGTCCGGTCTTGGGATGCTGTCTGCTATAACTTGTTAAATGGATGATCTGGTTCATATCAAGCAGCTCTACCTATGCTAACCGCCTACTTGCTATTCTCCTAGGACCTGTCAGGCCGAGGCCAGACCAACAAACAGTATTCAGGCTATTTATATCACGTTGGCGGTAACAACTCTTCTCTAACTGGGAAGCCAGATGGCCCAGGGTGCTTAGCCTTCTCGAGACCTCAACATGATGTTCTAGGCAGCAAGACACCTGGCCGGCATTGGTTGCCTTTCCCAATAGTTACATTAAGCGGTGAATTGCATGAGTCTGCATTATCAGCATATCGGTTTGACATGCACAATGGGTGTCCTCATCCATTTTCTCACCGCTTGACGACATCAGTACAACGTTTGTCATATTTGGCTTTGCCACAGCTATGGCAACTGACCCGTTGCGGCTAGATGAGGAAGCATATCGCCTAGCCTATGAGAAAGGCTACAAGACCTGGTCGGCCTTGATGGAGGAGGCAGCCGACGATCCTGTGCTTCCTCCAGCCGGCTTGCAGGTCGAGCATCTCTTCCCTGAACATCCCTACTTTCCGGTCGGACTTGAACTCGACGAATCTGGATTGCTGACAGCTTCGTCTACGTGGGTTCCTGGGACAGGATCCTGTGACTTGCCCTCTTTCGAGCAACCTTTTCAGATCCTGCCGTATGTCGCTACGCCTACGAGATTGTTCGTGTCGACCAAGGCACCCGTACCACCGCTCGGGTGGTTTCGACAGTACGACAATCACCTCACAGTTCTCGTTTTGGCATGGGCCTATGCTCTATCGGCTCGCTGGGCCGACATCATACCTCAGGCGTCGCCACTCGAGTACACCGACAGCCAAGCCGAGTGGGTGGCTAACCTGTCCTACGACAAGAGAAATGCAGACGGGGTTGTGGAGCTTGGAGTCGTCAGTGACGAGGCAGCACGGTGGTGGGCGGCTGTTCTCTCGCCGGGACAGGGATGGAGAGCCGTCATCTCGTGCGGGCGCTTTCAACCCTTGTCTCCGTGGTCCTCGACATTTAAATCAGTTCCCGCTATCCGGCTGTCCAGCATCTCGAGAAGTACAACGCCCAGTCTGCAACAATGCCCATCCTTTGAGACAGCAGTTCGGTATATCACTGAGTATTCCGCACTTCATTCTGCCGACGACCAAAACCGTGCGGCTTTCGCGACGGCTATGATGCTCCCCTTGGCCAATTTCGACAGGCAGAATGTCTTGCTGCCCGTACCTCGCATGTACTTTGCAGCAGCACCGTGCATCAGAACCAGCACCAGCGCAACGCCAGAGGAACCAATCTGGGGACGGGATATCCGGCAATTTGATAGACTCCTGACGTTATCATGCAACGCCCATGGCGTGAAATCTATCCTCGGGAGCATCTTCTACGAACCTGGTATACTATGTAATGCCTCTGGCCCATGGCTACAAGGCACTATTGCTGTTCTTCAGTCAAGAAGAGCAGGAGATCTAGATATCCTGGCTCGCACGTTCTCTCTCCGGAGCCCCCATTTGAGTTTCCTCTGGCTCGGTGCCGTTATCGCCGGCCTGCATAGGGGCTTCTTGAAGAACCTCGGAGGACTCCTCGGCCTCAACAGGATTGACCTTCACGAGGCGGCCTGGGCCGGGACTGTCCTATCCTTCGTGCAGAACCCCGTCCCTCAGCAGCAGGAATGTGCCACCTCAATCTCGCGCCAGGACGAGTTCACATTGGCATTCCTTACTCAGGGAATATCCAGGTATAGATTTCCACCGATTTATCCGTATCCGCCGCCGGGGTCAACGGCGATCAATGATCTAGATCTTGATGTGCGACTTCACACAGCATGCCCAGGCGGACATGGGTTAAAGTTTTCCAAAATCACCTGGACCTGTAGCGGAGGGAGGAAGCAAGTCCAGGAGGCAGCGACCTTGAACACAATAGCTCGCCCTCCGCCAACATCATCTTCCCTGACGGCTGCTATTACAGTTGACTACACCCGGATGGACCCAGATAGAGACATTTCGGAGATGGCCACGCGGAATATATTCATGTGGATGCGAGAGATGGATGGCTTCCCCATCGGCGAGCGAGAGATTTATCAACACGAATGGTTTGGCGAGGATGATTCAGATGACGATGAGAGGAATCGCCCAGAAGGTGATGTAGGATCTTCGGTGGGCTGTAAGTTGGCCGTCACGGTGGGTGGTTGGGTCTCGGGTGTTGTGGTTGCTCGCTGCAACTCTCTTTAGGAGCTGGCCTACACTCGGAAGATAGATCTTGAGGAGTAGAGTAGAGCAGACTCTCCAATGATATATTCAGCTGTACAATTGACGCCTTCAAAATGAACAACCTATCGTCTTTGCACATGACACTCACGAAGTGAGGCCCCCAATGTCAGACCCAATAAAGGTACCTCATCAAGTATGTGCCCCGAGTACCCAAGATGCGCATGCCCCATTCTAGCACCGATTCCCATCGGGATACCTGAAGTGGAGGAGGCACTGAAACAGGGCCAATACTCTGTATGACAACGTCCAGGTCGTCCCCTGTTACTCTCCGTTCAAGCTGGATCATGTCCACCCAGTTCTTGATTTGGTACGCGCCAAGAAGCTCTTGGTTTTCGTAAACACTGTATTTCCCAGGAGGCAATCCGGAAACATGAAGCTTAATACTGAAATTGGCATGTTAGACACGAATAATTAGGAGGAGAGAAAGATGATCCAATACTCACATCTTGTCCTCTCCTGAAACGGAACGCATGGTAATGGCTATAGCTGCAAGATTTTCGTCCCAGCTTCCGCGCAGAAAGTCAACGCCACTGGAGAGGTCGATATTGTCGATGAATGGGTAAGTAGAAAAGTGCTTCTCGGTCCAGGGATTCTCGTACATCTTTCGCTGGCCCTGGAAGACGTTTAGTTTTGCGTAGGGGATGGCGGCGTTCCCGGTGAAGGAATCCATAGGAGGCAGACTGCCATTCCCTTGAGCAGTGGCCGCGTAAAAGAGTCCGCCCTCTTCCCATGTTGGGGAATAAGCTTCGTCGACAAAGCATAGGTACTGATTCAAAGTGATCTCGTCGCCGAGTTCAGAGATCATCTGCGCTGCGTATCCTAAGATGGGCTTGGTCATAGGTCGCGGAGCACCGGGAGATTGCGCCCTGGAGGTCAAGGTCGTTGACGCTTCCGCAGGTGTCGACCTGTTTGGTGGCATCATCATCTCAACAATCCTGTCATATGCCGTATCATACGCGACCTTTGCCACCTCTGGATTCCAAGCGTTCATAAAGGCAGCTGCCCTGTTATCGATTAGCCTAGCTGAGCCCCTTGAAAAAATCGTTGCGGGTGTCATCGCATACCAGGCTGTGAATCCAGGGTCTTTTGCAAGTGTTTTTCTTTCTTGCTTTGGAGAAAACCAGTCAATTATGAGGCCATCATCTTGGAACATGCCCCTGGACTTCCAAGCCTCCTCGTATGTTTCAAGAACGGTAGGGGCTATATGGGTATTGTCCCGGATATCGTTGTACCGCATCCCGATCATCTTGATATCATATAGTTAGAATTTTAGCACTAATTGATAGGAAAATGGGTCAAGGTGCTCTTACAGGAAACTGGTTGCAGACGACAAAGATGCTGTTTGGCTCACAGCAGACGCCGAGCCAGTTTTCTCCCTCCATCCCCTTCAATATCGCTTGCTGCAGGGAAGTCCGGTTATACATGAACCTTTCTGGTCCCATACCCCAGAAGATTGGCGTCCAGTTGAACTCCAGGGCACCATGCTCATTGTACCTGTCATCGTCAAACAACATCGTGTACAGTGACACCATATGGAGGAGGTGACCAGAATACTGCAAGACGTTAGCAAGACACTCATAGCTTTAAATAGAGCGCTCGAAATCTTGCCATAATGTTCTCTTTCGCAACTGGATCCGCCCAGGGTTTCCGCAGCTCGGTGAGATCAGGATCTATAAGAATGCCGCTGTGGCTGGTGAGATACCAATAGCCCCAAACATCTTGCAGCAGCATTTTGGAGATGAGCTGCTCAAACAAGCTCTTAAACAGAGACCTTAGAAGCGGCAGCCGAAAGTAATGTGCTGCTCCTGCAGCGTATGCCATGGTCGCCAGCTGATATCGGTACCCATCGAGCCATTCCTGACCGGCAACTTGAGAGCCCATGTGACGCCATTCGCCATCTTTTTGGCTTGCAAGGTTATAGAAGTGTCGGAGATGGCCTGCTTGTTCATGAGACATTTTTGGAAACTTGTCGATGAAGCCTTCATCGAGCGACCGAGGTAATGAGTCGTCATCTTCAAGGGGAACAAGACGCCTCGCTCCGGTGGCAAACCTAGATAAAATTTAGCTATTTGATGTAGTTGACACTTGTATGGACATCTCTCAAGTATCATGGAGGTAAGGTAGTACGAACGATATATCTATCGAAGCGACCAGGATGGCACCGACATGGAGAATGACTCCAAGGCGCATGATGGTGATAGGGTGATGCTATTAGATCTGGCACGGGCGAAGATATTGCCAAAGAAAGGATCTATGGCTCGAAGAATGAACAGTTCAACAACAACTGAGCAAAACTTGACAAGAAAAAGAAGTTAAACCGGTCCATCGGACCGCCTTAAGGTATCGGAGTTTGTTGATTGTCTGAAAGCCGTCCTCAACATAAACCTCAAGAGAGATGACACGGTCCGGGCACGGCAAGCCCTCCGTCTCTTACGAAAGAGAAAAGTTTAATTGGTTCAAGATGCATGCCAACCCTTGATGGTGTATGACTACGTAGACCATCGCCATCATGAACTGGGGTTGTCGGCAAAAGTTTCGGAATACGGAGACGGGACTTGGCCCAATTCCGCAACAATATCCGCCAGCCAATCGGAAGAATTGTCAATCTGCTTTATCCCCCACACGTTGCCGACTTGACCTGCCGGGTTGATCTGCGAGGTTTCCATATACCTGGTAGGGATGTTGAGGGTGTTGGAGATGTTGAAAACGCTGAAGGTGTTGATAGTAAGTTAAGGCGTGGAACAGTGAATAAAAAGAAAGGTTACTGTATACGTGGCTGTAGAGCTCCTAAAGAGTTCTGGCCTGGAAAAACTTGCCGAAAACTTGAATGGATTCACGATAGTCACTAGAAGACTACACTATATGTTGCTGCAATGTCGGATCAAGCCCTGTTCACTCTGCTATCGACGGTGATGGAGTAAGGTGAACCAAACTTCTTATCGACGCGCCTATTCCAGAAGGAGGACCAGGTGAGATTTGACGAACCTACTGAAGGAGGACGCATACTACATCTCTGAGCTGCTTAATGAGCTTGTGAAGTTCCCAGAACATGACGAGGAGAAGTTTGCTCTGAACAAAGATCTCCTCAGGCGTGTTGAGCCGCCCAATATTAAGCAAGCATTCAAGCTCGTGGAAAAGAGCCCGTATTTTGGCCTTGATCATATTTTCACGTTGAACTGAGCTGGGAGTCTTTATTCCCTCTGAAACCTGCCCAGCGGGATGCGGAACCTTGGAGGTGACGGCTTGAGTAGCAGGAACAGGCCCGATTGCCCTTCGCGTTTGACATACTATATCATGGACGTGCATCTGCAATGGACGGCAAGTTTCTAGCCCATAGCCAAGGCTCCACGTTTCGTGGACAGAGACCAACCACCCCCATTGAGGGTCAGGTCATTCCTTCGTGATATAAAAACACTCTTTGTGTAGTTCTTTTTGGATCTCAGAACATAGAAACGGACTATAGGGGTTAAAAGATGTAGCTTGTACTTTCACCAAACTCATAAAAGTATGTCTAAAGTGATTTCTTTTTGAACAATTTTATTGTATTTTGTGATTAAATCTCAGTTATACAAATGGGTCGTATCGCCCCTGGCATAATCCGGGGAAAATGTGCACAATGGTTGTCATTTTCCTCAAAGCCAATGAATGAAATGGCAGGGTCGTCGCGCAACGCGTACCATATATCCAAGGTAACCCTGACGATGGCAATTGCACCTTTTGGTAAAGACGGGAACATGGACTTGACCTCAATCCTACCAAGATTATAAGGACGGTTCTCGAGGAGCCACTTTCTCAACTGGTCCAAAGTCCCGGCGTGAGTATCTCGAAGATGGACGTGAAGGACAACGATGACCACACTGTTAAAGATTGCCGGGATAAACCCTGGTATCCCACCCTCATGAGCCATGTTGGGAGCCAGAATGATAGGTGCCTGATTCTCCCCCGAGTTCTGGAGGAAGTATGGCATCGCGTTGAGCTGGGGTATTCGGCCCTGAATGGCCAAATATTGAGTGGCCAAGTGTCGAGTGGCCAGGCGGTTAAAAAGTTGCGCCGTTGACAGGATTTGTTGATTGTCAATGGCGTGCTGTAGCTGCTCGACGAGGGCATCGGTGAATCTGAACGGGTTGTATTCAACTGTTCCATCAAATGCGGATGCTGCAATCAGTTCCTTGCGGTGTCCAATGCCTATCCCTGGAGCAACACAGCAGTCCAAAAGAATGAGAACGTCAGCGGGAGATGGGTCGATGATTTGAGCTCGAACTTCTTGGAAGCCCCCTTGATCGCCATTGCCAATGTAATAAAAAATGGCCAGGTCACCCTCTTTGAGCCCACCGAGTAATCGACCGAGGTTGAAAGAAATCGTGAGATCTGGGTTTGGATCTTCCTTTTTGATGGTTAAGAGCTCGACATCATAGCCATAGGACCGCTGAAAGAGGTCCCGGACACGTCTGGCCTGAGCACCAAGGCCCAGATCCTCATCCTTCTCCCAAAAAACAGCCAATACTCTCGTTGTGTTGTAGGGCCGTGTGAAAACCCCGTAGTAGTTATAACATGCGTCGGCCATGGTGGCCTGAAATTCGGCAACGCCAGTTGATGCACGCCAGGCGTTGTAAGGATGGGTGGATATGAATGCCATGGTATTCGAGTGAGAAGAGATTTGTATGAGAACGAGCAGGACTGGAGATGAGGATGAAAAGAAGTTAAGATGGTAAAAGGAAGAACTTCGGATGGGAACGCGAAGAGTATAAGAGCTTGAGCAGAGGTGCACGTGTGTTGCGAGGCGCAGTGTTGATGCGTGATGCATCTCCAAAGCTTATTGCATGTTGGTTTTGCGGTTGAGTGCCAGTAACTTAATTGATGGCTTTACGGCGTTGGTAGGTACGTTTATCTTGCTGGTTTGCTTTATCCAATATCTGGTTAGCTGGTCAGATGAAGCCCTAAATGTTGAAGCGAGCAATCCCATTCAGCCTTCCGCCTCAACATAGATGCTATTCATGGCGTTACCTACTAATGCTCCTCATCACGTACCACCATCTCCGTCGACTTTATCAATATCAAGCCGGAAGGTTTATAGGCTATCAGCTGCCAGTTTAACTTTTTCTCCGAATCTTGACCCAGGCTCGTTACGATGTCACCAACAAGAGCGTTCTTGGCGGACTGACGCGGCATCATCCAAGGAGACTCACTAAGCCAAGGATCAGGCCCGGCGAGTTTCGAGTAGAAGGCTTGATGAGCCGTTTCCTACACAAAAGTTGATTGATGCAAGCTGTTGTCCAGGCCAGGCCTGCTGGCTTTGGTATTGGGTGCTTCTCATCCTAGGCTATCTTGATCTATTCGCCATGTATTGCGTGTGAAACACGGTAGAATAGCTCAGAGACCAATTAGAAAGAGAATGAATACGATGAATATTGAAATACAGGTTGAACTAGATAATAGTCAAACATGTAAAAACTAGCCAAGCGTTTTCTATAAATTGGTTGACCCATGCCATGACGACTTGGTCGATCGCCAAGACACCAGCTCGGGACCTGCATGCTTTGCACAAGGCTGCCAAGTGCCAAGAAAGCTAGATACCTGGTCTGCCGTTGAGCCGCC
This sequence comes from Ascodesmis sphaerospora, assembly GCA_027569015.1. Lineage (NCBI taxonomy): Eukaryota > Fungi > Ascomycota > Pezizomycetes > Pezizales > Ascodesmidaceae > Ascodesmis > Ascodesmis sphaerospora. The sequence goes on along the minus strand of JAPPUR010000015.1, from coordinate 825,384 downwards.
TTGGCATTTTCGACGTCTGTTCAGTTGGAAGTAATTGAGGCCGTGAAATCAACATACTACATGAGAATCAACTCTTCAAGGAGGTCGTCATTGTAGAGCCGACATGGAGGTATTCCTGCCGCGCATCAAACAATCAAGAAGCCCCATATTTGCTTGCGTAATGGCGTGAGCGAGGCGACTCCTGCAGTCTAACCGAGCTCCATGTTGGGTCCAGGATATCGGTGAGGCAACACCTCTATTGGATTCATTCCCATTTAAGGTCCTAAATCGGAGACAGGGGGCATGCAAAGACGGGCTCATCCTTGGTCGGGAGCCAGCCCGACGATGACGATAGCCAGTCTCGGCCGATCCACAGCTGCTATCACACGAAATGGGGGTCTGGTGGTTGGGTTGCATGCCACCATTGTGGATAGTGTCGATGGTGTCAGAGCAGTTCGCAGTGGAATTTGCTTGTTTGAACCATGAAGTCGGACACCGTCCGGCAAGGGCGACCCTACTAACGATGTTCTAGACTATGACACGATTGAAGTGGCTGAAAGTGGTCTGTCGATGTGTTGTGTTGGTGTTGTGTTGTTGATAAACACCAAAGACGAGATATCCAAACCATCAAGACTCATCTCTCACAATCTCAATTCCCCCGAGATCTCGCTTGAAAAAGAAAAATCACGCCCATCTCGGACACACGTATCCGCCTAAAAAAATCCAGCCCTTTTTTTTTCTCTCTTATCTCGTGGCGGAGAAATTAACAGGGTCGAAAAATAAGGTGTTATCCTCACCCGGAATCACGCAAGATGGCCTAGCGATCCCACAATAGCCAGGTCCGAACATCCGGGGCCCCGTGCATATAGTCGCCGTCCCTTGTCCATTGGTTATCCCACTCTGCTTCGATCCATAGCGCGCTACAACAAGGGGCCCAGAAAGTGGGAGAGACAAATTCAAGAGCGTTGCAGCGAGCTGACGCGATCGCTGGGACCGATGAGTGAATGCTACAACATCTGATGCTAGCAGACGTTAATTCCGAGTTTTTCCTTGTATATATATCTGCGACGTAGCACTGTCTGCAGAAACTGTAGTACCGTTCTGAGCAGTCCGCTTAGCTGTGACCCGTTGGAAATACATCCTTCAACAATGGCTGAACCCAAGCACGCAGTCGACGCCAATGTCCGCGAGCCAGACACCGACTCGAGCCGATCTTCGCACGAGGATGTCGTTGTCAAGCCCCTCAAGACCTGGAAGGGTTACATCTGGGATACCTGGGAGTTGCCACCTGAGCAGCGATGGCTTCTGTTCAAGGTTGACGCCTTTGTGTTGACCTTTGCCTCGCTTGGTTATTTCTTGAAGAATATCGATCAGACCAACGTCAACAATGCCTTTCTGAGTGGAATGAAGGAGGATTTGAACATGTTTGGCAACGAACTTGTTACGAGTATGTATCAGCAGGACTGGGGCTTTTGAGTATCGACTGACTCCCTCAGGCACCTCTATCTGGACCGTCGGCTATGTGATTGGACAACTCCCCTCCAACCTGCTTCTCACCCGTGTTTCCCCTCGCTGGGTTATCCCCTCATTGGAACTTGGCTGGGGCGTCGCAACCATCGCCACTTCAGCAGTCAAAAACTACAAGGCGCTATACGCCCTTCGATTCCTTGTCGGACTCTTCGAGTAAGTTCATTGCTCCTATGTCGCTGTGCGGCGGTGCTGACACTGCATCAAGATCTGGTTTCTACCCTGGTATCCATTACATGCTCGGCTCTTGGTATACTCCTCGCGAGATTGGCAAGCGCGCCATGGTCTTCTGGCTCGCTGGCTCCATTGGCAACATGTTCAGTGGTTTCTTGCAGGCAGCTGCTTACACAAATCTCAATGGAGTACACGGACGTGAAGGATGTGAGTTCCTGCCCTTCCTCATACCGGTACTGTTCTAACCAAGACAGGGCGCTGGCTGTTCATCATTGACGGCATCATCACTCTTCCTCTCGCTGTGATGGGATACGTCTTCTTCCCCAACCTGCCCCAGGATGGAAAGAAGACTTGGTGGGTCACCGAGCGAGAGCGAGTCATCTCTGTTGAGAGAATGAACGCCGTTGGCCGAGCTGGCAAGCAGCCCTGGACAAAGGCCAAGGTCAAGTCTATTCTTTTCAGCTGGCACACTTGGCTTCTGCGTATGTAAACCTCACAAAGTCAACGAAACGCAGCTAACAAAGACATTTAGCCCTCATCTACGTCGTTTGGAACAACGGTTACCCCCAGCCCGCCATGGGATACTGGCTCAAGAGCTTCAATGCTGATCCTGCTCCCGTACCTGGAAGGCACTTTACCGTTCCTCAGATCAACAACTGTAAGCCACTGAGCCAACTGTTCCAAAATCTTAGTGCTGACTCCTTTAGTGCCCCTGCCAACGACTGGAATCTTCATCGTCATGGCCCTGCTATGGGGCTGGCTCTCTGACGGCCCCCTGAAGGGTCGCCGATATCCTTTCATCTACCTTGGGGCTGTCATCACTGTAAGCACCATCAGAGCTGATTTGTGATGGAACAGACACTGATCAGATTTAGATTGCTTTCCATATTGGACTCCTCAAGATGCCCCTGTACGGAAACGTCACAAACCGAATGATTGTGTACTGGTTCGCCAACATTGGAGTAAGTTCAGCCTAATCAAAGTCTGAAGCTGCCCATATCTAACCATTTTATAGAGCGGTGCCGGTCCTCTCATTCTCAGTTGGATTAACGAGATTTGCACTGCCGATACAGAGAAGCGAGCTTTGCTTGTTGGCGCGGCTAATGATCTCGCCTACGTCGTGCAGGCAGTGGTATGTTTCCAGATCCTTGTATGAAAGGACCTTCTGACTAACATACAATTCAGGCACCTAACTTTGTTTGGAAGACGACAGACTTCCCAGCAGCCAGGAAGGGCTACACTTGGTCCATCGTTCTGAATGTCTTGTTGAGTGAGTAACCATTCACAGATATTATCCATACCCAACTAACCACTAAAACAGTTGTCATTACTGGAATAGTTCAACTCCTCTTGTGGAGGGATCAGAAGAAGGCAAAGAAGGAGGCTCTCAACGCTCCGCCTGAGGTGGTTGAACAAAAGGGAGACGAGAGTGACAGCAGCAGGATTCCTGCCAAGACTGCCGTTGACATAGTTTAGTTGCCCCTTGCAGGTTGAGTTACATGAGCCGGATATTGTAAATAGAAGTGATAGATGATAATTGAGTGGGCGGCTGGACCGTGGGCGCTCACCCCTCATCACTGGATAAATATGGACTGCCCCTATCTTGAGATCGTGATCCTATGCTGCGTCAAGTAATTGAGGCGTTCAGTTGAATATATTGAGACATTTCATGGCTCAATTCTATTTCATTTACTCACTCGGTATGCTGAACCGTCATCCAGAACTTTCAGTGTATACATCAGTGGTCCTCGCACCTTAAAATGCCTTTCGAAGTCGGTATTTTGGAAGCCAGCTGCAGTTCTCGTTGGACGGTACAGACAAACTCAAGATGACGGATCGCTAGATAGAACGTCTTTTGCTCATTCCTCGAGGCGTGAAACGTTTGCCAGGCAGAGTCTTTTCCAAGTCATTGTAGAGGAATGTATGTATGGAATAGCGGGTCTGGAATCATCGCTGCACACCTGGTTTCGCTCGTGGCAGTGAATCGCGTTTGGAAACTCGACAATTTCAAGAGCGATTACACCGAATACAGGGTGCTTCGCCTCTTCGCTTTCTCTCCTCTTCCATCATCTGGCACACAAGCCATTTCATCTTTGCAACAAGGTTTGGTCTCTTTTCAGCTGAATGCCCTACCATCAAACAGACCTCGATTCAGCAAGGAAACCAGGTCTCCGAGCAGTTCAGAGCGGCGACTGGTCCATAAGAGAGACACAATGGAAGCTGAGCGCAACGGAGACACTTCTTCGTTAGTTGGAGTTACCTGTCACCCATGAACCGGCAGCTAACCAGTGATGACAGGAATCGTGCTCAGAGCATGGTGATCGTGACACTTGCTGGGCCAAAACACCTTTTCCTTCCAGAAAAGACCATTAGCAAATACCCAAAGCTAGCGAGTGGGTTTGTTGGCGCGCAGAACGACAGACGGCTCGAACTCACTTCTTGGCCAATAGCTGTGGTGCATGTGCTCGTCATTTTCCTCTTCACCGGCACATACCAGGACCTCCACGACCTTGATGAGGACGAACTGGAACAGTATGATGAACCTGAAGCCATGCTCAACCGCGTTCTCCAGACATACTTGCTGGCCACCGAGTACGGTCTCGAGAGGCTCGCCAAGCTGGCCGTTCACGGGTTTAACGTAACGTCAATGGGCATGTCGCTCCGGAGAACCCTAGACGTCCTTTGTGGAAGCAACGTCACATTCGACGATCAGCACTTCGAACTGATGAACACCCTGATTCAGAAAGCTTCACGAATCGGCTGGGAGCTGGAACTGGATGAAGGGCTTGGAATCTATCTATCAGCGCTCAAGAATGATGGGATCGTGTTTGGTGCGCTCTTTCGCAGATTCTGGAACAGAGAGTTAGAATCAGGGAGCTCATGCTTGAAAACGGAAGGCTCAATGATCAACTTGATCCAGAGATGGGTTAGAGATGGCTGGTTTAAATCTGGTTCATTTGCTCTTTTTTCGCATTGGGGGCTGGAGGAACACGAGCTTTTACAGACATGGCATGGATCAGTGGACTGAAAGATGAAGACGGAGCAGTGGCGGATGATGGCGCCTCGAGATCAAAGACCAGAGAGGGAAGTGTTGCTAAGATGGTTTATCTCTTATAACTGCACAGTGAATCACGATTTAAAACCACGGGCCTTCCTCATTTCCAGGCAGCCACTTGATCTCAACTCTGGACCATTAGCATCATCTCCTGCACCACCCCCCCTCCACTCTTTTCCACCTCACCACCCAGAAAGACTTCGCTCTTCTTGTGCACCATAATTCCTGAGGGCTGCTCAGATTTCGCTGACCAACTGCGCTCGCATTCGGCGCAAAACTCCAAAGGACCCTCAAAACAACGAAAACGCACCGTGAGACGGAACCGAGAAACTTCAGCACGACATGGCCAACCAACCTCGAGACGGATCGCTCAATGATTCGTAAGTACATGACGCTGGCCTTCACTATGCCTCACGAACGTGTCGCTAATTCATCATCAAGGCCATACTACGGGGCCATTTGCCGGTTCGAGTTCAAGAGAGGCGAAATCGCGTGTGTGCCTCAAGAACTGATCAACAAGTATCCAGACTTTGCTGGCCTGGTCAACAGGCAGACAGACGATAAACCCTTCAAGTTCGACGTGACGGGAAGAGTGGGACACACGATCGTGCACTTTCTCTTCACTGAGACCTATCAAACCTTGCCACGCCCTCTGGATGAGGAAGCCGAGGAGCCCAGCCGTGCATTCATTGAAGCTCTCGAAGTTTACCACCAGGCCGTAATACACGGCCTCGAAGAACTCGCCGAGCTGGCTACTAACGAGATTGATCGACAAGGCGAGGGAGAAAGCTTTGTCAACATCGTCAAGGGGGTGGAATGTATGTTTGAAGGCGACAAATCCTGGCTGGTTGACTACCTGGCAGAGCGCGCAATCATGGACGACGAAGAGATCACTGAGACAGACATCCAAGAGCTTGAAGACTTGAACGATGACCGCAACCTTGTTGACATTCTCCTTAAAGCCAACATGAGGCTCAAGTTCCAGCTTCAGAACGAAACTTGAAGCACGGATTAAAGAAGCTCTTGGAAGAAGCTTGGATTGGGGGGCCTCTGAGGCCTGAGTGTGAATGATGACACCAACAAACCTGCCTATGGAGCGTGGTTGACACGCAAGGGTGGAGCATGGAGGTGAAACATGGTTTGACACCGTGCGGTGCAATGGCCACCGGACTTGATTGGACGTGGAACTAAAATGGTGATTTGATTCGATGGGAACATAGAGATACGGAAGAGGAACGAAACTTTTGAGAGTTCTCAGTTCTACCAGGTTCACTCCAGCGGTGACTTCATACTTGGCAAGATGGTAGAAGGTGCCAATTCTGTCTTGTAGTGACGGTAGTCAATCAAGAATACCTAGCCCCTTATTCATAGAGAAAGACGAGGTAGGGTTTAATACACACCATCGTTGAAGTCAACGACGATTGCCTTTTCAACCAGCCCGTCTAGGCTCTTGATGAACGCTTGGTGGGCAGGGTCCGTCTTGACGTAGTAATCCCGATCCTCCACAGAACTGAACTCCACCACAAATCCATGGGTAATGCCGTTCTAGTACGGTTAGTATTTGTGGTGAGCTCAGATATATGGGGAGGGCGGCTCACCTGCAGCCCCTCTGGGGAGTTGTCCTGGCCACCCTTCAGTGAGTTGATGTAGACTGTGTTGGTAGTTGGGTGGATGCAGTTGTCCTTGAGCTCTAGGAAGCGAGCACAAGCCTAAGATGAAATGAGATTCTGTAGCCATTGACCTCAATGTGATTTACAAGTGCGCACCGCTTTGATGTCATCGGGCTTGGCATCGGCCTTGAACTGGAAGAGCACTGTATGTGTGACGCTCATGATTGTTGGACTGGATAAATGAGACACTGAAAAGGCCAATGACAGGGAATAGCGTTGCCTAAACAAAAGAACAGCTTCGATTGGCTGATGATGACAAGATTGAGTGTCTAGCTGAGCGAATATGATTGACGTCGGAGCGAGACAATCTTCCCCGCTCGACATCACGTGGGACCATGTGGGCTTCAAGACACATTGCACTACAGCTGAAACGTCATTCATAAAACAACCTCTCTGAAGGCGACAAGCGTGATTGGTGAAGCGAAAATGATATCTCACATCTTGACGTCAAGGGGTGTCTGAAAACGAGACCACTCCGACTGGACTGACTCCTTCAAGACTCAAGAAGTTGCTATTTTGGTACAAAGCCATGTTGCCAAAGATGGTTGGGACGCGGCTCTTCCGCTCATCGAAATCATCCCCTGTTGTCCCTCGTTTGATCATACCACGACCTGTCATGGCCTCGCGACAATATTCTAGTCGATCCACGCCTTCGCGACCGCGCGAGTTTCCGTCTAGTGGATTCAAGGTTATAGACCCATCTCAAAAGGTGGAAGAGGAGAGATTGCCCTTCTACAAACGGGAGGACTACTATCCCATGCGGATCGGCCAAGTTCTTCAAAACCGTTATCAGGTGGTGGCAAAGCTAGGCTACGGCACAGGTTCCACTGTATGGCTGTCTAGAGATCTCGTGTACGTTTTTTTTTTACCTTCAACAAGACGCAATAGTTACTGACTATCTATAGTGTTGTCAGAAATCAAAAGTATTGGGTGCTCAAGGTTCATATAAACACTATCCAACGTAACCAGGAGCTGAAGGTTTATCGTCATCTTTCCGGCTTCACTATGGATCATCCTGGCCGTGAATACGTGCGGCAGTTTCATGATTCGTTCAAGCTGGAAGGTCCTCATGGCGAGCACGACGTTTTTGTCATGACGCCCCTAGGCATGAGCCTGAGGACTTTGCAAGACCTGCAAAAAGATCACGTCTTCCACCAGAGTCTCGCCACAACAGCTCTCAGCCAGGCGCTGCTGGGGTTGAACTACCTCCATGAAGCAGACGTGATCCATACTGGTGAGCATCCGGACCTTGCACACGGTGATATTATCTAACATGAGAGAAATAAGACCTCCATTCGGACAATTTACTTATTGCTATAACGGATGACGGAATTCTCTCGACAGTAGAAGAGAATGAGATGCAAAAACCTTCGGCACGAAAGACGATAGATGATACCATCATCTACGTATCTCAATACATGTTGGGGGGTGCCGGTCCGCTCACAATCTGTGACTTGGGGCAGGCACGCATTGGTAGAGTACACCGTGGGAATGCCATGCCGATGGTTTATCGGGCACCCGAAGTTATTCTCGGTATGACGTGGGGGAATGCCGTGGATGTCTGGAGCACGGGACTCCTGGTATGAACTCGCCCCTACTCTAAACCCCCCTCGTTCTTCTTTTGGCGCGATCCGGGGCTCACTGTCTTAGGCCTGGGATCTTCTTGAGAAAGAAAGCCTCTTCTGTGTGTACGACCGTGACTCCCAGGAGCAGAACGATGCCCACCACGCTGCAGCATTGACGGCCCTTCTTGGTCCGCCCCCGCCTGAATTTCTGAAGAGGTCGGATAAGACGGCTAAATACTGGAATGAGAATGGTGAGTGCTATTAAAAGGAAGCAAGCCTTGGGATCTCTCCACGTTGCATCCGCCTATTTTTTTACTCTCTTCTGACCAGATATACAGGTCAATGGCATGGTCCTGTGCCCCTGCCACCAGAGAAAAAGCTGGAGGCTCTTGTGCACAATGTGGCTGGAGAAGACAAGGAGATGTTTATCAACTTTCTTGAGTGTGTCTTGACCTGGCTTCCCGAGGATCGACTTACATCCCTGGAAGCTTACTTCCACCCTTGGGTGAGAGGCGAGAAGGTCGCTCAAGGAGAGAGTGAGCAAGAAAATGTCACGAATTGACTTTGTGGAACACAATAGACCGTTATGCTAGTGGTAAGAGTGACAGATACCTTTCAACAGCTTCCGAGACAACCGGACCTTTTAAACTGCTTCACAGACTTCTATCTCGCGATAGGTATTTTCTGGTGAAAACTTTTGGCATACAACTGTTAACTACTGACCGGGCATCATTGAATGTGAGAGATGAGATCTATTGCTCATGTGGAACAACCATGCTTGCAAATACAACAGTTGAGCTTGAAGGATGCCCAAGTTTACAGTAAGCGCCTTGAAGAAGTGCCTTGCAGATCAAAAAGCGATCATGGAGTGCTGGCACGTTTCATCTTGTGGGGGGGATGCGATGGTGCATGCCCCTCATGCATGCGTCTCGGTCGCAGGAGGCCAGTCTGCGGGCCTTGATGCTGGTCTCCAGGGATTATATGGCCGCCAAGCCCCGGGAACCAGGCCAGCGGTAATCTTGGATGTGCGGTTTTGGAGATTGTTAATCTCTGAACAAGGATAATTCAATCGTCAGCATATTCATCGAGACAGCGTTGAACAGTTAGAAATGCACTTAAATGGCTTTGACTGCAGATCTTGAGTAGCCAAGTTGATAGAACAGGTCAGTACACAAGGACAGGTCAGTACACAAGGACATGAGCCTATTAGCCCTTCTTTGTCTCAATAGATAAGAGCTGCTATTTCAGTAACTCTCCCTTGCATCAATGCGCTAGTCTCTTCTCTGGTGGAATCTTGGACACTCCGAAGACCAAAAGCAGTAGATAAGAACCCAGAAATAATCATAAATGGAACGACAGCAAAAAGAAAGAGAACCAAAACCAACAGCAGAGACGCAGGACTCAACAAGGCGGTGTACAAAGGCTTCCAAATTGGCCGGTAAATCAGAACCACAAAGAGTGAGACAGGCCACCGTATCCATGTCCGTTCATCCTCAACAAACGGTACCTCGTCAGAATCGCGTTGAGCTTCGGCCGAGGATCCCGCCTCCTCTTGGTCACAATTAGTACTCCCTTCTCCTCTATCGACAAAGGAATTTGACCGTACGCACCAGTATCGGGCCTCAGTCGTTGAAGCCGACCGCCAACTGCCCGGGTGCTGCCCTTTGCTCTGAACATGGCGTCTGCATTGCTTTCCAAGATGGAAGATGATGGGAATCAGCTGTGTTTTGATGAGGAGATGGTTTCCGAGGCTGTTGGAGGGTATGGAGGCGTGACCTCTCTCTGTTGGGGGAGAAACTGCCTTCTGGTCAGCCTTGATCTAAGGCGGCCACTCAACGTTGGCGTAAGACACGCCGGCCCGCCATATCATCCGGCGACGTCGACATCTCATTGTCTCACCTTGGATTCCCACCAGCGCGGCAAAATGCAAGTGTGAAAGGCTGAAAATGGTTGAGCTTGGTTTTTAGAGGAGGCGATATGACCAACAATTTCCATTTCATATCGTGACTGCTCGAGGTTTACATGCACACATAAGCAATTCTTCCCCAAGGTGACAATGGAAATGACAATGGAAATGTTGTGGTGCCATCATCATCTTGCAAATCACACTTGTGCTACTAGCTGGGCTCGGTTTTGAGGTAGTAAATCAAGCACGAACAAGGCATATAGGCAACGACACAAACTCGATCTGAACATTGACAATAGGTAAACTCCAAGATTACACTAATGATAACACCAATGTATTGCAATATTACCCCAGACATGTCCAAAATACAATTTCGGCGCAAAAAACTTCCCATAAATACAAAAAGCTACATACAAGGCCCAATATAAAAAAAAAGAAGAAAAAAAACATAGCTTAACCAGCAGCTTAACCAGCTCTCGTTGACTTAACGCGTTTCGCAGGCCGCCTTCGACTCTCTGCCTGAAGGCTATCAAGGGCCTTGCGAATCCCTTCTAGCCGCTTTCCCTTGCCCCAATCGATAATGTTGTGTATAAGCTTATAGAACCTAATGTAACGTTCAGGATGAGTGAGGTAGAAATGGCCGATTTCCGCCATGACGTAGACCCCATCATTCCGCATCCAAGAGACAAATAGTTCCGCCTGCGTGCAGCGGATGGCAACGCCGAACACAGCGCTGTTAATTGGATCAACAATGACGCTTCTGCACTGCTCCAATCGACGGTTAAGGTTTTCCGCTATGTTTACACAAGTAGCGGACCCCCCTATGCACTGGTTCTCTGCCGCCCACAGAGTACCTTCGGCCTCAAATTCGATGACCAAGAAGGGATATGCGAGATCCGAATCATTTGCCCTCATCTCTTCGCCTATTCTTTCCACCAGGTCCTGGTGCTGGGGGAAGGCGCGATCCTTTTTGTATCCATACAATAAGCCCGGTTTGGGGTTGCTGACATTGACAGGGCAATCCTTATTGTTAGGAACATGACCTTGAGCCATCGGTTCTCTGGCGACGCGCCAAAGAGAGTGGGACCATTCATAATTGGGGAAGAAACGATTCAAGAAATAGTCTTCCACTACTGCCTCTGATGGACGAGCTTTCCTGACGTAATGGAGTTGTTCGTCTTGCTGAACTGTCTTCGCTGATGGGCCGGGAGAAGCACGGTCCTCATGCATTTCGTCTATCAACTTCTTGATGTCGTCTGGAGCTGAGTCCAGTCCATCTAAGAACCTGATGCCGTTTTGACGTAGGTGTTCCGTCCGGTAGTCGATTTTCCCCACAAGAGGTGTGTTCGCCGACGAATTGGCCTCGGAAATCATGGATCTGTAATATAAATCGGGCCTCGAGGGGACTTCGCTCGAAGGGGGTACGGAAACCGCCATGTCATCGGGATCCTCCGTGTTGCTCATGACTGGAGCCGGCATGGATTGAAGAAGGCTTTGTGACCGGCAGCGTCTACGCCGGTTGGAACCAACGGATTCGAGCCACTCAAGAATGAATCTGTGCTTCGCATTGGCGGGCTGGGGATTGATGAACTTCTGGAGAAATGACACGGATGGGGGCTTCGGTCTCTGACGCTGGAGGACCGGTGTCTGCCCAAGCTATGCCATTAATACTTGATGCCATAGAAGCGTGTGTTATCGTACCTTTTCTGTGGGTGGAGTTCTTTCGCTCTTAACCCCAGGTTGCTGAGTTGTCGACCGAGCTTTCTTCACAGGCGGCTGGTCGATCTCGTTGAGCTGCCTCTTCGTCGGCTTCACTGGCGTGTCTTGTAGGAGGTCTGGAGATTTTATCGCGATAGTGTTGGGTGACTGTTCTAAAGGGGGTGGTCTCGGGCGAGTGTGCCTGGACTGAGGTTTGGATCCCATGTTTTTCATGATTGCAAGCAGTTCTTGTGAAGCATGAAAGAAGATTTGTGCGTGAAGGAAGATTTGTACAACAACATTCCCCTTGCCGACCAGAAAGTCCTTTGTTTGTCTCGCGCTGAGTCTTGGCATTAACCGTGGCATGTGAGAATGAGTTAATTGGCTGTTAACTAACCAATCATGGGACCATGGGTCCCGAGCGCTAAGTGAATCACATTTAGCGGTTCAGCTTCGCTTCGCTCTTCTACCCCACTACCAAGTCACCTCCAAAGCATCGCCCCCATCTTTCGCAAGCCAACGCTCTCAAGGCTCTTCCTCCGATCACATCTTACGGAAATCATGTATTCAGAGGACGCTCAAGGCTCGCCAGCTGAAGCTGTGCCGACTCAATCCACAGACGATGCTCAGTTCAAGCAACTTTCCATCGACAGCCTCGATGGTGACCATGCTGAACTGTTCAGGCGTGCCATCACAAGGGTCCTGTCCACTGAGATTGCAGAAACCACATATGCTCAAATAATCGATGGGCTACCCCTATCCGATGTCGTCAAGGATACGGAGAGTGGTGGTCCTCCAGATGGCCATCCTATCAACAACTCTCATCGAGAGCTGTGCCCAGGGGTGCTTGAAAAGGCCAGAGAATTCCGCGAGGAGTTCGATCCCCAGATCTTGGAGTTTGATTCCAGGGTGAGTCAATCCACCCCATACCTGACGGTTACCTGACCGAACTTAACGCTGACGATGGATAGCTTCTCCTTGCATACCGGGCCGCTGCCCCGGGGTCAAGAGCGTTTAGGGTGGCCCTGATCGAGATGATAGCCATTGCAATCCACCAGATTGCTGTCATTCTCTTTCAACTCGACACCAGCCTTCATAAAGATGATGGCGTCACCGACTGGCAGGCTCCTAAGACTGATGAGTTTTACTGGGAGTTTTGGCCAAACGGGCCGCTCCCCACCCTATTCCAGCATCCGTGGTACGTTGACCACGAACAGTATCCAAAGGGTGTAGCAGACATGGTTGGCTACTGGGCCGAGTCACGTATCCTAGGTGGTGTTGTCTTATTTGACCGACGCAGGCCAGACTTTGATCCAAATGCCGTCTACTTCATCTCTGATCGATACAACGTGACCTACAGAATCTATGAGCTCTTACCGGAGCAGAAGCAACTTCTTATAGATTTTCTGACTGCCGACAACGCATCGCCTGAGAGCCCTCTCCCAATACTGGGAGATGACAGGAACCGGAACCGTGTGGATCCGGAGGAACCCATCGAGGAGACCGGCATCTACAGGGATATCTGGGAACGAAGAACGCGTCCGGTGACGCTGGATGACTCGAGAATGAGAGACGTATGGGACAAGCTAGACTTTCCTACTTTGGCAGATAAGAGGGCTGCGGATGAACGTGCCAGAGAGCGGAGAATATTGCAAAAGTACGGCAATGATGCCCAAGAATCGGGTTAGGTAGGGCAGGACTGTTTTTGTGTCGGAAGGCGTTGTATATAATGTTGGTTCTAAATTAAAGCCCGTGTTCTTCGAGTTGTCGCGTCTAGCATCATGAACTTGGCTCACACTACGTGGCGTATTAAGCTCCAAAGACGAATCTTGATAAGAGTTCAACCCGTATTTTCTTAACGTCTCCAAGTTACAGGCATGGCAGAAATTACGGCATAATCAAATCTCTATGAGTTATATTTAGGAACTCTATCTTGCTTTGTTATTTTTTCTTTGTTTGCTTTCTGTGAATTATATATTTATATCCCTATGACTTGTCGCATAAGTTTATAACACGAGCTATAAATAAAGTAATTTTATTAGTCTACTTAAGCACAAAGGTGGAATTTACGTACTTCGAGCTATGACATGGGCGTTTCTTTCGCCTAAAGCCGATTGAGCTTTGAGTGGCTCGCACTAGGGTGTGGCATTTGTCTGTCAAAGACTGTGTTCTTTGTCATTGCGGCCGCTGGCTTCTTTTGAAGGTGTCGCCAAGTTCACGTGTGTGCACAGCTGAGATGTATTATTAGATATGTTCTTTGTTTTCTCAGCTGAATGCGTCTTTTGAAAGCGTCACCAAGCGTGTTTAGCTGAGAGTGTAACTAGTATCTTCTCAACAAGCTCTCGAGCTGCAATGGCGGCACTGTTGGCGGCCAAATCAAAGCCCCAGGAGTCATATAATAAGCCCCATCTTCTCCTGGCTCATTTTATCTACCTTCGCCTTCCACAACCCATTCTTGTGAACCTCCATCACTATCGAAGATGCCAAGAACCCCAAAACGAGCGAGGTCTCTCAGCCTCGGTGGAGAGAGGGCATGGTTGCGGTCATATTTTAGGCCTCCTATGTGCGGTCTATGCCGTGGGTCGTTTCGGCCTTCGCTCGACAAGGTTGTTGGTCGTGAGTAGCCGTCACAAGGCACCCCTCGCCTCATGCGTTGATGATTTTTATCTTGCTGACTTTTGCCTAGTCTACTGTAAGGAATATCCAGCTGGCCGCTGGGAAATGGAAGTGCTGGACACCGACAGTGTGCCGGCAAACGATGATGGAGTCTATCTCCATCATCGTAGATCCCTCTATGTCAAGGTCCACGAGCACTGCTACGGATTTATATCCGCTCTAGTGCCTCCAGACAATGGACAAGAGTTTGTTGGCAGATCCCTGAGCTCGCTCGTGGTCGGAGTAGACAACCCGGACGCTCGTCTTCCTGATCCATGGGGGTTTTCTCTTGATGTCCTGGGCGTGGTGTCTGACAACTTTGAGCTTCCAGGGCTAACAAAACTCCCGGCAGAGCTTTTGGTCATGATTCACAAATACTCAAGCGCGGCGCCGTTGTGGTGTTGCGCGAGAGCGGTGGCCGTCAAATTGGAGTTGTCCTCGATGCCTCAGGGAACAAAGATGAAGGCCTTTAAACTCCGGGATATTGGGTCCTGGACTCGCGGAGATGAGACTCCCAGGCCTAAACAAGGACAAAAAAGCCACACCCGGATCACAATGGATCATCATGGCATTAGTAGGGTTGAGGCCCTAGACGACCACCCAGAACCATTCAGCGGAAACAGAAGCGGTGTGAAGAATTTTATTGTCGCTGCACGAGAGAGAATGAAATCCCTGGATGTCAATATCTATTTCAAGGTAGTTTACAGGTCGCGAGAGAAACCGTAACTTCAAGCTGATAATGGACAGGACGGCCGCGCATGGCTCGAAACTGGCATGTATGGGAATTTCGCAGTATGGGACACTCCGACACCTCCGAAAGCCCTTGAAGCACATCGAACTATTCCAGACGTCTTTCAGTTAGAGTCGTGCGCCATGTCTCGATATGGAACCAAGTATCCGTCACATCCAAAGACCATCAACCTCACGGCCTGCACTGGCCTGACATTTTTATACGGCACGTATAGATACAGAGGGTTCCCACTAGCAATCTATGGCCATACTAAAGCTTCCCCGGGACTTTTAGAAAACCCTCCGGCTGATGTTCGCGCAATTTACGTGCCGCTGCCACCCGGTGAGGAGATTCTATCAATGTCTACCAGGATTGGTGAGGATACAGAGATTAGTCTCATGGTGAGCAGACGAATTTATTTTGAAGCAACCAAGTTTCTAACTGCACGATAGATCGAGACAAAACTCGCTGGGCTGATGCATGTTGGACTTGTCCTGGACGGATCGGTTCAGATGCATAGCAAGTCACCTAAAGCACTCATTTACAACCGAGACAACTTAAGCGGTCGGGGAATATCAGAGTCTCAGCCAGTGATTTCACTGTATCCTTTGGGCGAAGGAGAGTTGCATTATTTATCCTCTGCTTGGACCTCGGAGTTCGAAAACGCGTCGAATATGATGTGGTCATGGGCACCCTTGGAGAACATGACCCGCGTGGACGTATATTATTTCAGGTGCGGCAATCTTCAGGGGATGCACATTTACTATAAAAATGGAGTGCAGAGGACGATTGGAGAGTGTCGTGTGGGTTTGAGACCATGTAGGACCTGGATGAAGCCATCAGTTTTGTACTGGCGCCAGCGGGACACCTGGAGCGACACCTGCACTGGTTTGGAATTTGATGGCGATCCGATAGAGAGAGACTCAGAAGATGAGGAAGGTTCAGAAGATGAGGAAGATGTAAGGGAATGTATAGCATATGAGAAAGGTTTAGGATATGCGGGAGATTCAGAAAATGAGGGAGATTCAGAAATTGAGTGGAACCGGGCTGATCTGGTGGGAGATATGCATTTCTGGTTGGGGGAAGGTCGCTCAAAGTTTAGAGTGCTGCCCGCTGGGAGGATGTATAAAAAGAAGTAGGAATAAAGATCACTAGTAGGGGATAAGTTTAGTTAGCTCTAGTCTTATGTAGGTATGATTTTTGAAGCTCCAGATTGCTATGCTATGATATTCCTTAATCCAGGTGCAGATGCATTACCAGAGGCAGGCCGAGACTGTCAGCAGGGCTCACCACTGACAGGCACTTGCCACCAGCTCCCCCTTCGCCTTTCACCACTGCATGGTATTTGTACCCCCATCTGAGCAGACAGAAACCATTCTGAGTTAAAGATGGTGCCGATTCTATTGTTGCTCAAAAATCGGCAGGTGCGATTTGTACGACTTGACCTCGAGCTGAAGCGGGGTGCAGGTACACACTGCGCCGATTACCTAAGGGGAGACGACGGCTTTACTGCTTCACCTTTTCACCTCTTCACATCATCTGCTTTTCTCTCCAGCATTTCCATTCTCTAGACCTGGGCAACCCTCCTCTTCTCTTCTTCTCTTCCCCGTGTCACCACCACTTCACCATGGGCCAGGACTGGAAGCTGATCAACATCGACAAGAAGCGCCAGCTTCGCCACATCGGCCAGCCCAAGCTCTTGGAGATCCTCAAGAGCACCTCGGGCGAACAGCTGGTTGGACTTCTGGCCAATCCCTCGTGGCTGAGATTCCAGATTCCCGCCGAGAAAGCCATTCCCGCGAAGAACAAAAAGTGCGTTTGTCACTTTCCCCCCGTCGACCACGATACTGACCTCATCACGCCAGCCACGACTCACCTCTCGTCAATCTCCCTCAAAACGTCATCGACTTGATCGTTGCCCTCCTCTACGAATGCCGACACGATGCCGACCTCATCTGCCTTTCCGTCACCTGCAGCTACTTCTTCCGACTTATTTCGCACCTGATTCAGGCAGCCATCTCGGAGGACATTGGACAGTGGGCTGGCGACCGACTCATTCTCGTCAGCGAAAGAGCTGTCGGCTACCCTCCCGAGATTGCGACCGTCTTGGAGAGGTTCCAGTGGGACAGCGATGGAACCAACCCGCTCTATGGAATGGGCGAACAGGCTGTGGCCGAGGGTCACCATTCAACCTTGGCGTCCCTCGTCAAGGAACAGCCATTCGAGGTATGGGGCAGAGCACTCGACAATGTGCGTGAGCGACTGGACCAGAAGCAGGAGGTTTCTTTGCCTTTTAAGCGTTTGATGAAACTCCTGATGCACAACCCCCACTTCCCAAGCAGCCACCGACCAGCCGTGCTCCGCAACCTCACGACCAAGCAGTTCATCAGCGACGATGCTCTCGCCCGGTCCAACTTTTCCTACAGCCTTGGAGAGGTGCTGATGTGCTACATCACCTGGGGCGAGGAGAATGCCCAAGACGAACGGGTGCGGTTGCCCATGAAGGGGGAGTGGGCTGGTCATCGGTTCGACATCACTACGAGGGAGAAGGTGAGCGGATGGGACGACGTGAGCCAGCAGGTTATCAAGAGAATGATGATGGCTACGAGAGAGGAGAGGAAGACTGGCAGACGGGTGGACGGGAAGATTTGGGGAATCTAGATGTCACGGGTCAGCTCCACGCTGTTCTTCAGAGAGGGAACTCTGTCGGAGAGATACAGAGTAGAGTTTCTCTGCCATGTTTTCGGCCATGCCACGATTGTAAAGATATCATCAGCAAGCTAGCGTCGTTTTATTCGTCGTCCACGAAAGCTATTCGTAATGTCAAAAGCAAAGCTACTGGATCACAGAAACAAAAAATGAACATGCCCATCAGCCCCCTTCTTTGTCTCTCTTCCCCCAACACTAACCCAACTTGGTGAGAAACGCATCGAGGCACCGACCCTGTGTCTCCGGGGTCTCATCATGCAAATTGACGCCCAAAGCGTACAGAACCGTCTGGCGCTCGGTCATGGTCATGAGCTGTGGCGGCATCTTGAGCACCCGAGTGCAGAACTTGGCCGCCAAGGCGCCCTGGGTGACCCTGAGATCGTTGATCTTCCTGTCGGTTCTCTTGTTGACTACAAAGGCGACGTGTTAGTAAACGATGCGGATGGCGTGGGATAAAGGTTGAAGGAGAAATGTCTTACAGAATCTGAGCAAGTGATATTCGATAAAGGTAGTCAACGCAACCAAGAGCGAGAAGAGCAAGATGCCGAGACTGTTCTTCCAGTAGATCGTGTACTGGTACTTTTGATCCCAAAAAGCATTATTGTCTATCACCCAGTTCCAATCGAGTGCAGCGTATTGTCTCCGCTTGTTCCAGAAGTAAACGCAGGCGATGATCGACATGAAAGAAAATACATAGTAAAAGATGCGGTTTGGTGCTGTGAAGAACCGCTTCAGGTACTCTTCTCGCTCCTTTCTGTAGAATGGGACGATCTGGAAAGCGATGGCCATCTGAGCGATGCCGAGATAAACATCTTGATTTCCAGCGGCTGTCTCAGTGAGTGTGTGCTTGGGAGAGATGTCATCAGACTCACCTCCTGGCTCAAGCAGCTTCTTGCCGTCCAGCTCAAGAGCGTTTTCAAGCTCTTGATAGCACTTGAAAGCGACAGAAGATCTGTCGTAGGCTGTCTGCCTTCGGCTTTTGGAGACTACCTTGACAACCTATGGCGCACTGTTAGCCGACTTTGAACATCATAGACAGCGGAGTGTTGCTACCCCTTCTGTTACGGCCCTCCTTGAGAGCCATGTCCCGAGCGCGAGCCACTCATCCTCCAAGTCACATCCTTGGACACCCATCATAGGAAGATCTCCAATGCGCTCGTAAGCAAGTTTGCGAGTGCACTCATCCACGGTGGAGATTTGATGGCTAACGGTTACCTATGTTAGCATAAGTGGTCTTTGAATGGCACAGGGTACTTGCATGATTCCGGCCACAACGTCGGGGTCCGCGACCAGGGCTTGAAAAAGTCGGGAATGTGTGTACTGGGTCACAGCGCGGCGGTCGATGTATTCACCGAGAGGAAACATGGTTAGAAATTGAGCTTCCTTGCCAGCGCCATCGAACAAGTCCCGAATGATGGGTGGCAGAGTCTGATGAAAGAAGACTCGCAGGAGTTCATCAGGGGCTGTGATATGGCCCCCTCGGAACAAGGGCTGGTATTTGAACTCAACCTAAAAAGAAAGAATGAGTAAGAAAGTCAAAGTAACTCTGCGGTTACCGCATGCTCACCACAGCGGGCACAAACTCATCCCTGCGGTTCAGCCCAGCAGAGGCAGAGTTTGCTGGTTGGATGAGCCAGCCCGGAAGATCGACTTTGGACAAGATCGCGATTAGAGAGCGGGTGAAGTTCAAGTTTCTGCCCGCCTTGGAAAAGTGCCAAACGTTCAGTCGGATGAGATCCGGGACACTGCGATAAGGCATCCCGGCTTGTGGAGGCGGCGACGACGTCGACTCGACAGGCATAGGGGAAGTACTCTGAGCTGCCTCCGTAGCTTGTTTAGAGGTCAACGAGAATGTGGTAGGCACCTTCAAAGACATCGCGATCAACGACAGAGGGGAGTTTAGGTGTGTCGAATGCCAAAGAGTCGGAAAACAGGGCGTATTTAGGGAGCTCAGACAGACCTGAGCCAACATGAATGGCACAGAAAGGGCAAGACATTTGCAGGCCTGTTGGAAGAGCCAAAGACGGATTGGGATTGACCAAGTAAGGGGGCAAGCAAGTGTCTCACAGAACAAAGAAACCAAAGGAGGGGTTGTTCAGCTTGGGCTTTGGTGTGTTGGCCTCTGCGGCTTGACCATGCCGCCACAAAGATGGCGAGATAAAGACGAGAAAGCATGTGACGATGAGGAATTAGCAGAAACAAAGGACTTGAATGCAAGCAATGGGCCAGTTCGGCCAGTTGAGAACTAACAATAGACACAGTGCCGGGACTTACCCAGAGTTGCAGGAGAGGTGTGGTATCACTCACTGAAAGGCCAGTTTTGTGATGGCTTGTGCTTTGTCTTGACTGGAGCCCGAAGGAGGTTTTGGACCTTTGTGATGGGGAGCGAGTAAACAGACGCGTCCTTAATGTTTCCAAGGTAAACATGCGCTCGATACTTGACAAAGGCTTCGGATAGGCGGGATGGATTGTTTGCAACTTGGATGCTTTATTGAACTGCTGCGCCTTGCCAAGTGCGCCCATGTTGAAGTGCCCTGGCGATCGGGTTTTGCTCTTAGTCAGGCACTTATCGAGACATATAGGAAGGATAGCCAAAGAGATAGTAATATTACACTTCATGCTCTGGCTAGCTCTTCTGATCAAGAGGATAAGATGAAGATCTTCCAACAATTTCTCGCATGATTCATCAGCCTTTCCCAGCCCACAACGCCAAAGCCAAACTCCAAACTCCAAACCAAGCTTCCAAAAGAGGCGTTCCATTCTCAAGTCAGGCGGGTGTCCTCCAGATATCCAAACCCACAGGGCCTATTACGACCGACTGATGTGAGCCAGGGGTCATCGAGCAATTCCTTGGCCGTGGCACGCTTCTCAGGCAGCCACGTCAACATGCGACGGGCAAAGTTGATGAAGAGCGCTCGCTCCTGACCCTCGAGCATGGGCGTCGAGTTTTCAAGTGTAAACATCTTGTCGGGGATGAGCTCGGGGTATCTGAATTTGCCCTGCTCGTTGTAGTACTTGGACAGAGTCCCGCGGTCGGCGCGGGCGAGGAGCTCCGATGGGGGAGGGCCGAGGAGGCGCATCATTTGGGCGAAGCGGGTTTTGTTGGAGAAGTTGCAGTGGCCGGGAATACGTCCGCTGAGTAGGTTGACGTCGCCAAGGAGCTCCCATAGCTGAGACTGAGTTAGACACGACGTGTTGCTGAGAGAGGAGGGTACATACCACAAGACCCAGGTTCCAGATATCGGCAGAGTAAGTCCAGCCAGCTCGGAGCATCACTTCCGGGGCGGTGTACTCTCGGGGCTGGATGTCGTGGTTGTGTTTCATGTTGCCATGGACGGCGAGACCAAAGTCTGTGAGTTTGACGTAGGTGACATCTCCCCTTAGATGGCCGAAGCTGTTGCGTGACTCGTAGATAGGGCGACCGCTTCTTTGGATGCAGGGTGCTGGGTTGGCTGTCTGGCGGATGGCGTACTCTTCAAGAACGCCAGTATCTTCGAAAGGTACCATGAAGTGGTCGCCTTTGAGATCTGTGACAAAGTTGAGTAAGATGTGTGGGCGATTTGGTTCACGTGAGACTCACCAGTGTGAATGATGCCGGCCTCGGAATGCAGGTAGTCTAGCGATTTAAGGATGCTCGGCAACACAGCCTTGATGGTGCGCGGCTGGACCCAGCTTGTAAGGCCACTCTGCTGTCCTAGCATCCAGAGGGGCTGTCGCAGAGGCTCCATGGCCATGCAAAGGTGAGTTCCGTGAGGTCCTTCGACCTCGAAAGAATCGAGCACGCCGCGGATGTACTCGCGGCCGGGATGAGATGTCGGGACAGAGAAGATGTGGTCCGTCAAGTCAAGCTCTTTGCGTGCCGCAGCTCGGACGGCGGGAGTGTTGTTTGTTATCTTGAGAGAGACATAGCGATCATTCTGCCAAGGAAGCCTGAGACTGTTAGAGCTGATGATGACGTATGAGAGAAGATGCTCACCAAGATGTAGCCCTCGCAAGCCAAACTGTAGACCCGGTTCCCCATCCCAACTTGGAGATGAGCTCATATTTCCCGCCAAGTGTTTCGCCAATACGCGCAGGGTAAAAGTTCCTTGGGTTGTAGTTGCCGCAGTTCTCTTCCTCGAATGGCTTGCCGTTGCGCATGGATGAGAGCTTTCTCAGACTGCGCTCACAGATGGTGACGCCGATGCGGGGGTTACGGGCGAGGGTCCGGCAAAGAGCCGGGGCGATGAGTCCGTACCGCATCTTGTACTTGTATATCAGTTGTTAATATGAAGAAGAAAAGTCGTTGAATGTTTTGACTCGGCTATGTCGTTAAGCCGAGGTGATCGCGTATAAGTGAGACAGAGGCTACCTCGAGCTTCTCCACGATCGACAAACTCTAGAAAAGCCTTTCCAATTCTGGGTTAAAGAGGGGCCATCTGGGAGCTTATAAGAAGCTGCCCACACACGTTAATTTTCCGGAGCTGGCAGTGGCCTGTTGAATGAGGCATTGTCTTCTGCATTCGGGGCATGTCGGCTAACTGAGGCCCCCGGGCAGGCGGAGGGGTTGGCTGCCTTGGCATCATGAACTTTTCATTGCTTTTTTTACCAATCGAAACTCCAAGTTTTTTGGGCTTTCTCCGCAGGAGAGGTGGAGTGAGAGATCAGGCCATGGTGCAAAAACAGGCCATGACGGCATGAGAGAGTCTGGGGGAGGACGAAGTACCGAAACCTGGGGACGAATGTTGTTGCAATGGTGATCGAGAGATGCGAGACGCTGTAGACTGGGGAAGATTGAACACGTTCGTCCAGTTTCTCGTCTGTTCTGCTATCGATGCTCTACTGGCTTCTCCAACTGAGAGAAGGTCACATAAACACCAACTTTCACAGTGATCGACATTCCGTCTCCCAGCCCAAAATGCCGGGGCCCCGCACCCATCATCACCCATGTCTAGGCCGTTTGGTCTGGAGCTGCGGGGAACCTGGTGGTTTATCCTTCAATACACCCTCAGCTAGAGTCGTTGACCATCATCACCCCACGTCGGGACGTCGCTGAGCAACTACTGGTGGTTTTTGGCATGTCCCTGACTCTCGAGCAAGCCATCGTGAGACTTAAGCAGGAAGAGGTATGGTCCATCACCCTATACCTCTCCTTGAGTTAGAGGCCGAGATGGCTTGACCTTCTCATCACTCATATGCTCGTTTCGTGTGGCATTACACCTTGCTCGTCAGCAGTTGCAGTACATGCAGCATCAAATGATCCACGCGTCTTGCTTGTCCGGGGAAGCACACAGGATCGCCCCGTCTCCAAGCTGTCTCATTTCCCCGCATAAGATCTGGCCAGTCGTTGTGGCGCAGATAGTGCTGGTATTGTATTGAAGCTATTCGCATCTCGACGCAACCACGGGAAGATCCCATTCATTCACCCAGCTTGAGCCAAAACATATCCTGATTTAGAAGGCTCAACATCAAAGTCGCCAAAGAACCCATGCTAGCTCCGAAGCCGGCCCTGACTCAAGCAATGAGCTAAGAAACAACCCTGTCGCCATGGACACCTGTGGAGTCGCCACTCGGATTTCGGATCCGAGCCGGCTGTTGTGTTCCCTTTTATACAGTTGACAGGTTAACTATTAAACCAAAGACTTGAAAAATCCCCTAGTGTCTAAGCTAAAACAGTGATTCCCGTACCTTGTGGCACCAACGATGCTGTGCGACGCGGCCGAGAGGCCTTATTCACCTCCGTCTGCGCTATTTTGGACGAAATGTCAAAAGGCGCGCCCTTGGTGGATAAAAATATCCTCGACGCCTTCCAATGACTCACGCTGACAAAGTGACAAGCTAACAAGCTAACAAGCTGACAAAGTGAGAAAGACTCGACGACTACATCTACTGAACGGAACCCGGTTGCGAAAAATTCTTGTAGCTGCACTGTTTGGCCTATTTTTCGAGTGAACGAGTTGACCTGTACTCTCAGCATGTCTCTCACAACCCGTCAAGATCAGCTCCTGTTGGTCCCCTGGGACCCGGAATCCCCAGATCATGTTGCGAGACTCTTTGAGCAGCGAGTCCAGTGTGGATGGAACATGGAACTTGTTGATAAGAAATGGCGTGACCAGCAAAGGTCGGGACACAAGTGCATCTACTGGATTGTGAGTCTTTTACCTCCTCGATTTTAACTTGGACAGCGGGCTGAACTTTGAGTAGACATTATCACCTGAAGATCCCGGTACACAAGAGTCACTTCAGTCACACTTTGACAAGTTTCCAGCGGTACACATTCATACGCTGAGTTCATGCCGCTTGATGGCTGATCAGTCTCTAGGAGAAAACACCGCTGGTCGACACCGCAACCACTCTCCGAGCCAAACCGCGCAGCCCTTCTCAAAAGCCGATTTATCCAGTTGGTCACATCTCACTAGATGACGAAAACTTAGAGGCTGCCCATCTTGGCCTAGACTTTCCTGAAACTGGCGTTTACTGGATCAAGACCTTTTACGTTTCCAAAGCTTTGCAGAGCAAAGGCATTGGTCGTGCTGCCATGGATATCGCCGAGGCCATGGCTGTCAACAAGCCGCTGTGTGCCAAGACTTTGGCACTCGACACTCTGCACAAGGATAGTGCTAACAAGATGGCCTTGGAAGAGACTGGCCAGTTGCCCAAGGTATGGCTTATGATATCGTTTTGAGGGTGAAAACTGACAGGTGGTAGACAACCAACCATGAGTGGTATGAACGGAGGGGCTACCGGTTGATTCACAAGCAACATAGGCACTACAAGGATGCACATGGAGAAGCGCCAGATTTGTGGACTGTTTTCTTGAGAAGAGATATTGCATAGAGGGTTGGGCAGGTTTCATTTCATACATGCCAGCTTGGCGATAGACATAGAGGGTTATTTATTTGCATACTTGGTTTTATTTTACATAACACAGGCTATTTATACTGGACGAAGATCCCTGATTCGCGCACTACAAGCTCAGCCATCCTCCACGCCTAAGGATGTCGATATTAGGCCAAGACTCTGGAAGATGTGGCTCTGAAGATGAAAGGTAGTCTTTCAGTATCGTGTAAATGAAGTCAAAAGGGCAGGGTGAACTTACATGGGTAGAAAACAAGCCAACAACCTTTGAGCCGGTTGGTTTAATTGCCCTCCACCTGATCCTGTTTGACATGAGATGCTGAGGGGATGTGACCTCTCGGCCGAAATTTGTTCGGAGCTGTAGGATGTTGCGGTGGTGTCAGTGAACATCAACGAGAAGTCGTAGGACGTGTACCTTCAACCCTATTACGTAGCCCGACATCTCTTTGACCTCGATACCTACTAGCTCCTCGCCCCCGGCGCTGTCAAGAGCCATGGAAGTTTTTTGGTAACTGTCTCTCTGTTCTCTTGGGGGGATGCTACCAGCAGGCTCCATATCACCCAAATGCTGGTTCTGGGAGGCGTCGGTGTAGATAAATTCCATCTTGCCGATATAAGCACCGTTGAAAGTCCAAATGGCAATCCCAACGAGGCTTGAGATGAAACGTCCATCGGGCCCACCAAACAAGACAGTCGAGATGATCGGGCCGGAAGAGTCCTGTGAGTGATATTCGTCGTTTCCGTCGAACAACAGATGATCTGGCGGTACATTGTACCAGAGACGACTGTTTCGCCATTCATGCTTGCTCGGGGGGCCGCGAAGCTTATTCCGACTGAGTGAAACCATCTTGAGGGCCTGAATGGAGCAGGACAAGGTTAGCCGCCATCAATGTGGATTGGCAAAGGGTGAAACGAACGTCAAATTCTGCCCTGACGGCGGTAATACCTTCGTCCTCGGCCAAGTGCCACTTTGGAAAGCCTCCCGGTTCACCCGCCCAGGGAGACACGGTTCCATCCTCAGTAACGACGGCGATCGACCTGATGCCTGACGTGTCGAGGGCCAGTTGCCATCCCTGTATTCGCTGAGGTGTGGAGAATCGGATGGGGACGCTTTGATCTTGGTGTATATATCCTAGAGCATCTTGCTTTCCATCTGGATAGATGAATATGAGACCAGAAACGAAAGCACCCATCTCTGTGCGAACCAGAGATACAGACACGCTCTGGACTCGAAGCGGCCGTGGGGTATGAAGGGTACGGATTCGCAAGACTCGACAGCCGCGGTGAAACCTCGCTTCCGGGTCAATGACTCCGCGCTTGGCTGTTTGCCAAAAGTCTTCTTCCTTGGGGGATTCGTCTGGCATGAAAGATTCGAACCAACTCTCCAGCGGGGACCCATTGCATGGAGTGTTTGCTATCTGGGAAACCATTGTTTGCAGGGACCGGACAAGCTTCCAGACGCGTCTTCGGCTGGCCATGTTGGGATTGTCGCGACTCAAAGCTCGAACGGTAAGATATAGCATCTTCCAGGATTTCGGAGGGTTTTGCGAAACCTCGGTAATGTGTTCAAATTGGTTGCCCTGTCGGAATCGTGATGCCCAAAATGTTGCTGACAGGTTCAATGTGGCAAAGACTGGGGATGCAAGACGTAAAGAGTGAACATCGCGCGTAGGGAGGAGGGTGAGAATTTGCTCAAGGAGCTCGAGGGCTAGGCGGGAAAAGATATCTTGCTCTGAGGAGAGATTCGCAATTGCAGGGCGGCACTGAGAAGGGCCATTCTGGGGGTCAAGATCGTTCTTGATGGCATCCGTAAGACCAGGGAGATACAAAGGATCCGATCGAAAGTCTGGAGGAATGTAGAAAAAGTCAGGAAAGCAACTTATCAAGGTTGAGACTGATCCTCTGTGACGGAATGCTGCGGCTCCTCCATAGTTATGACCCCAGTTGATGATGCCGTCCAAGCCAATGGGAACCGAAAGAAGGGCCCCAAAAAGCAGATTCAGATCCGGGGTAAAGGTTTGGTTGAGCAGGTCCCAGCAGGATGAGTGAAATGCCCATCCCCAGAACGCCTGAGGCTCTCTGACGCGGTACTCGGGAGGTATCAGGTGCTCAAGCTGGAATATCCGCAGCTCGACGTCGATCATGGGTCCTGGGCCAAGAGGGTCGTCGTAGCGCTTGTTGGCGTCCCTCGGAACAGAGTCAACGCCAAGCTGGTCAAATTCACTGCAGATGCCGACCCCAGACAACTTGACGCTGTCCCAGTGCGTGGTTTCGACCCACACTGAGAGGGGTTAGATCGTTGTCTCTTTGGAGGGGAGCCGTCACTCACCGGCTCGGAATTCCTGGAGCCATGGTTCATTGGGTAGCCGGGTGATGGGGATTCCGCATAGGACGCAGTACCTCATGGTTGTACCCGGAGTGAGCTTCGGTGGAGAGGAGGAGTCGGTCGCGCGTTGGAGGGCGTTTCAGGATCCCAGCCATGAGTGATATAAGCCTTAATAATCAGGCACACACATCTCTGGCCAATCTCATCATCATATCCTGGAAGGGGAAAAAAAGAAAGAAAAAAAGAAGAAGAGTTTTGGGCAAACCGCATTGTGCATTTGTTCAGCGACTCTTCCCATGCCAGGCCGAGTTACAGATGTATCAAATGTGTGGGCCACTTTTGTGGCACGGTACAGGACTCTGGTGTAACTTCATTACTTCCCAAATGAATCCCGTGTTTTACAGAAAGGGTAGTTTACTGATGTCTTATATACGTTGATGGTAATCAAACATACATGGGTTGGATCCTAGCCTAAATCCCAGCCTGCTCATGTTCGGTATGCCCTCGAGGTGAGTGAGAAGAGAGCAGCTCTCTGGTATGCACAATGGTTGATTCGCTCCGTTGAGCCATTCCGCCTGATCTGGATGAACCGCTGAAGGTTTTCCAAGATGATAGTCGGATCATATCCAAGTTCCTCCTTGCTCGTCCAAAGAAAGCCAAGGATGGTGCGAATGAACTGAAGTCCGTCGTTGTTGGTGTTGAACTGCTCGAACGCGATCCCTCCGAGTCGGTCAAACACCTAAACCCTCACCGGAGACCCACACAAAGCAAAGCCCGAAACGAAGCGACAGGTGTTCTGCGCGGCGGGCACCTCCCTTGCGTCCCTCCCAAGATCAAGCCAAGCCTCCGAGGCTTTGTCGGCGGAAGGATGACTCTTGAGCATCTCGACCAGATTATAATCCTCATGGCCCGGGTGGCTGAAGTTGAACTCGTTTGGTTCTAGCGGGCACGACGTAGCCGCCGGTTATCTCATCGTCCGTGGGGATGGGCTATGGGATCGAGACGTGGTTGAAGTCGGCGGTGCGCTCCCCCCGGCGATGGAGAAGCACGTACGAAAGAGGATAAAATCGAATGTCTCGCGGATATAACACGGTTCGAAGGTATCACTGTAGGAAGGGCAAAAAGCTAAATTAGAATAAGGGTCTCGTGGGGGGGAAAGCGGGGGATCGTGGAAGCCAAACCGGAGTTCTACATGAGCTGAGAGCCTCGAGATGCTCTTTCAGCGTATCATTCCACGCTGAGAGTCGGCAAGCTGTTGAAGACGCTGATAACACCTATGGCTCTGCTTGAAGGCGCAAAAGGTATAAACCTCCTCGTTGTTCGGTGGATGCTGGCCGGGAGCTTGGTTTGTTGTGAGAACGTTTATTCTCATGCTGCGTCCCCAGGCCCAGGCGATCATCAGTACGCGCATGGATCGCTCGCTCTCAACCTGCAACGACAGACCTCCGAGCCCCACCCCAAAGGCGCATGCACGCCGATCACACCCTAGGAATTGCGCTCTGTTGCTTCCCCCGCCCTTGCAATCAACAGCCCATTCAGCTACAGCATAGATGTCCGTGGGGGACATGGACCTTTCGGACCCGAAACAAAACGGGAAGGTACCAAATCACAGAAGAGATTACCCTCAGGGGCAGTCCCGCATGTGTCTCTTCGTGTGCTCGTTGATCTCGTGCAGGATGAATACATCATTGAAAAAGTAGACCAGTCCCGCACGATGCAACCATCTCAAGCAGGGGAACCCGCTGTCTTCTGCAAAGCCTCAGCGCGGGGTAAAGCCTGATCCATAATCTTCCTAGCACTGTCGGATGCAGTTTTTCCAGTCGATCTTCTAGCTCGGTTAACCCATCAAGGGCCG
The DNA here is from genome assembly GCA_027569015.1 of Ascodesmis sphaerospora. Taxonomy (NCBI): domain Eukaryota; kingdom Fungi; phylum Ascomycota; class Pezizomycetes; order Pezizales; family Ascodesmidaceae; genus Ascodesmis; species Ascodesmis sphaerospora. Next base: position 796,698 of record JAPPUR010000015.1, on the reverse strand, counting down.
GGTTTCAACTATCATAGTGTCAACACATCATAGCATCATGTCCTAATGCTAACACAACGTGTTTCCCGTCGACGGGAGCTCGATTGAGACCTTGCCGTCAACTTCAGGAAGCACTGACGCGTCATGTCGGCTGCAGTGATGACACAGTGGCTTTCCAAAACTTGCTTTTCTCCCCTATTCATGTTTGCCTGAGCCAGTGACCGGCGGGAGGACGTGGAATTCAGCCTTCAGCCTGCTTGATGTTCGCCTCATTCTGAAACCCCTGCAAGATGTGATCGGATGTGCCCTGGCCCAACACTCCTACAGCAGATCGGAAGAATGCTTGGAGCCTGTTGTCTCAGCCTTGGTGCAAGCAAGCCGGGTGGCTTTACTCGCTTAGTTTTCAATACGGCAATACGAGATTCCCCTGCAACGGCAAACGGTGCCATGCAAGTCCAGGTTTGGTGTTTGTGAAGGAACGTGCCCCAGTGTCAGATAATTAAAGACAGGGGCTGAGACGCAGAAGCAGGCTGGCTGATTGAGCTCCTCCGCTCACCGGTCGACGTTCTATTCAGGCGACATGCTGTGTCACCGGAATTCCCATGCTCCAGCACCCTGAAACGGATCGGCCGGGTGCGCGTGATGCCAGTCTGCCATATCAATTGGTTACCTATCAAACATGGGCTTTGCAAGGGTTATGTTATCTGTGCTGGTCCTTCTGGCATGGCTGCTGACGGGCTGCACCATCCCGCCACGTCTGCCAGTCGTCCTTTCGTACTTTGGCTGCCAGCTGCCGTTTCTGAAGGGCCAAGGAGATGTTTGCAGAATTGAACTGGCTGTCGTGGTGGTGGCGGTGTCGGGAGAAATTGGCTGACAGGGGACCTTATCAAGCACTGAAGCACTGGTTCTTTGGAGGGCAGGATGCCACCGCAATAAATTGGTTGAAAACTGAATGAATGAGCTGTAATTTTCTTGATGTTTGATAGATATCTCCAATGCTGATGGTGAAAATGGGCGAATTTTCCTTCGTTTTGACACTGAGCTTAACGTCCCAACGTTACGTCTCTCCGCATTTGAAAACTAGTAGCTAGGTATCTATTGCCTCCAACTGATTTACGAGGAAGAGTAGAAAGTAGGCCGGAACTCTGAGTCACCGGCCACCGGTTACAGCCACGAATCCGCTAGTTGGCTGTGATAAGAGACAAGTCAGTTTCGACGTGGAGTTGGAGGGCGCGGTCCAGGAACCTACCAACTCAGCACTATCCGAATACGCCGGATCAGGGTTCGACAGGATTCAGGTCTGGGAATCACTTGGGGACCTGTCAAAGTCATAGCTAGACGATGTGACAGGAACCGCGGAGGTCCGCTTCAATGTCGCCGTCATGGGATACACGCGAAAGATAGGTCGCTGACTTACTTGCTACCAGAACCAAAGCTACTCTGCAATCCAGATTCATCCAGGTTCATCGCGTCTGGCGTGGGCTCTCTCCCAGAATTCCAGCTATCCAACCATCACTAATTGAGATGTCTTCCTCCAAGATCCCAACTTCATCTTGGGGGGAACCGGTGAGATTGCGTACAGCCAAGGCCCACCCTCTTTCCACCAGATGCTCTTCCTCTGGAACCATCCCTGCCACTCCCCTACCACCGACGAAACATCCTCTGACAATAACACGGCGCCTGTTTAGAGTGTGGGATCAGTTCTTGATTCCGTGCCTACGATCGCCGGGCTAGAACTTTGGAACATTCTAGTGAAGAACCATCTCACACCCCTGACAGCTGCTCCCTCTTCCGGTCCAATGCGAGGCATTACCAACAGGCCGGAGGCCCACGCCTGCGGCCTTCGCCGCCCTATCCCAGTCTCTCCGGCGGTCTTCTGCGCCGGAATCCAGGTCTGCCCTGACATTGAGGAGAATCTTCTCAGAGGGGCTGTCGACGCGGCGGATGACTCTTTTTTTTTCTTTTTATGTTGTCTGCAATGACCAGTCCGCGAGCGAACGTCAGCTGCAGCAGCAAAGGGCACGGTTCTTAATCCCTGTTTGATGCACTGTCATCATCGCCCGGTTTCTAGGGGCTTAACTATACCCTCAACTTCAACCAGAACAGCCTTGTGCATATCGACGAGCCTGCCACACTCCTCAGAGCCATGCAACCAACTGCGAGCGGTAGAGCTAGATATCATGAAACACAGTCTAGTCATAATCTACAGCAACTTTCGCTCTTATTGACAAGGTCCTGCGTCGGGTGAGGTTCCGCAACCCATCCAGGGCGCGGTCAGTTGCACACAGGACATGTTTAAACACCATGAAACTTGTCAAAACACCGGGTTGAGCGCCACACCGCTCAGTGAATCCAACTTAGGAGCGCACATACCAACACAACCTAAAAGCCGCTATTGGAATCCTTCGCCGGATGACATTTATTGCATGATAAAGACCGGATGGCAAGGGGTAAGCTTAAGGTCTGTGACATCGCCTAGTGACAGGGCACACGCGGCTAGGCAGGGATTTGATGTCGCCTGCCTTGTGGTCGAAAAAAGAATGGCATACTTCGCAAGCACTCTGACTGTCAAATCCATAGAATCATGATACAAAAGGCTCAAGATAGTAGTTATGGGATCTTACATAGACTTTAGAGTATAATATATTTATTTTATATTTTTCTGTACTTATTCCCATCTAAATCGCGTCCTTATGGCTCGGCAAAGCTCTCATTGCCTCCCTACTGTGTACCATGTCTTTTTAGTCTGGGCGCCTATCCCACACGACATGTCACACATGGCAGACGCGCTAGCCGCAGCCCGGGCCATCTGCCCCAAGCTGTCAACAGCCAATCAACTCATTCTCAAGTGTCGCGGTTGCTGCTGAGGCTCAGCGCAAGACAAACAAAGGACTTTCTGGTCGGCAAGCGAGACGTTATTGCACAAGTCTTCTTCCTTCATGCTCTATAAGAACCGACTGCCCAACATGGTATCCAAACCTCAGACCAGGCGCTCTCGCCAGAGACTACTGCAAGGACAGCAGCTGCTCAACAGTATCGCGACACCATCTCCAGAGGGCCTCTTACAAGACGCGCCAAAGGGGTCGACGAAGCGGAAGCTCGACGACATCAACCAGTCCCCTGCGAAGGACCCATCGACCAACGCGCAGCTACCTGAAGCTGAAAGCAAAGGGGCTGATGAGGTCCGTACGACAGCATACGTTTGTAGAGGGTCAAGTGCTAATGGTATAACTTGAGTAGGCACCGGTCCTCCAGCACCCGATACCGAAGCCCCCAACGCGACCACTTCTCCGGAAGCTCAATCACTCCACCCAGCCCGCCAATTCGAAGCACAGGTTTATCCTTGAGTGGCTCGAATCCGTCGGTCCGAACCGAGACAGACGCTGCCGGCTTGGAAGCCGTCTTCAAACTGTGCTCACGAGCCCAGCTTTGCCAATGGCCAAAACACGTGCGGCTGCAAGAGCGGAGGAAAAGGCCTTGAGGCCTGTTAGAGCCTCAAGGAATCTTAGAGCCTCGGAGGCTGCCGGATCCTCCAAGCCTGGCAAGCCCCCCAAGCCTGGCAAGCGCTCTCAGCCTGGCAAGTCCCCTGGGACTGCCAAAACCCCGAAAACTACTAAAGCCTCGGAGTCGTCCGATTCATCGGACACCACTGACTCTTCCAAGAATCGCCTTGTGAAAGAGAGCACTTACCGAGAGCGTAACCTGGACAACAACAACATCTACTACGACTATTTATGCAAGCCGACTCCGGAGCATATCACCCAACTCATGGAACGGATGCTCAAGGCGCGCAAGGACGAGGATCCACCTGGCCCATCAGTGGATGACATTCGGCGCGACGAAACACTCGAAGAACTCTCGCGGGGTGGTGCGGCAGAATCAGAAGTGGAAAATTATTTCCTTGCTCGCATTTTCTCCCGTCCCAGCCGAAGCAGCCCTGTCGCACGCTCCACGAAGAGAACTATGGCCTCAGGGCATGTTCCCACCACAGACCCCGATCCCGACAACAGAGTGAGCACGCCCGTGCCGGACGTGCTCTATGGATACACGTTGAAGAACGCCTTTCCTCAGCAGCGAAAACACATGAGCAAAGGGGGGGTGGTAAACAGAGACAATGTCCGATTTCCCTTCCTACTCATTGAGTTTAAGGGTGACGGCGGCGATTTGTGGGTGGCCACAAATCAGTGCCTGGGAGGAACGGCAACATGCGTAAATGTCAACGAAATGCTCAACACTCAATTGAGGCAGTGCACGAACGTCCCTGCCGAGCCTATCGAGAGCGCTGTTTTCAGCCTTGCTATCCGCAATACAGAGGCGCGAGTTTTCATCACGTGGAAGCAGGGTGAGCAGGAATACCACATGAGGGAATTCGGCGCTTATCTTGTTCATGATCCTAAGCAAGGCATCCAGTTCCACAACATTGTCCGCAACATCCTAGAGTGGGGCTCGCGCGAGCGGCTAAATGAGATTCGGAAGTCCCTTGATTGCCTGAGGGAAGAGAAAGAGAGTCAAGAGAAGGAGAGTCAAGAGGAGGAGAGTCAAGAGGAGTCTTCGACTGAACTCACACTGGTGGATAGGGAGGAGGAGAGTCAAAAGGAGGAGAGTCAAGATGAGTCTTCGACTGCACTCACACTGGTGCATATGGCTAAAGCAATGCCTCGCACGTCAGAGTCTGATGCTCCTCCCCATAAACGTGCGCGACATTGAGTTGGTGCGTGTTAGGCTATGTTTATTAGATTGGACCTTGTACATAGCTTTAAGGTAGTTTTGTAAATGTAATCGCTGAACGGGAAAACCTTGTTGCGAACGTTCCTTCAGGGTTACCTCCAAGTAGCATGAGATTTTCCCTCCCCGTCCTCTTCTAATCCTTGGGGATAGATCTTCTGAGCCTCATCATAGACTTTATGGCGAAACTTCGAAGCCTTATAATATTATACCTGCTCCGCTCTAGTGGTCTGAACTTCCGAACCGATCTGCTTAGATTAGGTGCTGAAAAGAGTGAAGTGGTCGGTTGTAATGATGATGATGATGAGAGGTTTGTACAGTGCCAAAAGCCGCCTCAAACACTCGATGCACTGTGGGGCACTCCTGCCCTCAACAGTGCGGCCGTTTGGAGGAAAAGTGGTGTCGGGTAAAGGCACCAGATAGGGAAGCCCCTGACGGAGCCTGTTCGAGATATCACCTAATCTGTCTATACTCTATGTGTCCTCTAGCATCCTCATCATGTGGTGATTCGCATAGAACCACGTCGCGAGCTCTGCACTGGGTTGATCTATCCCCATGTCGAACTCTCCCGGCTCAAACTGGCTGGTCCTTGATTCGTACATGGGCATTTGACCTTGTGCCGCATCAACAGGCTGTCCACTGCTTGAAAAAGGCAGCATACCTGATAAATGTGCCATACTCTGATTGCTTGCCCCCATCTGCGGCATTGATGAAGGCAATTTTGGGTTTGGTGTGCAATAACCGGCTGACCCGGTTCCTCTCGTATCAAGCATGGCTTCTGGTGTCGCAGCGGCTCTGATGTTGAAATATTTGACTGCGACGTCGTAGAGAGCCTTGAATATGCTCAACTGCTTCTGGCACATGGAATACTGAGACGGTTCCGTTACCGTCTCAAGCGTGTGGACCAAGTCTCGCAGACATGGCAGATCGGATGGATCAGATGTCTCTATCATGTGACAGAACAAGACGATAAAGGGGATGAATGGGGATTGCAGAAGCGTCCTTGACAGCAGAGTTAGATAACATGGACCCATAGACTAAAGTCAAGGCTTACCAGTTGACATATAGCAAGAAATAGTTTGACTGTTTCTCCGTGCTGGTAAAGATGTCCACACACTTTTCATGTTCCTTGACTGCCTGTCTGGCTGTGGCGATGCATTCATCACAAAATACTGAACCACCGGGCTTGTCAGGGGGAATGCTGCGGTATATGAGGGTGAGCATTGAGAGACTGGTAACCCGCTCACTACGAAAGCAAAGCTGGCTCAGAACAGTGCCCAGTTTACGAGATACTTGATCTTCACATTTGATCTGGACAACCTGACTCAGTCTTTGGGGGCATCGGCGGGGAAAATGGCTGCTCACCTGCAGGTCGTCCTCGACCGCCATTAACCTTATGGTCTCGTCGGCCAAGGCTCTCGCTCGTGCGGTGCGAACGCTTGCTGGCTGCGCGAGAGAAGCCGGGCTGTAAATCTCGTCGTAGACCCGACCTTGCAGGGTCGACATGCCGATCCAGACGGGAAAGGCCTGGCTGAAGAAGCTATGGCTGAAGAAGGGATCATTCAACACCTCAGGGGTCATACTCGGGACTGTGATGTCATTCTCCCGAATGGTAGAGGAGCGACCAATGCGGAGGGCCAGCATCTTCTCGGTCGTATAGATGCACCAGAAGAGCCGGGTCTTTTGGTTCTTTGACTCTGTCGTCTCTTGATCCAGCATGACGCTGCTGTGAAGACCGAGGGACTGACTGAGGTTGGAGGCTGCACATATAAAGTTCCATGCTGCTGATGGCTTGCACTTTTGGACGCAGTATAGTGACTAGGGCTCATGAGTACGTCGTTCTTTGAGTTGGGATAGGTTGGGAAGCTCACTGCCATGCACATGGCTAATACGTGCTCTAGCGTTGCAGGCATATGAAAAGGAAGCCTAGAGAGCACTGTCTCGAGGCTATCTCGGCATATGATGGACTGCGTAGTGTATTCTTTCTTGAGACTCTCATCTTCCACGAAATTGGTACACTCGCAAAAGAGCCAGTACAGACCCAAGTAGAAGATGATGAGATCTGCCTCTGTGACCGGCCCCGGAGAGCTCACTTTGATGAAATGGGTGGTGAACTCGGGTATCGTCTGAAGATCCATGAGCCAGAGGATCTGGATCGGGGTGCTATCTTGAGCCATCCGGAGACACGCCATCGCCTTTTCGACGGAAGGCATGGGAAGTTTACGAAGACTAGTCCCTGGAGGAAGCGGCAAAGCATTTGGATAAAGATTCTCAATAGTGTCAGACTCTTGCTTCTGGGCGTCTATGACACCCCTGAGTGCGTTGAGAACAGACGTCATCTCGAGCGCAACTTCGGAAGATGAGTTGTTTCTGACCGAGTTTTGGAGGAACTTTGTCGCAAAGACGGCGTGAGCAAATAGAGACGACTCTCCTTCATACTCTGGCTTGGAAGAGTACGGAGGGGATTCGCCGACGAAGCTGGGGTTGGAAGGGGTTGGCTCTGAAGCTGCAGGCGTCGGACGGTAGGCGGTTTGAGATGTCTGTGGATTGAGAGCAGTGCCGTGATACTTGGGACCAGACTGATTGATACTCAATTGTTGGATGGTTTGGTTGAGTTCTTCTATTCTGTTGACGATGCGATCAATCTTGTTCTCGCTGTCGAATGTTGACGTGGTCAGCTCAGTTGGAGGAGTCATCCAGATGAACTCACTAGATGCTGGATATTAGAACGCGTTGGCGTTTCGCCCTTGGCTTTTGACCTGAAGGGAAAATGCATTGCGCCTTGGTCTTAATGCAGTGTGTGCATGGGTATACGCGATCGCATTTGACCTGGAGATGTAAACATTGGGGCCCGCTTGAGATGGAAGCAAGTCACACCTTGCGCTGTCGACAGTTCTCGCACTAACACGGTCAGCAGCTGTTAAAATATTGTGTAAAATGGCTCCTACTGCGAGCTTTTCTAGAATGGGTCCATCGTGTTCCTCAAATTGCGACAATTGGTCTTGGGTGAAGCTCGTGTCGTGATCCATCAAATTCTCTGCAGGCGTCTGTCGCCCCTCGGAGGGCGTTGATGTCATGGTGCTAAGCGGAGGAGGCTTCTCGGCGTGGACATGTAAGCGAGCAAACACGGACGCTACGGAGCCAAAGAAAAAGCGAAGGATTGCAAAGGCAAGACAAGAGACGTTGGAGCGTAATCACATATGTAGCTCTCCCTCACGCCCGGGGCACGCGGACTCCGTCATTCGCCCCCCTGAGATGCTAGGCAATCCTTTTCAAGTCTTGGCACGGACCTCCGGGGTACAGAGGTTCCGGGCTCCGAAGCTGAGGGACCCTCCCGGCCACGGAGTCTTGGCGTCCGGGTCCGAAGCATCTCACAGCCATCGAGATGACGTGAAGGGGTTCGAATTTTCGGACGGACATGAGGCTTTGCAGAGTGCGAGATGATTGGAGACTTCGTAATCTTGTTGGTGGGAGATGGGGAGGAGTGATAAATACTTCTTCACCCCTTGCAATTGTTTGCATGTCATCACAACATTTCGTCTTCGTTCCTTGGCTGTTTAATTCTTTTCTTAATTCTTTTAAACGGAGATACCACTTCTGGCTCATTCCCTTCGTCTTTTCTTCGTCTCCTGCGCTCCCAATTAATTACACGATCAACAACCCCACCATCGCGCGCCAGCTTCTCCCATGACAGCCAAAGACGCGGGCCAAAAGGCTCGCGACCCTGAAAAGACTTCGGCTCTCAAGTCCTTTATCGCAAGTCAATACATGTCGCATATCTGTCTTTTGACTAACAAATCATCCAGCGAGTCTTTCGATATGGCACCCCTCAGCTTTATCTTCTCGAGGTGATTGGCGTGATCGGCGCCATCGCCTCAGGTGTCGCATTGGCCATGGTCAACGTGGTCATTGGAGAGTTCATCACTCTGCTCAACGATTTCACCACCTCTGGTACTATCCCCAAGGGTTTCATGGCTGCTGTGGAAAAGACTGCGTGAGTTCAAGCATCGCTCTCGTCCGTCAACATCGCTGACAAGTTAGTCTCTACTTCGTCTACATCGGCATCGTTCGACTCGTCTCGACCTACGTATACGCTTCCCTCTTTACCTACGTCGCATACCACCTCACTCGAAATATCCGTCGATCCTATCTCAAGGCCGCATTCAGTCAAGAGATCGCCTACTTCGACCAAGGCGTCGCTGGCTCCATCGCCATGCAGGCAACCTCCAACGGCAAACTGATCCAGTCGGGTATCGCAGAGAAGCTTGGAATCGTTATCCAATCCATCGCCACATTCGTCGCCGCCTTTGTCATTGCCTTCATCAGCCAGTGGAAGCTCACACTCATCCTGATTTGCATTGTGCCCGCCCTGGTCATCATTGTCGGGACCTTGTCAGTCCCTGACGCCAAGATCGAGACCAAGATCCTCAAGATCCAAGCGCAAGCTGGAGGCTACGCCGAGAGTATCTTTGGGGGCATCCGCACCATTCACGCCTTCAGCCTCCGATCAAGAGTCGTTGCCAAGTTTGACACCTTCTTGCAGGATGTCTTCCGCGAGGGAAAGAAGAAGAATCTACTCTATGGCCTCATGTTTGGTGGCGAGTACTTTGTTGTCTACAGCGGCATGGGCTTGGCCTTTTGGCAGGGTATCGCCATGATCTCTCGTGGTGAGGTCTCTGACATTGGCAAGGTCTTTACGTGAGTTTCATGACCTAGTTATACGCCAAGTGTAGTTACGCTAACGTCAAATAGGGTCTTGATGTCCGTCATCATTGCCGCCAGCACCATCAGCATGATTGCTCCTCACTTTGTTGCATTTGGACGTGCAGCATCAGCAGCCACTGAGCTGTTCATCTTGATTGACCGCGAGTCCGAGATTAATCCTTTCGATGAGTCTGGAGACAAACCCCAGAACCCGCATGGTGTCATTGCTCTTCAAGGAATTGGCTTCAGCTATCCCAGCCGCCCTGATGTCAAGGTCTTGGAAGACTTCAGTCTCAACGTTCCAGCCGGAAAGGTCACGGCCCTCGTCGTAAGTGGTATCTGCTCGTCCAAGACACGTTGCGTCATGCTAACAATTCCAAGGGCCCAAGTGGTTCAGGCAAGAGCACCATCATCGGCTTGCTCGAGCGTTGGTACAACCCAGCTTCTGGCTGTATCACGCTCGATGGCACAGACATCAAGAATCTCAATCTGTCGTGGCTACGTACCAATGTTCGCCTTGTTCAACAGGTAAAAACCCAGATCCCAGCCACGTATTCAATCTAACACGACCAGGAACCCGTTCTCTTCAATGGCAGCGTCTTTGAAAACATTGCCAATGGTCTAGTCGGAACCCCTTGGCAATTTGCTTCCCGCGATGAGCAAATGAATCGAGTGGAACACGCAGCCAAGATTGCCTTTGCCCATGACTTTATCATGTCTCTCCCTCAAGGTTACGACACGCGCATCGGCGAGAGAGGCGGTCTTCTCTCAGGTGGCCAAAAGCAACGAGTTGCCATTGCCCGGAGCGTCATCTCGGAACCCAAGATCTTGTTGCTCGACGAGGCTACCAGCGCTCTTGATCCTCACTCAGAAACCATCGTTCAGCAGGCGCTAGATAGTGCTTCCAAGAACCGCACAACCATCGTCATTGCGCACAAGCTGGCAACTATTCGCAACGCTGATAACATTGTCGTAATGTCCAAGGGCAAGATTGTCGAGCAAGGCCGTCACAGTGACCTCGTGGCCCTCAACAACGTCTACGCCAAGCTCGTCACGGCGCAGGACCTTTCTCCCTCTGGAAACGGACAAGATAGCGACCAGTCATCGGATGGAGAAACGACAAAGGGCAATGATGTGGAGCCGGTTCAGTCTCTAGCAAAGCTCAAGACAGTAGAAGCTCAGCACCTGGCATCACTCAAGGACCGGGAAGATCACGAGCTGTACAACAAGACGGGTCTAATCCACAGCATCGTGAGGCTCATCATGGCTACTCCCAACTTGTGGAACTGGTACCTGCTGATACTGGCCACCTGCACTGCCGGAGGTAAGCATTTTAAGGAGGAATTAGTGCGAACAGAACATGCTGACTTCTGAATAGCTGCTGTTTTCCCTGGACAGGCAGTCCTGCTAGGAAAGGTCATGACCGTATTTTCCAGTCCGAACATGGTCTCTCGCGGCAACTTTTTCTCTCTCATGTTGTTCGTCTTGGCTATCGGATCCCTCTTTGTCTACTTTATTCTTGGGTGGGCAACCAACGTGATTGCACAGGTAAGCCAATGAGTATTCAGTGATGTGATAGAAGCTGACCCCATCCAGACCTTGAACGTCAAGCTTCGAAAGGAGATCTTCGACCTCACCCTTCGGCAGGACCTGAGATTCTTTGACCGACCAGAGAATACCGTTGGCGCACTCATCAGCCGTCTAGATTCCTACCCCCAGGCCGTCCTCGAGCTCATGGGCTTCAACGTGGCTCTTGTCCTTCTATCGGCCATCAATGTCCTCGCTTCTAGTGTTCTGGCCTTGGTGGTCTCGTGGAAGCTCGGCTTGGTCGGTGTGTTTGCCGGTATTCCTCCCATGCTGCTGGCCGGCTACGCGCGAATTCGGCTCGAGACAAAGATGGACACGGATATGGGCAAGAGATTTTCTGCCAGTTCCTCAGTGGCTTCTGAGACTGTCACGGCGATCCGAACCGTCTCTTCCCTTGCCATCGAGGATACTGTCTTGACAAAGTACACCAATGAGCTAGACCAGGCCATCAGTCAAACGGCGCCGTCCATGTTTCACATGATGATTTGGTTTTCTATGACTCAAGCTGTTGAGTATTTTATCCTGGCTCTCGGTTTCTGGTTAGTACGGTATTCTCCGTAGCGCAGCGTGGATGCTAATATTGCTTACAGGTGGGGATCCAAGCTCGTCCACGACGGAGAGATTTCCTTCTATCAGCTCATGGTCTCCTTCATGGGTGTCTTTTTCTCAGGCCAGGCAGCGGGGCAACTGTTTAGTTTTGCGAGCAGTGAGTGTTCAGCCTTGAAAAATGAGACAAGTTCAGCAGCTGATTTGTACGCAGGTTTCACCAAAGCCAACCAAGCGACAAACTACTATTTCTGGCTCAAGGAGCTGGAGCCAACGATCCGCGAGACTGAAGAGAACAAGGAAAAGGGGCCTGCAAATGGTTGCAGGTCCTATGACTTTGACGATGTCCAGTTCTCTTACCCGCTGGCTCCAGATAATCGCGTTCTCAAGGGTGTTTCCCTCAAGGCACGTACAACATGACCTTGTTTATCAATTTGAATACCATCTAACGATTGGGGGCTGTAGATCAATCGCGGCGAGTTTGTGGCCTTTGTGGGCGCCTCAGGCTGTGGCAAGAGCACCATGATCTCTCTCCTTCAGCGATTCTACGACCCAACCAGTGGAACCATCACCATCGACTCGGCAGCTCCCTTGTCATCCATCAACCCTCTGACATACCGCAACCACGTCGCTCTTGTTCAACAAGAGCCAACCCTCTTCCCCGGAAGCATCCGTGAAAACGTCTCTCAGGGAATGGATGTCGGTGTTGACGAGGCAGTTCCCGACGCTGTCCTTGAAGAAGCTTGCCGGGCCGCCAACGCGTGGGACTTTGTTTCTTCGCTACCTGAAGGTCTGGGTACGCCATGTGGCTCAAGTGGAAGTCAACTCTCTGGTGGTCAACGTCAACGAATCGCCATCGCACGTGCTCTGGTCCGGAAGCCCAACGTCATTCTCCTCGACGAGGCCACGAGTGCATTGGATACCGAGTCTGAGCGCATCGTTCAGGCAGCTCTGATGGAGGCTGCCTCTACTGGTGATAGAATCACCATTGCCGTTGCCCACCGGCTGTCAACTGTTCGAGAGGCTAATCGTATTTTTGTCTTTTACGGCGGTAGGATCATCGAGGCTGGAACGCATAATGAACTGATTGAACAGGGCGGCATGTATTCCAAGATGTGTGAAGCTCAGAAGCTGGACCGCGGAGTCTAAATATGCATTCAGGCGGGTGTAGGGTAATACTCAAGAGGCAAATGGCAGACACAGGAGTTTCGGTGATAGTTCATAGATTGGCATTCATGCATTCTGGGATAGATTCTCTCAAAGACGACGGGGCATTAGATTCACTTCAACTCTATAGATAATACCTAAGGGTAGCATATTCTTTACAATGATTATAGATAACTTTATTTGAGCCCATCACCCAGCTTACCTGACGCTAGACTTAGCTCCGGCTGAAAGCCCCCGACTCGGCCGAGAAAAAGAGACTGCAGATTCTCAAGCAGCAGTTCAACCTCACACTTGACCAACTGCCGAAATTCATCTATCCAACCCTTTGCCCCTATGACACAATCTCACAAGTTATCCAAACCATCGCCTTCTCCTCATTGATTATCTCGTAAGCATCAGCCAAGGGCCCAGTCCAAGCTCGATCCCCGCCGGATTGACCCCTGAGCGAACCATGCTTCACCCAATGCAACCCTACACGGCCGAATGCCTCCTTCAACGCCGACGAAACCAAGCTACTAACGGCTACCGGCGTTGCAGGGGTCGAGCGGAGATCAACTATCTGGGGTTATCATCTCCTACTGCCGTGCCATTCGTAGCAACCACAACGGCTGCCGCTACTCTAGCTTTTCTTTCGCCACCGTTTATGCAGAGGCAAGGAGGCTCTGTAGCATTGCGTGCCTAGAAGCCTTGGCTCCTTCATCTCCGTCGACGCGTCAATGCCATGCTTGTTCCGGACTTGGCAGCCGAGGCATCTCTGAGGACATGACTTGCATCGTGGTCTAGCGGTAAAGCTCAGATCCACAGATCGCCAAAGAAGCAAAATGCTATAAAAGATGAGGGATCCGGACCGTTGCTGATCATCCATCGGTCGCTAATCGACAGCCGTCGTTCATCCTTCTTCATTCCTTCACTTACACGGGTTTTTGGGTCATTGATCAACGTCAGCCATGAGAAACTCTTTCCTCTACGGTCTTTTGGCCGCTCCGGCTTCTGTCTACGCCGTTGCTCTTACCGGCTATGAGTACATTGTTGTTGGTTCTGGTGCTGGAGGTGGTCCTCTGGCTGCCCGTCTCGCTCTGGCTGGTCACAAGACTCTTCTCATCGAGGCTGGTGATGACTACAACTCGGTCAACTACACGGTCCCTGCCTACTCTGCCAACGCTTCTGAGGACCCTGAGATTTCCTGGAACTTCTTTGTGCATCATTACGCCGACGATGCACGACAGGCCCGCGACTACAAGGCCACCTATGAGACTCCCGATGGCGGCGAGTACACTGGTCTTAACCCTCCCAAGGGCTCCAAGCTCAAGGGAACTCTGTACCCTCGAACTCAGGCCCTGGGTGGATGCACAGCTCACAATGCCCTGATTGCTGTGTACCCTCACGAGTCTGACTTTGAGTACATCGCCTCCCTCACTGGTGATGACTCTTGGTCTGCCGAGAACATGCGCAAGTACTTTGTCAAGCTGGAGGAGAACCGATACCTGCCAGCTGGACAGGATGGCCACGGCTACGATGGTTGGTTCAGCACCGAGACTGCTCCCCTCAGCATCCCTCTTGGTGATGAGCAGCTCCTCAGCCTCCTCAGCGGCGGTGCTGTCGCTCTGAGCGAGGTCAGCGGCACCAACATCACCATGGACGACCTCATTGCCGGCGATGCCAACGCCAACACTGCCACTCGCGACAAGAACCCTGGATACTACCAGATTCCTCTTTCTTCTCGTGAGGCCAGCCGCATCGGACCCCGTGAGTTCATTCTCTCTGTCCGAGACGCCACCTTTGAGAACGGAACCAAGAAGTACCCTCTCGACGTGCGAACCAACTCCTACGTCACCAAGGTCACCTTTGATGACTCCAAGCCTCCTCGTGCTACCGGTGTTGAGTTCCTTGACGGCAAGCACCTCTACAAGGCCAGCCCTCTGTCCACAGATGCTGCCGGCAAGGAAGGCAGCGCCACTGCTTCCCGTGAGGTCATTGTCGCGGGAGGTGTCTACAACACCCCTCAGATCCTGAAGCTCAGCGGTGTCGGCCCTGCTGCCGAGCTGAAGAAGTTCAACATCCCCGTCATCTCTGATCTTCCTGGCGTTGGAACCAACCTCCAGGATCACTACGAAATCACTGTCCAAGGCCGCCCTGCCCAGAACTTTACAGCGTTTGACGGATGCACTTTCAGCCTCTTCACTGATGTGGACCCTTGCCTCGACCGCTGGAGGGCCCCTGTCGATGGCGACCACGGCATCTACTCTTCGTCTGGTCTGGCCGCTGCCATGTTCTACAAGAGCACTGCTACTGCCAAGGATGAGTTTGATGTCTTTGCTTTCGGTGGCCCCGTTAACTTCCGCGGTTACTTCCCCCAGTACGCCGTCAACGCTACTATTGAGCACGATTGGTTCTCCTGGGCCATCCTCAAGGCTCACCCCCGCAACACTGCTGGCGAGGTCACTCTCCGCTCCGCTGATCCCCTTGATGTTCCTGACATCACCTTCAACTACTTTGACACCGGCAGTGGAGACTCTTCCAAGGATCTCCAGGCCCTGTACGAGGCCGTTGAGCTCACCCGCAAGGCCTTTGCCGGCCAGGCCGTCCCCGTCACTGAGGTCCTTCCCGGCAAGGATGTGACCTCCCAGGAGGACATTGAGACCTACATCAAGGACACCGCTTGGGGTCACCACGCTTCTTCCACCTGCCCCATTGGTACTGATGACGACCCGATGGCTGTTCTCGACTCCAAGTTCCGCGTGCGCGGTGTTGCTGGTCTCCGTGTTGTGGATGCTTCCGTGTACCCTCGCATCCCAGGTACTTTCACTGCCGTGTCTACGTACATGGCTGCTGAGAAGGCCGCCGATGATATCTTGGCTGCTCTGAAGGAGGAATGAGTGATGATAGCGTATCATGTATGAGTAAGGTGTTTGATAGCGGTTAGCGTTAGCGGCAAGATGTCATAATAATCAACGCAATTATACATTATTACAAGCGCCAACATCCCAACTGGGGTTCCCAAATTAAAGACCTTCTAAAATGGGTTTAATTTACCTTTAATATATCAAGATGTCACCAAGTGCTGCTCGTGGGGCAAGGGTCCACCGATCGACAGTCAATGCAGGGCACTATGTGACCTTGGTGACCTTCCAAGAGAAGCCATCAGCCATGATAACAAAGGGCACGGTTATTGACAGATGCCAGCATGAAAATCTCCTAAGATAGCCAATGCCGCTCAGTAGTACAATGGAAATATGCTTACAGCTGTGAAGTCCCGTGTCTATTAATTATCTGCCCAACTATCTGGTCTCTCATACCAACTCCCGCTTTTCTCAATTAACGTACAAAGAAAGTGTGTCGTCATCTGTAGTTCATGTAGTATGTGCATCATCTGTTTACTGCATCTTCTCACTGTTGCCAGTGGCTATTCGCCTTGACCCAAGGCTGCGGCGAGTGCAACTCCTCCTCACTCTCATTTCGTCCAGTTGTTGTGACCTGAACCTCTCTCTTGACACCAATTCCATACTCCTTTGCTGCGCTGGAGCCAGCATTAGCCTTCTTATCTGACAGCCCGTCACGACCAACGGAAGAAAGTGTGTATGCATTGTGCCCCGAGAAGTATCCCTCGGTTCCAGTGCCAGTGTTGCGGTGCCCCGAGACCCCGTAGCCCGAAGGCGGCATAGAGATGGGCTTGCTGGTGAGTCCAAGGCGGAATGCTACTAGCTTGAGGAGCGGTCGCAGAGTCGCAAGACTACCGGCGGTAATGGCCAGACCTTGCTCAACCGATGACCAGATGGCAATGTCGAGAGTGTTCCCTGATGATCAAGTCAGTTCATGGTCAAGCGAGAGAGCGCACAGAGTACTCACAGAGGAAATCATCCTCCCTAAACTTGGGTAGGTAAGGGAAACGAGCAATGACAGCCGAGCTTGCCCTGTATTTTCCATTAGCATGGTGACCAAACACACGAGCGAGATTGAACCTACACGCAGCCCATTGCAAGGAGAGGGATCAACATCAACTTTGTCTTCTTTCGAAGTTGCAATTTCCAGACAATAAGTCCAGGAAGAAGAGCAAAGATGAAATCCGAAATGACGGCAAAGACACTGTAAAGGGTTGCTAGAGCGATGACGACGTTGACATTGATACACTTTCCAGATTGCTCCTCGTTCCAGAAGTACGACATGGGGCTGCATTGGAAGAGGGTGACGAAGAAGAAGATGATGCCTGACAACGTCGTAGACATCATGGCGAGGTAGATTACCCATCGATGGATCTTGCTCGTCGTGACGCGGAGGAGAAACCAGCCGATGGAGATTTTGGAGGATACCATGGAGAGGGCGTACCAAAGGTAACAGAACCACCAGCACTGAGTCCAAGTTAGATCATGTTGAGATGGCTCGTCAGGTAGGAAAAGTCACCATCTTGGCCGTTTGGATCTGGACCAATTCGAGGTCCTTGTGATGACGTCCAGTGCCATAGGTAACACCCGTCATGGAGAAGGAGGCATATAGAGTGAAGAAGACCTGGAAGAAGATCGATGCCAAGTCAGAAAGCGAAACTTTGTCAAGCAAGGATGACGATCCAACATACCGTTCCAACGACCATCAACCAGTCGTCAACACCAAACGCCTTTACCATGACACTTCGAACATATGCTCTCAAAATCATAGAAATAAGCGCGGCCGTCAGAAAGGTGATGTTGACGGCCATGAGCTCCGGCCCTCGATTCTCAATCTTGGTCGCCATGATGGGCCAGAAACTGTTGGTTTGCGAGAAACAGCCCCGGAACTGCCAGAGCAGTTTCGGGCAACTTGGAGGCCGGGGGGCATTTTATGTAAAACTCAATTGCTGCAGACGTCCGTGCCAGATAATCCCAGACCCTCGGGGAATATGAGTTGCATTGTGATCCATTTCCGGCAGTGGGCGCAGTGTTCCCGATGCTACGGTACGGCGGAATGGGAGACGCAGGAGATGCATGCAATCTTTTTCCATGTGGGCACTTGGCAGCGAGACCGAGTCTTCAGGAGAAAAAGAACAACAAAAGCCGAGGCCCGCAACCGTTGAGCACCCCCGTTCAACTTCAAACTACGGCTCCGGAATGGCCCCGACGTGTCAACGGCCGGTTGATTGCGGGCCGACTAGTCGAATCGGGTAGGCTTGGCCGGCTCAGAGGCTAGTCCGCGGAAAGGAGTTGAACCCCTGGCGTTGTTTTGGAAACACAGCCAAGTGATACTAGCGATGGAGAACCACATGGACCAAGACCTGGACTTGGACCCAATGCCCGATCGATGTCACCTTGGACCCTGCCTGTGCTATAATTGTTGAGTCATGGACACCCCCAAAAGAATGCCGAGAGAAGCTTGGCTCGACAGGGGTGCACGACATTGGCCCCCCAAACATGGGTAGTTCCGTTCAACTCAGGGGCATTTCTGTAGGCGAGTCATTTCTCATCGCTACTGAATTCCCAAAAATGGAAAAGATGTTCAAGTTTTGTTTCATCTTGGCTTGTCAGATTGTCAGCCAACGGCCAATTCGCCGTCAACACTTCGGCCAAGTGTCAGGTCATTATCTGTGGCGATCATGTGTTGAAAAGATTTGTCAGGAGAATCATACCACTAGTCTAGAATGACTGGGGAAAAGCCATGAGAGAGGGTGAGCACGCCTAGAATCATGTTTATGCGTGTTCTAGAACCCTGGTACAATGGAAAAACGTGACCTTGCCTACCTGGTGCATGCCAAGACTGTGAGGCTCAAAGAATCTGGGGCGAGGCTGGGTCAAGATTTTGAGCGAAAGTTAAATTAATTGAAGTCGGACCCATGATGTAATGAAGCCGATGTATATGACCCCTTCTGATAAGATAAAAGATCAGTCAAGGGTAGAAAGCTTCGATAGGGCTTGAGAGAATGGACGATGCTCATGGTGAATTGCCATGAGCAGTGAGTGAAAAGTGAGTGAGCAGTGGGTGGACAGTAGGCGGTGGGTATAGGGATCAGAAGATCAGGAAGAGAACGATGGAGAAGATGGGTCAAAGACTGTCGATCATGATGACTAACAAGGTTCATAACATAGTCTAGACTCCAGACTATCTGTGTTGTTACAGATAGAGTTTATCACGAGTGAAGCTACGTGCATACAGACTTTTAGGCTTGACGCCAATGCCGTAGGAGGCACGTCTCGATCTTTTGTCACGACAACTATGATTGAGACAAAAGGGCTCATCCCCGTGTCTCTCTGTCTCTTCTTGACTGATACTCTGTTCACCATCAGTCAATATGGAGTCTCCACCGAAGCCTCCCTCTCAGCAAGGGGACGCCGACGACGAGAAGATCAATGCCGTCAAACGCCTGCTCGATGAGACTGAGACAACCCCCGGCAAGGCGACTGCCCTTCTCAACCTCCAAGAATCTACCTCTGAGCCAGAATCCGACGAAGACGAAGACGACTCGTCTGGCGAGGATGACCCATGGCTCAATGCTGGAGCACAGCCCGGGGTTCCCGCAAACGGTGAGCACGGCATCTCCGAGGCCGAGGTGTCCAACGGCCATACTGCAGAGTACTTCCAGGAGAGGAACACTCACGACCCCAACTCATGGGAGTATGCCTTAGCTCTGGCTGAACAAGATGATGCTGTGGGGCATACCGCGTCAGTGGGCACAAATCCGTGCCTCAGCTGCGTCCTTTGCCCATGTCGTCTTCTCTCCGCCATTGGAAAGTCGTGCGCCGATATTCCTCGGAACATGCGTAAATCTGGCAACACCAACACTGAGAAGGGGGCTGAAGGGTCCAGAGGGCTTGGTGACGGTCTCGTTGATGTTCAACCCCCGAGGCAGCAACCGATGACGCCAAATCGCTTTGAGCTCTACCTAAAGAAGGCTTTGTTCAAAGAAACCGTCCATATCTCGACTACCGTGGACGAGCCTGAATGGTCTGATGATCTTGACTCCTCGCCGCACACTGTTGTTTTCCCTGGCTGGAATGATCCTGCCGAAGAGTTCAAATTGAAGCCACAGGGGAAATTCGTGGCCGAAACCAAAAAGGCTCTCGACGATTTTCTCGAGCATGTCCAGCTCGGTGGTAATCTCACAGCCATGGGTAACGGAGGTGGTTTCACGTCCACAGGCCTACCGAGCCTTTTGAAAAAGTCATTCACAACTTATGAATGGCTCGGCATGTGGCGAAGCTCCGAAGGGCGGAAGATCAGGATCTCGCGTTCAGCGTTTGGTGACGGTACTTCCAAGGAGCGTCCCACGACTGCAGATAAGAAAGATGACAAGCTTGAAGAACTGTCTGAGCAAGAGCAAGAGCGGCTACTTTCTTTGGAGAACGAACTTCTTGGACTGGACAAGTACATGGGCGGTGATAGCGATTACCTCACAGTCGTCACCTACAGTGACGACTACGTCGGTACCATCGCCCTCTTCCAAGCCAAACTATCCTCAGACCACAAGATCACCACTCTAGACCGAATCGCCATGATATCTGACGTCCCGAGAAAGATCTGCGACATTCTCCAAGACGAGATCAAGCCAAACCGCTACGTCGTGGGACGAACCAAGCGCAAGGTCAAGTGCTTTGACAGTGGCGAGATGCCTCCACCGCAGATCATCAAGGTCTCGAACCAAGCGACGCCATGGTCCAGCAGTGGAGGCGGATGGCGCCAAGCTCTTCGGGTGCCCGAGCAGACTACCGAGTATAGCTCAGGCGAAGGGCTGATCGCGACGATCCCCCAGATGATCGGCCTGCTCCACCTGCAACATCAAACCTTGACCAAGCTTGCATCTTCACAGGCTTTTGTCTTTGAGAAGCCGATTGATGCTGGTGGGGGACCGCTTCGTAGGGGTATCTTGCTCAAGGGGCGACCGGAGGGGTTGTCGCATATTGGGCAGAATACGAGGATTGCTGTCTTGTTTCCGATGGATAGTGCTTGGGCCAGGGAGCAATTCTTCTGGGCGTGAGAGTCTGGTGTTCCAGACTCGTATGAGATGGACCAGCTAGCGACAAACCACTGTAAACCTCCCTCTAGGGGCGTAATAGCTTCGCCAGTTATAAAGAATGAGGTTGTGTGACATTGGATTCTTAGCCCGCGATACTCACATAATTCCTATTAGCCTCTGAAAATTTGAGAAACTCCCAGTGAGCAGAGCATGATTCGCCGAGAGATAGAACATACTGCTATTTGCTGCTACCTATGTGCGTAGCTATTTTGCCGAGTGACCTCTTTGGAGATGTCAAGGATTACCAAGTCTTTGTTCAGTTCAATCAAGTACCTTCGTGCGCAGCAGAACAATTCATCAGTTACTTCACCTCTCGTGTTCTTTGTCGCTGTTTGCTTAGCCTCCTCCTATCCTTCCATGTTCACAGCCCCTTGTTTAGGTATGTGAGATAACACCACAATGTGTTCTTTATTGTAATTGAAGCCCGGCCCTTGATGGGTTAACCGAGCTAGAAGATCGTGAGATAACACCATGTCAATACGTAGAATAATCCAGATGTAAAGCAGAACATCTCTGATCATTTACTATGATATAAAGGCGTGCCACCGCTTGTTGATTCATCATTCCAAAACTCTCTCCCTATACTCAGCGCCCTCTGTCCTTACCCTGATCGGGCCGGACATACTCCCTCTCAGGATGGCACCGCAAACAATCCAAGAGACCTTGACAGGCCATGCCCCTACTTTCGTTCTCGATGTTAACGCAACAGTTAAACCGAGACCAATAAGAACATGGATGATGGTTGATCCCAAAGACGTCATGTACTGGCAAGGCTTTAACTTGGCCAACCTCAGGAACGCCTATGGTCACATTTTCGACCTTCTCTGCCCAACTTGCCCAGTGTCCGATGAAAATCCTCGTTTCGTCATCCAAACCCTCGATGAGCTCAAGGAGCATGGAATTGACACCCTACATCATCTTCTTCAACGCTCCATTCAGTATGCCATCCCCAAGCTGAAGCGGAGTCTTGCTTTCTCCAAGCACGATGTTTTGTGTGACTATAAGGCGCCCCATACTCAGATTGACTGGATCTGGGGCGTCTTTTATGCCTTGAATGATACGAATTTCGTCGTTAGCTGCTCTCGGCTGTCCAACACGTTTACTTCGGAAGATCTACGCCTAAAGAAGCCAGATGCCATTTACACTCTCCGACAGCTCGCCACATACGCTGCGTTCGGCAAGACGCGATACGGTTTCATTCTCACCGACACGGAAGTAGTTATTGTGCGCTTCCACGTAAAAAGTCAAAATCTTGGGAAGTATGGAGCCGGGTGGATGGCGATTCCATGGAAAGAATCAGGCATACACACGCTGACTGCCCCCCTGGCTGTGTTTTCTCTGGTTTTGATGAGTTTGAACGATGACCATCGTGACATTGTGGCTGGTAACAACACGCTTCCCCTTGATGCTTGGATAAGGGAGAGCCTCTGGAATGGAAAGGTCATCTTCCATCACCATCTCTCGGGGCGGTGTGGGGACAGGCTGCCAGAGGGCGTTCGCTTATACTGGGAGCCGAAGAAGAAGAAGAAGATTACCGCTGTGGCGCAGGCCATAATGTTCGCTCGACGTTTGACGGAGCCTTTAGGGAACGTCAATGGCCAGAGGTGAGAAGGGTGGATTAGCTGGGACGCGAGATAGAGATACTAACAAAGTGAATCAAGTTGCAGAAAGAGGCAGAGGGGGTCTGATGAGATCGTCATGTTGAAGGACGTAGCTTTCTCCAATCTCCATTAGTAGATGGGGGGCAGAGATATCTGGATTTCTTGGCTTTCTGCTCATCAAAATGAATGACCAATTAATCACTCTAATCCAACATTGGTGGACTTGGTCACAGGAGAGGTGAGTTGATTAAAATATGTGAATAAATACAAAATCTATGACCGAACCCAGTCTAATGTCTATTCTATCCTTCTATGAACGAAAATTATGTTATTTGGGACCGAGCAGGTTCCCTTTTACTCGGCCTTCTTTGAGGTCTTTGTACGGAGCTTCATCAGAACGTACACCAAAGCGTACGAGCTGATAGCAAAGATGACAACAATGGCCGCGTCCCGCCAGCCATAGTAATACTCCTTCAGGTTGAGGGTTCGGAGGTAGTCCTCACCCTTGGTGTAAGAGCAGACCTTGCACTCGGACGTCGCATCTGGGTTGACGAGGTTGCTGATCATGCCTAGGCCCTGACCGAGGTAGTCCTCCAGGTACTCGCCACAGGTCGTGCCGTTGGGAGGATCGAAGCGGGCAAACTCCTTTTCGGAGCACTTGATATCGGAGCCCCAGATGTCAAAGACAAGCATGCTACCCATGAGGTAGTTGAAGGGGTTAAGCCAGTAGATCCAGTATCGCCAGAATGCCTGGATCTGCTGGTAAGGCACCAACACACCACAGAAAGAGACAAGGGTACCCAGGAGAAGGGGGTTGACCAAGGTAGCAAAGACCTCGTTGGGCGCGTAGGCGGCGACAAACTGGCCGATACCAGTGTAGACAAACTCGTACATGAGCATGACGAAAAAGGTTGATCCGGCGCGTGAGGAGTCATCGGGGAAACCAACAGTGTAATACCAGCAGACATAGTAGAAAACGGCGCAGAGGACGAGGTAGGGGACTTCAGAAACGATTAAGCCCGTAACAAAGGCGATCCACGAGTACATCTTGGACTTCTTCTCTCGCGTCTCAAAAATGTCGCGTCGATGGATGAACAAGGGCTGGAGCTGGGCCATGACACCCGGAGCGACAAAGATGAAGTTGAAAATGGTAAACAGCTTGAGCTGAAGCTCACCAACCGAAGATCCGATGTTCCAGAAGGTAAATCCGTTGAACAGAGCCGACGAGATGTGCAGGAGAATCTTGTTGTTGATGTAATCTGTGTTGCGGTACAGAGACAGGTTCATGCGCTGGGAAACAAGCCTGATCTGCTCCCATAGGCTCGTAGCAAACTCGTTTCCGTCGTCAACAGTTCCAGGGGGCTTGGAAGCGGCGTCCGAGATGATGTGATCAAGTTCCTTTTCAACAGCCTCGTGCTCGGGAGACGACAGCCAGACCTGGTTCCAATCCTTGCCCTGGGACAAGTGTCCAGAGACAACATCAATCATGTGCTCAGCAGGGTTGACGTCCTGAGGGCAAGGAGCGCCATAGCGACCAAAGTACTCTCGAACAGTCTTGGCCTGTTCACCAATTTCGCCAAAGTAGACGGTCTTGCCACCCTTGGCCAGCAGAAGGAGGGTATCGAACTGGGCAAAGAGCTGAGCAGAGGGCTGATGGATGGTGACGAGAACAGCTTGGCCGACGCCAGCCAGCTTGCGCAAGAATCGGACAGTGTTGTAGGCAGACTGGCCATCGAGACCAGAAGTAGGCTCATCGAGGAAGATGAGAATGCTAGGCTTGGAAACCAGTTCGACACCAATGGTGACACGCTTGCGCTGCTCAACACTCAAGCCCGCGCCAACCTCACCGATAAGAGTATCCGCAAGGTCGTGAAGCTCCAAAAGATCAATGATGGTATCCACATACTTGAGCTTCTCCTCACGGGGCGTGTCTCGGCTTTGTCGTAGAAGGGCAGAGAACTCAAGAGCCTCGCGAACAGTGGCAAAAGGTTCGTGGACATCCAGCTGTTCACAGTAACCGGCAGATCGTTGGAAAGAAACAGGCAGGGGTCGACCGTCAACCATGATTGAGCCGTGAATAGTTCCCTCGGTCTTGCGCTGAGCCAGAACGTCTAGAAGAGTAGTCTTTCCAGCTCCAGAGGCTCCCATCAGGGCACCCAGCATGCCAGGCTTGACCCAACCTTGGACATTGTCCAACAAGGTGCGGTCTCCAGAAGGTGTCTTGACAGTGTAGGTGAGGTTCTTCCATGTAAAGACAGAGGTGTTGCGAACAAGGTCCTCCTGATCCGAGTTGCTGCCAGTATCGTCGGCAACAACACCATCTCGGTTGCTCACAGCCTTCTTCTCGCTGACCTGTCCCTCCTCATCGGTCTGGCGCAGCGCAGCGGTGACATGGGCATTCTCTCGGGGAATAAGCAGACTGGGGCCATCCTCGGAAGCGTTATGCCACTTCGAGGTCGCGATGACTGTGAGGGCAACAAAGAGAGCCCACCAAGCCCAGACAATGCCAAAGTTCCTCCACAAGTGAGAGTGGCCATATGAGAGAGATGCCAAGTAGTCGTCGCCGGTAACAAAGTTTTGGCCGGGTCGTGCTCCGCCGACGCCAGCACAGGCCTGGTGGTCGGCGTTGTTGAAGCTAGGTCCGCTGGGCACAAGGTTGGGTCCAACACAAGGGATGATCTTGTTATGGAACTCGTTGGAAAGGAGCGCGTCAAAGCCGTACGCCATTGGGTTGATCCAGAAAATCCAAACAAACCAAGGGTGCATCTGGGGCTTTTGGATCATGTACCCAGAGTAGATGATGGTTGCCGAGATGAGGAAACCGGAAACCTTGGAGGCACCGTCAAAGGTGCTAAATCCGGCACCAACAGCTCTGAAAAGCGCAGTCATGCACTACAGAGACAAGTCAGTATTAGGAACCGAGAGGATGCATGTTCCACTTACCATGGTGATGGCAACCAAGATAACCCAGAAAGTGAAGAAAGCTCCAGCAGACGAGGTCAGGCCAACCATGAAGTACAGGATGAGGGAAAACGTCGAGACTTGGAAGAGAATAACCGGGATATCAGCCGTGATCTGTGCGATACAGAAAGCGGCAGGGTGGAAAAAGGCAAACGACTTGTGCTTGAGAAGTACCGGACGGCCGGTGAAGGAGTCAGTGACCTCAGACATGGACAGGAGAGAGTTGAACAGAATGGCGAAGAAGCAGGCACCGGACTTGATGAACAGACCACCAGAAGTATTGGGGGCGTTGTAGAACAGAGAACCGGCGATGAGGGCTTGGATGATGGTGGAAACCTGCTTGATGATGAAGGTGGCCTTGTCTCCAAGCAAGATCTGATACTGGCGCTTGACGCAAGCCTTGACCTGCTGGACGAAGCCAACCGTCATGGGATCCTTGTCGCCCAGCTTCTTGTCCTTCTCTTGGCGAACGCCCTCCTTGAAGAGTCTAGTCCTCTCCTTGGCGGCATCCGTTGTTGGGTAGTCGTACTCGGCAATCATGCGCTGATAGATGGGTGACTTTTCGTACTCGACCCGAAGCATGTCCGCATTTCGCGGGAACCGGTTCTCAAACTCGGGGCGAACATCTCGCTCGGTTGGGACGGTGACACCAGTGAGGTAGTCGGCGACGTTGGCGCCATGTTGGCAGATGAAACCCATGCTCTCCATGAAAGGTCGAGCCTCCTTCAGAGGGCCATAGTAGACCTCCTTTCCTTCGTCCAGGACAAGGACCTTGTCAAACAAGTCGTAGATGCCGTTACCAGCTTGGTAGAGGGTGACGACGGAAGCCAGACCGAGGACATCAGTCATCGCCCGAATCGCCTTGGTGTACTCAAGAGCTCTATACAGGGTTAGTACTTCAATAGATAAGATGTTGTTGAGGAGACTTACGTGCTGGCATCTAGACCACGAGTGGAGTTATCCCAGCAGAACACGGAACCTCGAGTTGTCAAGGTCTCAATGATGGACACTCGCTTGCGCTCACCACCAGAAACACCTCGGATGAAGGCGTTACCGACCTTGGTGTCGTGGGTGTGCTCAATACCCATAGATTGAAGAAGGAAATCGCGTGTCTCAACCCTCATCTCCTCGGCAGATGTCACTCCGTCAGGAAGCTGAAAGGGTACCTTGAGCCGGGTCGCGAAATCCATTGTTTGTCCAACAGTGAGGGATGGGAAAAACAACTCCTCCTCTGTGTTCATCACGATTTGGCCTCTGTAGGTCTTGGCCTCCTCAGCTGTCATGGATCCATAATGAACATCGCCAGAAACAGAGGCGTAGCCTCGTCGGTGGTTGGCAATCATGTTGAGAAGTGTTGTGCATCCAGAGCCAGGTCGACCAAGAACAAGGAGCATCTCTCCAGGCTTGACGCATCCATGGCTGTTGTCGAGGATGGTCTTCAAGGGTGGCTTGTGACGGGACTCTTTGACAAGCTTCGGGATGTTGAACTGGGAGACGACGTTCTCGTGAATAGCGGCATCGGCCGTGACGACTTCGACGTTGAGGTTTTGCCAAGTGACACCAAGTTCACGGTCGGGGAAGCCAGAAGATCTGTCGCGCTCCTTGAAAGCGGCCACCTTGGGCTTCAGAGCCCAATCGGAATCAGTGTTTTCGAGTTCGTTCATGGGAGTCTTGTCATAGACTGTCTGTGAGTCGCTGTCGTTGGAGTCCATGGTGAATGTCTGGGCAATGGCCCCGTCCTGGCTGATGCTAGCCGCAAACCCCTGTCGTACAATGGGAATGCCTTCAGATTTGAAAAACAAACGGCTACTGATTTGACAAGGTTGAAACTCTCATTTTCAGCAGAGAGAGGCCAAGACCAGGTTTTAAAAGAAAGGAGGCGCTGCGCAAATACTAATCAGGACCCATCTGTCGGAGGTGTTGGCTCAATGGTGACAACAACATGGAGGATAGCGGGCTTTCTCGGGAGTCCGACGGCGACTTCAGATTGACGAATAGAAGCATTCGATTTGCCGATTCTGAATGAGCCTCAACTCGAGCGGATCCAATGGATCCACATGTCTCTGACGCACTGCTTCACATCTTGGGACAATATGCTCGCACTCGCAACGCTGTCGCCGCTTAGTCATTTTAGTCATTTTAGTCAGTAGCCGAGATGGTGTTTGGAATACGCGAAAAGCAGCACTACAAAGACGCAATCAGTGAACAAACGCGGTCCGTGGCATCCGATTGAGATAGAAAAGATGGGTCCAATGCAGTGAGATATTCCGCTCTGCTCGATAAGCATGTGCGTGTGGGGAGCGCGGAGAACGGACAAGAACGCGAAGATAAAAGCGAAGGTCGGTGCTTGGAGGAGTCCTCAGATGCGTGAAGAGCCGGGGCACGGCGGAACAATTACAATGTCGGTCTTGGTAAGCAGCGAACTCCGGGATGACGTAGATGCCAAGATCTGTCAAAGGCCGCCGATTCCCTCGTATCTGAGCCCCATAGGCTCCGATTGACCGGGTTGACGAGAGGTTTTTGTGATGCGAACAGCGTTCGTCGGGAAGTGGGCAAAGGTCGTTGCCGCTGAGTCAGCGGCGGTTGAAATTTGTTTGCGTGAAGTGGATCGTGCCCCCCCACATTCCCACATGGAAAGCGGGCCATCTGCCGAGATTGTGGATCAATGCGGGAAGGTTAGCGGTGACGGGATTTCAAGCTAATCCTCTTTCGTCTCGACTGCCGCTGAGTCAGCGGAAGTTGGACAATCGATCCATTTCCCTCCTCCGCGTCGCGGCGTCACCACCCCGAGCTCTGAATCTTGAAACTCGT
Source organism: Ascodesmis sphaerospora (assembly GCA_027569015.1). Lineage (NCBI taxonomy): Eukaryota > Fungi > Ascomycota > Pezizomycetes > Pezizales > Ascodesmidaceae > Ascodesmis > Ascodesmis sphaerospora. Next base: position 768,642 of record JAPPUR010000015.1, on the reverse strand, counting down.
TTTGCTGGTCTCGGGCTTTCGCGTTCGGAGTTTCAGAAGACGTGTCCCGACTTGCCGACTCCGTTCGGGACTGACACATAGCTATCACTTCCGCCGCCCTCCCTGGACTCGAGTTCGGCAAAAGCCAGCTTTAGGGCTTTTGGGCTTGTCTCCTGCATCTCTTTGTTGCTTGTGGCACAACCCAGTCTGGCAGCCACAAGATAGGAACCAAGCTTTTTGTCTGAATCCGAGCCATGCTTGCGTGCTGTCTCTGATTCAGTGCTGTCTCCGCCATGGTCCAGAAAAGGGCTTGTGATGCCTGTCATAAGAGAAAGGTACGTACCTGGAACCAACCCTCGGTCACACCAACATTTTATCCATAATCCTGGATATCTGGACCCTCTCTGTTCCCCATGATCGGACCATGTCTTGGCACCCTTGGTGGTCGATCAGAAGAACATTCTTCCTTGTGGGGATGGTTTTCCATGTCAACTAACACTGGGTGGATGATATACAGATCCAATGCGATTCCACCAGTTCCAAGACACCCTGTAACTGGTGTGAACATCACGGCTTGGCTTGTACATTTAACCGGGTTAGAGGCCGGAAGAAGAAGGCAAAGCCCAGGTGAGTGGTGTTGGCTCGGCCCATCGACATGCACCTAAGCTCGATAGAGCGGTGGCCAAACCCCCATTCGGCAGCTAACTCGCCCCCAGAACCACGCAAACCTCCGAACAAAGTCTCGCAAAGAGACTGGAGCGCATCGAAGATGCATTGGCTCAAACTCTTGCTCGTCAGCGTGGTACCGATACCTCGTTGACATCGGTCCCCTCCAAGCCCTCGACTCCTACTTCCACAAGTGTAACAACAACACCGGCGCCCCGCACCAGCTTGGATGAGACTACCAGGTCCTCGATAAGTCTGGGTGAACAGTTTGACTCATTTGGGTCGCCATATGTATCACAATTATCGCAATGCCCGCCTATCCCATCGACGCCGAGTGGCTTCACTAGCACCGTTTCATTCGGCCAGATTCATTACGGTGGCTGCCACTTTGGGCGGATCAGCCAACACAATGGCATGCCCATACTTTCTGCCGAAGGAATGAAGTGGCTGTCGTCGAGGACTGGTGAGGATGTTTCGTTTCAGAAGTTCCAACCCCTCTCTCCACGCCAACGACTATTCTCCTCCACATCCTCCGTCTCTAACTACTACAACAACCCCGCCGACCTCTATGAGCTTCCCGATAGGAAGCTTGTCGACCAAATCCTCCACGTATATCTCCACTCCGCTTTTCGACTTGTATTTCCTGTCATCGACCGCGTCCTGTTTGAAGATACCCTTACCTTGGCATATGAGACCTCAACCGAGCCTCTGTCTCTTGACCAGATCTGTGCCAAATCTTGCGTTTATGCTTTCATCTCCATCATCTGCCTGTTCCAAGGCAGGGTGTCGGAGATTCCTTATCTCGACAGCGATGCCTGTGCCCAGAAGGCACACTACCTTTTGACAGATGCTCTTGAGGACACCAGCATTACAAGTCTTCAGGCTGTCTTTATGTTGGTATGTCTCACTCGGTTATCTTGGGAATTCCTCAAGTCATATTAACCTTTTTTAGCATATGCACCAAACCTTCTCTGGGCACTTGCAGTCGGCCGCTATGCTGCATGCCATAGCTTGCCGCATCATATTCATGCTTGGCGGGCACACGTATACTCCCACCAAAGCCTATGGTACCGACGCCACCCGTGAAGAGCGCGAAACACGACAACTCCGAATGCTGTTCTGGTTGTGCTATATCTTTGACAAAGATATCGCCTTGAGAACCGGCCAGCCTCCTTTGATGTCTGACGACTACTGTGATCTTACCCTCCCCGAAGACTACATGAGTTGCTATTTCTACCTACCAGATCTCGATGAGAACCTTACGTCACCCTCCTACAACAATGAAAAGCTTATGCCTCATCTTCCTGGAGATCCCCGTCTGAGCCACCTCAAGGACAAGACAAGTCGTCTCCTCTACTCAGCACAAGCTGCCAAGAAGTCAGATGCAGAACTGCTTCGCGATATCCGTGAGCTTGATGAAGAACTAGAAGCTTGGCGACTATCGATCCCACCAGACTTTCGGCCTGCACTGTCGATCACTGAGAAATCCAAAGTGACGCTTGCGGGAATGCAGCTTCCCCGAAGCATGCGACACATCACGCTGCATCTGGAATATCACCATCTGATGACCGCTATCCACCGTGCGAGTGGGCGATGCTGTGGGATGTCATCGGAGAACAATTCTGAGGATGGCGAATGGAAGGGAGGCATACAGTCTAGTATCGCCCTGTCGTTGGAGGCAAGCCGGTCTACAATCGTGTACCTGAGGGCCGCCATCGATGGGCTTGCAGGCGAAGCATTCTGGTAAGAGCTTCTCTGAAATAGCCGAGTTCCACTTGCTCTGTTACAAACACTAACATTTACTGACAGGGTCGTCGTCTTTTATCCCACGGCTGCGATGATGAGTCTGTTTTTCAATCTTCTCATGAATCCGTTGGAGGAACAGGCCCAGGCAGATCTGGAACTTCTCAGCTCCGCTGCAGGTCTAGTCAGGCAGCTGCCAGTGAGGCGACTGACTCCTCACGAGCTTACATACATGAAGCTGGTCAATGATTTTGTGACTGAGCTGATCCGGCTTTGCAAATGCGCCATTGCAAAGGCCACAAAAGAGCGGGAACAGAGGAACCGCGAATTGGAGTTGATGAGTATTTAATGAGCAGATTTTGGGAGGCACATTGTTTAGCGTCAGTCTTTTGGTGGGTTTACATTGCTCGCTTTGCATCTCTGGATTTTTGGTATTAGGTGCTCTCTTAGAGGATATCAGACTTGTATTATACGGGTTCGGGTTGTTTAAGGCAGGTTATAATTAGATTTTCTGTTACATTCTCAATCTCTTCTGCTTTCTGGCTCGTACCCATGCCGGGGTTGTCTACGAGGTTCTAGGAGAGACCCCTGTTACCTCAGATAAAAGCTACTTACTACCGTGCGTAGTCACCACCGAGATGAAAGTATCCACTAACATACACCAGCTACTCTTAATCTCAGTTGATGCCGTACATTTGTGCGCGAGTTCACCAGGCATGCAAGACATCCAGGCGCATCTCTGCCCAGGACATGATGGAAACAAAGAGTTGTAATATTATTTAAATAATTTATGAGAGGATTTATGTGAAAAGAGTGTTTACTTATTCTAGACTTCTACGTTCTGTTAGAGGAGTATTTAGAAATTGTCAAACTCTAGGTTATGGCAAGCTAACACTGCTACCTGCCTGAATGTCTACGCAGGGCGATAATAAACCTGAAAATATCTAATGAAAGGCTATTAAGATCCTCCACTACTGGAATTACAAGGTGTTAGTGTCGTCGTGAGTGATGATGACTTCATTAACCTAGGGCGCATCAATATCAACAGCCAAGCTTCTTCCAGCACTCTCAACCTTGAACAGATCTCCAACGTTGAAAGTTGATCCAAAGGTAGCGTAGTAGAGACTTGGGCTAAATCTGTCTTAGACTTTCAATAGTTTTATACGAGCTGATTTTCAGACTTCCATCGCATACTAAGCGTGACATGGCCAAGAGTCAGAAGTGAGCGAAGGTTAAACACTGAGAAAAGCGTGAACAGTTCAGCGAAAGCATATGCACCATCAAGACTACCTGATGTGGTGAGCACCGGCTTTGTAGGTCTACTGCGCCACAGACATGAGGGAAGCTATTGTCCGTAGTTCGCCCAATCAGTGGTAGGCTGTACTAAATAGAACATAGTAGTAATAGTATTACTAGATTGGAGCTTTTGAGAGGCGCTCAATAGGTCACCAAGTCATTCGTTGTCGTTCACATGACGCCTTCACTGTGCTGAGCTGTCATATTATTACTACCAGTTGTGTCTTCTTGGAACTCCCTCAGAGCAACTTGACTGCGATGCATCTATTCTTTCTTTCTACCAATTTACTTAGCTCTTCATATTGGTCCTAGAAGTTTGAGGGCTCACGGAATACCCATCGACAAGGCTTGCGATGCTATGAGGGAGCGATGGACAGTACTCAAAATTTCGAATGGCACTGAAAAAATATACCATGAAATATATTCAACATTGAACTAGCCATAATGTTATAGTTAAAGATGACTAGAGTCTCTTAGAAGGGGACAATGTTGGCTGCCCAGAACAGCTCGCCTCGAGAATAACTATCGGTCAAAGGCTCAATGTTTTCGATCGAGCATGCTTTGGCAGCAGGCTTGCCATTGAATCTGGCATCGAGCCAAGCTTCAATATCGGCACGAGCCGACTCAAGAACTTGGCCGTGGCCCATCTCGGGGTACAGCTTGGCATGGATCGGACTCTTGGGATAGGACGAGCAAGTCAGGTTGAAATCCTCCATGGTCAGGACCGCAGGCGTGATGGTGTCGTTGACACCCTGGATGACCAGCAGCGGTGCAGCAAGGGGATAAGGACCTTGACCATTGTATCGAACCGCCCATTCATTGGTAGCGGGGTGTTGGAGCCAGCTGGTGTTCTTGAAGAGTTGTTCAGAACTGAGAGTACCAACAGCGGCAAACCCAGTCTGGAAGCAAGAGTTATCGAGGACTTGGAGTCGTTGCTGAGTAACATCCGCGAGATAGTCCTCAACCTTGATCTGCTTGGGAAAAAGCTTGGCAAGGGACTGAAGAAAGTAGACAGAGAATGGACCTCCACCAGTTCCTGTTTGCTCCCACGAAAGCGGGATAAGCTTCTGAGGTCGCAGAGCAGGAGCAGCAGCTACGGCTCCGACAAATTCGCCAGCTTTGAGAAGACGCTCTTCGCCCTTTCGCGCAAGACGCTCAGCGGTACGCCAAGCTGTCATCCCTCCTTCGCTGTGGCCAAAAACTGCCCATTTGCGGCTCAAGAAGTTTCCGATAACCTTTCTGGCGGCAACAACCGAGTACGCAACATCGGCTGCGTGCAGAAAACCAGCTTCATACATAAATCCCTGTGGAATGTCAGATCCCTGGCCGGAGTAGTCAGGGGCAATGACGGCATAGCCAGACTCGGCGAGGATAAAGGGTGCCTTCCAGTCATAGTAGAGGCCTCTGTTGTTGGTTGTCGAGCAGAGGCGGCTACGCCCGGCAGTGCCATGTGTCCAGACGACAGTTCGAAGCTTCCGAGGTTCTCCAGGAGTCAAAAGAGACCGATGGAACGGGAGCAAAGCCCATGCGGTTGCGGGGATACTCTTGTTATTGATATCCTCGGTGGCGTACATGAAGCGGTAGAGAGTCAGGCTGGCGGGGATCGTCCAGTTGCGACTGAGTAGTGCAGCGGGCACAGTCTCCCAACGGAGGATGTCACCTGGCTTGGCCGAGGAGATATTCGCCGGAGTACTGTAGAAGGGATCGCTGACAATGTCGCTCACCCAAAGCTTGGACTCAGACTCGTAGGTTCCCTGGATGGCAGCTTGACAAGCAGCATCGCAGCCCTTCTGGCAGGTGGTGTCGCAAATGCTTTGCTGAGCGCAAGCGGCTCCAAGGAGACCAATCAAAGAGAGGACAAAGCGCATTGTGAGAGAAGAAATTAGTCAAGATGGAGCTGAGTGCGCCAAGATGGTTGGCTTGGTGTGTTGATCACGACACAGAATGAACCTTTATATAGACATATTCTCGTTAACATCTGCTCCGCAATCGCATGACCCTTTGTTCCCATTCCGAAAGAACCGAGACGAGGGGTTTCAAGCAGTACGATTAGGGAAAGTGGTTATCCCTTGTCAGTTCTCTCAGGGTCTGTATAGAGTAATGCAGTCCGTGGAGAGACATGGTGTGGCCTGACGACCCAATGATTCTCTTCACTCGAGGGACAACTGTCAAAATAGAGTTTAATAAGCATATGCCGTGGAGACTTGCCGGGGATTCTAGAGCTCCAGCTATAGGCGGAACATGGATTTTGATGCTATAGTTGATCATGGTGAACAAGTCGGCGGCGCATACAAGTGCCTATTCGGGAAGGTGTTGCCGCCGATCCATCAACTTTGGGCTAATCGACCGAGGTGAGGACCTGGCGGGGGTATCTTCAGTTACTTTCGTCTATACCGAGGCGTCCTTCATTTCTCGCAGCTCCGTTTATCAAGAAACGCTACATTCTCGGAATCTTCCTGCAACTTTCCGAGCTTATCATCATGGTGCTGATAACTGCGTGGGGAGTCCTCAGGGGCGGTCAGGGATCTTTGAGCTGCTGCTCCAAGCAACGATCTACGCCAAGGATAACAAGATAACCCCTACCTCAAAATCATTTTGGAAGTTCGGCTACTTTAATCATACAGGCGGTTTGCTCGTTTACTTGCTCTCATGGTTATGTGCAGATTGCAAGGCTCCCTCACGATCAAGGGCATGCGAGAGTCGCTGCAAACCTCCATCTCATAACCGCAGACAACAATGGCAGCGCTGTCTTTGCAGCGACTGCCGAGACGGCGGCAAAGGTAAGAGCACTGAGAAAAGTAACAATTTGAGGAGTTTGAAAGAGACTTGTTCATCTGTACTTGAAGTGAGAATAACGAGGAGATGGTAATACCGCTTTATGGAAAAGTGACGTTCGTCTTATACCCAGCAGTTGTTCTCCACCACACCTCTTGGAAAGATTCGACCAGATACGTTATTCCACTATTTTAAGTATTTCCCATCTGTTCTGCTGCCATTTCTACATAATTATGAACAATACGGACCTCATTACATCTCGCCACGTAACGTTGTGCTCATCTCTACACTGACACCATCAAGAGCATGAAACTAAAGACAGCGATTACACTAACAGCAAGAGAAATGATGCGTTGATTTGGCCATTTATATTTGAATGTTTGTCTCAGGTGCTACTGGGGGTATAATCTGCTACCTCAGGGGTTAAAACAAAGGTTTGGTACCAGGGTGTTCTTGACCTTTCCTACCGATGGTTTTATGTCAATGAACTGGTTTCCTGACATATGCCTAGTTTAAGTTTGGAACAAGCAAATCATTTACGTTGATATAATATAATATGCCGAGGCTTTTTGTCCCACTAGGTGCTAAAAACTGTACGTGCGGCTATGAGTACGGTAGAACTCTGTCGGATAGAAAACAAATACATTAAATATGACATCTTTTTTACGGCATAATCTTCTTTTTTTATGTTCGCTTAATGGTATTCTCTATGGAACTTAAATCCGGACATTTCCGGCATTGCGCTTATCCCTCCTCACATGCCACACTTCTCTTTACCGATAAACCTGGCCACAGTCCAAACCACTTAACCATTGCCATGATTTTCGCTGCCATCAACCATTAGACAGTGTGTGGGGGTGCTGTAGGCCCGGTCAGGTGGGGTATCACGGCTCCGTTATGCCGGCTTCATCATACGGCTCCGTATCTGGGGCATCGGAGCCGCTCCCGCTCATGTGCTTCCGGAACCGGAGCTAAAAGATGACGGCAGGCAAGCGATTTGGGTGCCGCGTCTTATATGGACAACGGGATGAGAAATGGTTTTGGGAGAAATGTGCTATCGAACCCCTCCCGACGACGGAGAGATGCCTCGTATTCTCTTTTCCCTGATTCTCCACCGGTACCTGAAGCTGACCCTGTACCGGTCTCTCTGGTTAACACAGTCTCAAAAGATCTCCCAAGCTTCATGTGATCACATTGCATCCCTTTCAGGGATGCCAACTGGGTGGGTGTGGTGCGGAGCCGCAATTGCACCTGGCCTCAACGCTACCGATGCCACCTTGGGGAGGATCTGGGGAAGGGATTGGTGGAGGTTACCCCAGATTATCAAGCTCTTGAGCGTGGGGTAGGGCTGAGATGGGTTGTCTCAAGACGCTGGAATTGAACGTCTGGAACGTCAATAAATGCGTCGAGGCCAAATGAAAGGTCGCCCTGGCCTCTCTCAGTCGTCCTTAGACAGCTAAGCCAGCAGGTCTCGCGTAAGCTAACAAAAGGTCTGGGGCAGGATGGCTTCCTCCATTTCTGTGTCATTGCATCCCAATGGTTAAGGCTTTTACACATACGCCACCAAAGCCTTACCCAAGTCTTGTTATGTCTATCAGTGCCGGAGCCGTACTGTTTAGGTGTCATAATTAGAATACAGAGGAGGATAAGTACCTTTCCAATCATACCCGTGGAGGATCTTTCCTCTTAGAAGCTTAGTGTTCAAAGGAGCTGGCCTTCCATGCAGCCTCCAATGGTTCTTGGACTTGAATCCTTGCGCGAGGTGCGGATCCGAGTATCGTGTTGAGATCACGATGACAAGCTTGCGCCAATTTACCGCCATTATCTACTGAAATAGGGGCCTGAGGATGCTTGAACATACGTAGTATTCCATCATGTAGGACTGAGGCCTGTATAAATAGGCAGATAATTCCACTTCCACTTCCACCTGTATCACCAGAGACAGGCCAGTTCTCCCTCTTCAACCAGTGCCAAATACTCTACAGTCATGACTCAGACACCCAAGAACTACGGAGTTGTTCTTTACGAGGGCTTCCAACTGATCGATGTCTGTGGTCCGATCGACGTGCTCAATGTTCTCACTACCCACGTCGAGGGCATTTCCCTGTCAATCATCTCAGAGAGCCTGAAACCTACGTCAACTTTCCCCAAAACCTGGCCAGACAAGATGGGAATGCCCCCATTCACCACTTCCCAGCTTATCACCCCTACCCACACTTTTGAGACTGCCCCGCAGCTTGATGTTCTCATCATCCCTGGTGGCATGGGCTGTTTTGATCCAGACCCCAACAATGTCGGGCAGCCGAACCCTACAGTCGTGAACCCAATCATAAAGTTCATTCAAAAGCAGTACCCCGGCCTCAAGTACCTTGTGACCGTGTGCACCGGGTCCGGCATCACCTCGCTGTCTGGGCTTCTGGATGGCAAGAAAGCCACGACATTCAAGGGAGCTTGGAAGGTGATTCCTGCTTGGCGTCCTCAAGTCGAATGGGTCCCAAGTGCTCGATGGGTGGTCGATGGAAATATCTGGACGTCTTCTGGAGTGTGCTCGGGGATTGATCTCATGTTTGGGTTTGTTAAGGAAGTATATGGAGAAAAGATTGCGCAGGACATTGCTGTTTGGATGGAGTATCAGAGACATGAGGATCCAACCATTGATCCTTTTGGAATCGAGGGATAAGGTTAATGGTGAGTGAGATCAAGTAGAGAGTTTTAAAGCCCTGAAACGGGTGCAGTATTGGGAGACGCTATATCTCAACTATGTCATGAATCCAAATGCATGCATGTACTTGAGCCAGGATTCGATATGGCTCGATCCAGTAACCAGGGGAACAGACCCATATTTAAACTTGATTAGCACTTCTCACAGCCACGACACCCATTGCCGCCATTTGGTTGTCAATATGCTTTGGGTTTTAGTAAACTTGATATTTGTCATGCAAATTCGGAACTGAGCATGCTGATGAATATCTTTATAAATGAACTCACTTTCATATGACTAAGCCAGATACCTATCCGGCTCGTGTGTAATCTTACATGTCTAGAATTGCAGAAAACCCCTCATCTTTCGTCACTCGCCTCTTCCGCCACATCAATCTATTGCTCCTTCACGATGAGGCTGATTTCTTCCAAGAAGTTTGCCAAAGACGGCAAAATCAGATTCAAAGAGTTTTACCGGAACAACATCCCTTCCTACGCAATCCTCTCGCACACTTGGGAAGATGGCGAGGAGGTCACCTTCGAGGACTGCAAGTCACCCGTCGTCAAGGATAAGAAAGGCTACAAAAAGATTCAAAATACATGCAGACTTGCGATAGGCGATGGCATCGAATACGTATGGATCGATACATGTTGCATCGACAAGTCGAGCAGCGCCGAGCTGACCGAGGCGATAAACTCGATGTACCAGTGGTACCAGCAAGCCAAGGTCTGCTACGCCTATCTATCAGATTTACAAGATGGAAACCTGAAAGACTGTCGATGGTTCAGTCGTGGTTGGACCTTGCAAGAACTCATTGCTCCGAAGACGGTCCAGTTCTTTGATCGTTCTTGGAAGAATGCTGGCGACAAGATGAGCCTCCTCAAGCAGCTCTCGACGGTAACCAACATCGACGCCGGCATACTGAGTCACAAAGTTCCACTTTCTTCGGCATGCGTCGCAAAGCGATTCTCTTGGGCTGCCAAGAGGAAGACCACCCGTGATGAAGACCTGGCTTATTGCCTCCTGGGAATCTTCAATATCAACATGCCAATGCTTTATGGGGAGGGGCGCAAAGCTTTTACACGGCTACAAGAAGAGATCATCAGGACCACCAACGATTTGAGCATCTTTGCCTGGACCTGGCGCGGGAGCTGGGATGGACGCCCTTATCTCAGTTTTCTTGCTGACGGGCCAGAGGACTTCACTTGGTGCTCGAACCTGACACTGAAGACAGATCCATTGGTCAATGAATACGAAATGGCCATCACCAACAAAGGAATTCATATCCAAGGTCCTCACTGGGTCTCGCAGTACAAGGATGGCGCTATCCGTTATTCCCTTTCACTCCAATGCACCAACAAGGATGAGCAAAACCGACCTATCCTCATCCCCATGCGCAAGGCCGGACCAAACATCTTCATGAGAGCGGCCAAGTGGGGAAGAATGGACGTGAGCCTCGGAATCACCAGTTCTTATCCAATCAACTCCAAGTCTTTTACTCTGCTCACAAGGTTACCACGCGAACATCTGACATCTGGAAGCCTGGCCTCCATCTTCCGCCACGTCGCCGTCGCTGTCGAGTTCCCTTCTGATGTCCCGAGACTGGGAGTACATGGCATACCGCAGAAGCATTGGGATGTGGAAGACTCCGTCTTTTTCAGTCCCGACAGCGCAGTGCGACGTTGGGGCTGCGTCAGGCCTTCGGGGATGAGCGGGGAGATGCTCGTGTGCTTTTGGCACAAGTCAAACAACGAGTGGGAATTCCAAGGGACCATCCTGAACTCGTCCGAGCCGGGCATGGATGGGCTTATGCAAGATCTGTTTGTTTTCGCCGAGGCCCTCGACTATCCAGCTGAAGTTGTGGAAGCGGTGCTTAGACGCCATGGAGTCAAGCTAGACCAAAAGTCGATCCTGGTTTGGCATGGTGGGAAGAAGTTCCGGGTTTGTTTCCAAGTTGAGCGTGTCAATGACCGAAGAATTTGCTTTGGGCCTCACTTCAAAGTCAAAGTATCAAGGGTGCCGCTGGACTAGCGACAGTTTCATTATCATCTTCTCCGTCTTGGATATCAGGGGTAAGCCAGGGAAGGACACTGGTGTCGGTACAACATCGCGGCTCCAGATACCTACTAGATTATTCCTCTCGCGTGGCCAGCCACAAGTTAACTTACCTACCCAGGTGAAAGGGGGGGGGGGTTCAGGACAGTGTGATACATACCTTGCATCACACTATTGAGCCAACTTGCCAGCTTTAGGATAAGAAATCAACATAATATCTTCTCATGATACCTATCAATTGAAGTAGAACTATAGCGTAATCTAATCCCCTAACAGAGTAATATTACTATTGCAACAGACTTGCACACTCAACAGATATCCGTCCTTGATATTGTATTTTCTTCGATGTGCTTGCTTTATGATACAGTGCGAACTGCTCTAAAACCCCCCATCACACGGGTAGGTATTTGAATGTTACCTCCTGTCAACCTCGCGGGCTCCCTCCCGTTCGCTCCGAGACTAGTGGTTCCAATAGCGCGCCTCATTGTCTTGCTGGCGGACACAGCCACGCACTACAATCGCGACTCATAAAGCGCCAATCGCCTGCCTCTCTCCCTCTTCAAGGCCCCCGCTCCTTGTCCTTCACCAGAATGTCCTCAAAGAGCGCCGAGTGCTCTCTCAACACCACAGAATGCATCCTCAGGACAGTAGTCAGCATTCTCAGCGAGATTCAAGATGAGAACAACCAGTTCAACTGGGATCCTCTCAGTTTCGCCATCACGGCCGTCATTGGCATGGTTGCCCTACTGTTCGCGGCCCTGACTATTGGACAAGGTCTTTTGGCAGCCGGGCCTGGGCGAACCAAGTCTGGGGCCTACGCCATCGGTCCATGGTCGCGTCTCAACGATAGCAAGTTTGACTGGATGGAAATGAGATATCGGACTGTCTCACGAACTCCAGTCCTTCTTGCCAAGGCGATATTGGAACCATCTTGGGATCAAATGGATCAAATTCGGCATCGAACCACTCGCCATATCCCTGCGAAAGACCTAGTAGTATTCGAAGACCCCAAGTACCTCAAAAAGAGACGTGATGACTATTTCCCAGCGACTTGGCTTGCCCTTTTGACAGCAGTGGATTTGGACGAAACGAAACTATGGGGAAGCAAGTCCACGGGAGCTGATTATATACCATCCGACTTTTCAATAGTCCCTGCATACGGCTCGATACGATTTGTCGTCACTCTCACCATCATTTTTGCAAAAGGTTATGCCCGCCTTATCATCAATCCAGAATCCAAGCTGCCGCAGGTGCAAGGTACTGGATTCAACCTCACTTTTCGCCAACATCCACTCTTGGGTGCCGTGGGGCTCTTTGAAAGATACGAGGCCGAACTCTCGCCGACTTCTCAGGGGTTAGATGAAGTACGAAGTTTAATACTATACGCCAATGGATACATGGAAGTCCCAGTGGTCGGAACTGAAGAAGCGATGAACCAACAAGGGTCAATCGTGACGACCTATGCAAGAGAGCTCGACTGGAACTATGTTCACTTCGAATTGACCACGATGTTTCTCAAGAGAGCTGAAGCAGAGTGTGTTTGCAATGTCCAGAAAGCACCTCCAAGTCAGCGCTGCTGTGGCCTATCGCCAGGACCGTGGCCTTCAACCTGTGGACTCCTACGGCAACTGATCAGTCAGAACTTGATCAACTTCAACATTGCGAGATGGGGTCCATTGTATCCTCTAATAGCGGCTCGACCTCGATTCCTACCATTATTATTCCCCTGCACAAAGATTCGGTTCAGCGACAAGCTGGATACTCTGTTCCTGCAAAGCCGATTTTGGGCCATGAGGGCTTCAGCCTACCTTGAACTCTCTCCTGACCAACCCGAAGACTTTTCCAGAGACCAGAGCACTTTAGTAGCACAGGCAACCTCTTGGGCGACGACAGTAACCGATGGCCCTGTGACGGACCTCAAGTTAAGTCCAACAGCTTGGGCACTAACGTCTGATTACCTTGGGAGACCATTGTCCGCGGCCGATGGTGATCGTTTGGAGGAGGTGGCAGCAAAAACTACACTCGAATTTGAAATCGTCGCGATCGACGCTTGGCTCAAACAAGCAGGTCCACTCGTTCTCTGCAGGCAGATGACTCTGGGTACCCTGGGCCACGCCATACAAGAAGTCATGCTCAACGCCAACCCTGGTACTACAGAAAGCACTATAAGCAGGGATCACTTCATGTTTCTTGCATTACATGAGAAACTCCAACGGTTCCTCCACGCCGTAAGGGACCCAGACCTTAAAGCTTGTCTCTTTCATGGAGTGTTTCCAGATGATGTGGTGGGTTTTGATAGAGCCAAAGAGGAAGTTTGCAAGCTCCTCGAAAGGATAAGGGAGCTCTGGGAAACCGAAGAAGTGCAGGGAGATGCAAATGAGGGCCAAGAGGAGGGCGAGCCACAACGGCATCCGGTTTGGAAGTTGCCCAACACATGCCAACATCCGCTTGACGACTTGCTCATATACCGAGCAGTCCTTATTTCTTTATTGTACTCTTTATGTGTTGACAGTAGCAAGTTGCTTGAGGAGGATTCATATGGACTGGTTGTTCCAATCATGTAGAACCACTGTCATGGTAGGAGGATGAGCGTAATAGAGCGATTCAGGTCCTCAAGGCCACAATTGTTCTGGCGTAAAGATGCTCATATAATTCATAAGTCTAGGAACCGTGGATGAGTCTGGTCAGCTAGTCATGTCTATGAAGATAATCCTATATACTCCGCGCTATCATCCCATCGTGCAAGGGGACAATCATATCATTGCTGTCCACTAACACTGTGACTTCTAGAAATCATTGATTCATCAACGCGTTCGCAAATTTGCAAGCTTAGCCACCAACAGAACCAACAGCGTAGGGAGTAAACACTGAACAGCCTTGCACATCAGCATCACTGCCCAATCGCCAGTAGACACCACAGTCAAAGTTGGTGCTTCCTCGGGTGCCCTGGCACGTCAGGGGACAAGAGCCGTCCGTCTTTTGCGTGACGGTGCAGGTAATGTCCTTCAGGGCACCACCGCTGTAACCGAACAACACCAGCGAGTTAGAGCCATAATTGTTGGGGTCAGTCTGGCCGTTGGAGCCGCTCCTCGCACCGTTGGTCACTTTCAGAGTTCCGTCAAGTCCCAGGTTGAACAAGAGCGTGGTTCCATAGGGGCCATCGTCACCCACTGTGCCGTCACCCATGTCGTAGAGCGCATGGCCGTTGTTCCATCCTCCCATAGCGAGAATGCTAACAGTTGGCTTGAGGACCGTTTGAGTTATCGAGGTAGTTGTCTTTTCAGTGACCGTCTCAGAGTAGACGGTGGCTGGCTCTGTGACGGTTGATGTGGAAGTGGCAGTAACTGTGGCAGTAGCAGTAACCCTTTCTGTCGAGGGAACCTGAACACACAAGAGTTGTCAATAATATTCGAGTCAGAACGGGGGGATCATGATACTTACGGTGACAGAGGTAGTAACAGTCTTGGTCCGCAAAGTTGTGACTGATGTAGTAGTGTAGGTAGTAATGTCGAAGCAGTTACAAGCGTAGGACACGGCTGCAGGGTCGCCATAGTTGGCAAACGCTCCAGGCTTTGCAATACCGCGCGCCTCAATGTGGTGCAACTTGTCCTGCTTGATTCTTTTCTCATGAGCCTCAAGGTCGTAATCGCGCTTCACCTTGCGGCCGACGGGAGATGCGCATGCAGTAATGGTTTCGGTCTTGATGACCTCTGTGATGGTGGATGTAGTCGTACTTTTGGTGGTTGTCGTCTTGGTCTCGGTCGAGGTGGTAGTGGTTGTAGAGTCCGTAATTGTCTTGGTTGAATCAGTGGTGGTAGTGACTCCTGATGTGATGGTGGACGTGGTCGTGGTGACACTTGAAAATATTAGAGACTTTTCACGGTCAATAAGGGCGTGGGTTATCATACGTTGTGTAGGCTGTCACCGTAACCGACTTGGTCGACACGGGAATGCTGAGGTACGAAGAGCAAAAGGACGTAACTGGCAAATCCTGACGTGCCACCTTGACCAGGGTCTTGACAATGGTGCACAGCAAGCCGGGGGGTCCGCTGGGAGGCTGGCCCTTCACGCAGCCCTTGAGAGTATCATAGTACTGGTCGGAGGAACACCTTTGAGGCGGCGGTGATGCTGTACAGCCCTTACCAGTGTCCCAGTATTGGCCGTTGGGGCAGAGACCAGAAGAAGGAAGCTTGGGGGCTGCCAAGGCTGACGCGGAGCCCACGAGAGTTAGAGTAAGCGCAGCCACGGCGTTGAAATGCATGATTGAGACCGCTGAATTCCTGCCTACGAGTTGGGAAGAGGCATCTATGAGACTTGGCGCCAAGTCTTTATATACAGATCTCTCCCACTTTTCGGAAACGGGCCAAAAGATCCAGACCCGAAATCGACGGGACCGACAGTTGTTCAGGCAGTAAGGCTGGCAAGATTAGAGCTGAAACCCAATGCACGGCGCGCATTAATCGAAGCCTACTCCCCGACTATTGGAACTACAGTGTCAATAGCCGTTGATTCTGCGAGGCTAAGGCAAGATCTTGGAGTCTTGTCCGAGACCCCTGAAAACCGTCAACCGCCTAAGGGTCTGGAACTAGATCTAGCGCTACGGAAAAGCCCTAGAGCCACGATAATCACCTAGCGCTATGATCATTGATCATCCCGACCGACCTTCCTATTTTTCACAGCCCCGTGGCCAGAATAGCTGGCTATCCAGCCATCATTCACTCGAAGAGGTAAGTTCAATTAAGAGCCCCGTCCTTTGGTGCACCGCTTCTCGCCCCAGGCCCAACAGGCTGGTGAGAAAATGGAACAGCTAGCCCGTCGATCACCCGCAGGACTCAACTAAGGCTCTAGGCTCGCCTCCAGATCTTGCAAGCGGAGATTGATGGTCTCGTTAGGGTCCATTGACCGTGCCCTGTGCCAGCGCATTGAGTGGCTGTCAATAGCTTCGGTGACCCAACAGGCTCTAGACCAGTCAGGAGAGTAATAACACTACAAAGGAGCAGTAGCTCGGCTCACATCTTGACCGCTTTGTAGACTTAAAAAGAACTAGATATGCGAAGAATTGGGCAAAATTATTGTTGAGGTCAAGGCTTGTATGCACTCTACAGCAATGTCTAAAGCATAACAAGGCGCTTTGTACTCAAAGATCGAGTGAAGAACAAATGATCCAAGTGATTTATTCTATAGGATCATGTTACCGTGGCCGCCGTACAAACTCCGATGCTCTTCGGCCGTGGCCAGCAGAATCAAGAGGATCACACCATCAAGTGGCTGCGCATCTCGTTGAAATTGACGGCGCTAAACTTCTATTACCGCCAAAAGTCCTTTCCCGTGATTGGCTGAACCAGCCTCCTCACGTTGAGCTGTTTGCCAAGCATCCCAAGCTAAAATAGACGGCATGTTAATAGTTAAGCATACTACCTAAATCGAGTCAACCTCCGGGCCACGCGCCGCAAGGCCAGCCCTACCCACGGGACCATCTTTCATGCGCCAGGGGCAGAGTGGGAAGCGGGCTGTCGGGCTGGACTTTTCGTCGCAGGGTTGCAGTGCTTGCTCTTCCCCTATTACCTCTCCGCAGGGTCATAGCAACACCACCACTTGCTCATTCTACTTTTTGGGTTGTTAGTCTCAGTCTTGTACAAAGTTGAATGCCTAGTACATAGGCGGTCCCTTATAGTCGAGTCTACATTAATGAATTAGTTGAAAGCAAAGATGCTCAATGGGGCTGTCGTTGTTCGGCCACCCCTTGCTAGAATTCTCTTTCTGAAAACACCGAACACAGAGCCCTACTCTCTTACGTACCATGGTATCACTGCACACCCAGAGCCAGATGCAGGAGCAAGGGAAACAGACTGCCTGTTCTCCATCGTGGCGAAGGGATAGGTGAGCGCATGACTAAAGCCCACTAGGGCTCCTGGGTTTTTGATACATGAAATATCAGAACTTGAAGCCGACTCAAGTCAACGGACTCCACGCCGAGAGTTCCATCAATTAATTTTTACTAGACCCCATACTCCCTGGGAGATGCCAGAAATCACACATGGGCCCAAGCTGTTCTACACGGATCATTGATAGACTCCGCCATTTGCAAAGAGGTCGCAGTTATCAGCCGCGATGGGCCTGACCGATTCATCGCCCATCTTTCGGAGAACAGAGAGGACTTTATTTGAATATGTGGGGGCGCGTGTGAGAGACCACAGCTGGGCCCTCTGAATAGCCATCCCGGGTTTCGCCCTGACATGGATCCTCCCACACTTATGTCCAGAGCCGTCTGCTTGTACTGAGTAATAGGTAAAAACTTATTTGCAGGCCTGATTTAGAGACATACAATACTTGACACATGGTTTAGGTTTCAAAAAGAGGTAGTAAAGCCACTTTCTTTGAGTCGCTTGCTGGTGAGCATTCAACACCATGGATTGCAACTCGACGCGTTATTCTCGTCTCGGAAACAACAGGCGAGAGCAACAGATGTCTACCAATGCCCAGGTGGGTGCAAGGATGCGTCCCCCAAATACAATGGGGAGATCGTCTCGAGACCCGACAGCAGGGAGGGCCAAAGGCTGCTCGGCTGCGTACGTGACGCGCTGGTGAGCCGGCATCCATATGTGCTCACCTCGCGGCGTTATACGGCATTGGGTTTTGATGCCGTCATGTATTGCTGTTGTGGCTGATGGCTTCTTGTCATCGTTGTGGACAGCCTTCGGTCGTGGAGGGCGTGTCGCACGCATGCAGGTTCCTGGCCTGGAATAATTTCATGGCACACAGCTGGTCCAACTGGAGCTGGCAAAAATAGATTCAGGGTATCATTACGGTTGACGACTTGGCCATATCGGGTCATGCAAAAGAGTGTCTGGTTTCTAATACTGAACAACATTCTGGGTTCCTTATAGTTACGTCGCTCTTAAGAAAAGAATCCCAACCTTTTGTACTTTTGAGTACCAAAGGCAAACCAACCGCTCTTTCAATGCCAACCAACTCGCAAACATCGCAGCTCAATGGATGAACCCGCAAGGAGCAGGTTGGAAGCGTATCGGCAGCTTTCAAACCGAAACCCTGGGACAGCAATGACCCGGCGGCGGTGACAAGCACCCCCAGATCCGAGATACCCATCAGAACCACTAAAGCTACCATGGGGATTGGCGGTAAATCTCCATGGGTGGTCATTCCCCTGCTAGAAGCTGATTTCTCCGCATTCTGCTCATCAAAATGCGGGGTGAACTACTCCTACCTCGGGCCCGGATCGTCGAGCATGACATGGAGGAAGCAAATGGAACGAGTCATTGCCAGAGCTGGATAAATCTTTAGCCAATATAAAATGAACATGGCTGGTGATAGAATAGGTGCTATGCCCCTCATGCCCCCGAGCATGGAGTGTCGCACTCAAGAGGATCGCGTATTTGCCGTTTTCCGGAGCCAAGACCAAGCTGCAGCATGCAAAGCCGAGCGTAAAATAGGATGCGAAACATCTATTTGGGGATAACGCAAACTATGCTGTGGTGCAGATAGAGCCGCGTTGCTTTGCGCGTTAGAACATTATCCGTTACAAGCCTGCACGTTCATGCATGCAGATGCTTGCGAACTATATTGCAACATAGCATTATCTCTCCGGATTTTACCTCTTCAACAGTGAAACTCTACAGCGCGTGTCGAGCCAGGTATGAGAACACGGCAAACAGACCACCGTGGGGTGACGATGCAACGGTTGAAGGACATGCATGCAAGGGCCCCCGCAAACTCATCTTGGAACTAACTTTCTGACCCATGCTATATCCAGTAGCGAACCCCGGACTAATATCATTTCCCTCGACAATGCTAGTGGAATCAGGAACATGATGATGATTGTTTATCCAGACCGAGGTCGGCATCTTATCACGGCATTTAATTCAACGTGGATACATTTTTATATATTTATTCCAAAATGAATGCCAAGGAAATAGTTTCCAACGGCTTTCAACGGGTTTTCCTCAGCCAAAATGAAGCCTTCCTCTCTTTTCACGGCCGCCCTGGCCTCGTTCAATTTCTGCTCGACTGAGGCGGCTGCGCACTACCCAACCGAGCAACCCCTGACGATCAAGACGACCAGTGGAAAACTCACGGGGTTCATCAATCAAACAGCTCCAGCTGTCCGTCAGTTTCTGGGTGTTCCCTATGCTGAACCTCCTCTGCACTCTCGACGCTTCCAGCCACCTCGACGAATCAAGAGCAATGGCCATATCTCAGCAAAGAAGTACGCCCCGTCTTGTAAGCAGGCTATCAGCAAGAACCCGACTGTGTACACGGAGAATATGCCCGAGTTCCTCACCAATGGCGGAGATTCTGAGGATTGCCTGTACTTGAACGTATATGCGCCTCTTGAGCCTGTCTCCAAGCGACTGCCAGTCTTCATTTACATCCCTGGCGGCGGCTTCACGGGTGGTGGCGCAGACTCTCTTTACAAGATCCCCGACAAGTGGATCCAGCGAACACAGGGCCACATCGTCGTCACCATGAACTACCGTGTCAACGTGTTTGGTTTCCCCAATGCCAAAGCAGCGCATCAGAACGTTGGCCTGCTCGATCAGCGAATGGTGGTTGAATGGACCCGAGACAACATTGCGGCTTTCGGTGGCGACGTCAACAAGATGATTCTATGGGGACAGTCCGCCGGAGGTGCTTCTGTTGGAATGTACGGATACTCATACCCACACGACTTGATTGTCCAGGGATTGATCTCCGACTCTGGCTCAACGAGCACACTGGCCAAGCCCTTCGGAAACTATTCCGACTTTAGCACCATCGCGAGTCTGACGGGCTGCGGTGGTCTGGCAGGCAAGGAGGAGCTCAAGTGCATGCAGCGCGTTGATGCTTCTGTTCTCCAGCAAGTGTATTCGAACACCTCTGGCGTCTCTTTTACACCCGTGGCGGACAACATTACCGCTTTCTCAAACACCACTGATAGACTGGCAAGAGGATTGGTTACGCGAGTGGTAAGTGGTAGACACACATTCTTCTCGGGCGACTCACTAACGATTGGAAATTCTAGCCATGGATCTTGGGCAACAATGCAAATGAAGGTGCCGGTTTTGGGGCCTACAATGCAAGCGGAATATCCCCTTCTCAGGTTGCCATTGGCCTAGGGGCTATTACTTGCCCAGTGGCGGCCGAGATAGCGTGAGTGAAAATGGCTTCAGTGAAAAACAGCTGCTTACATTCTTTGCAGAGTACGGGCACAGTTCGGATACCCGACATACCGATACTACTATACCGGAAACTTTTCCAACGTCTCGCCTTTGCCCTGGATTGGAGCAACCCACAGCGGTGAGTAACCAATATGCTATAGCCTTTCATAGCTAACGAGAGGCCCAGCCGAGCTCCCCCTTCTCTTCGGGACACACTATGAATATCGTGGAAACTCGACCGAGTACGAATGGGAAGTCGCCAATGGCATGCAAGGTAAGTCAGCAGCTCATAGATGGAAAACCTGGAAACTGACAAGGTTTAATAGCTCTCTGGTTGTCGTTTGCCCAGAACCCCCACAAGGCCCCTCGCGATGGAAAGGGAGTTACTTGGCCGCTGTATAAGCCAGAGCATAAGAAGATGGCGGTATTTGCGGAGGCTGGTGAGAAATGGTTTCAGCTCAAGGACGAGTCTATCAACGACAACCAGTGTCGACGTTGAGCAGTATAGACTACATTGTCATCAACCTCAATAGCGTCTCTAGCAAAAGCAAGGAACACAGTGAATAAAAATGTGCACCAGTCTCGCGTCAGCCTCAAAAGATAGATCTCAAATCTGTGCAAGATGCCCTGGAACTTGAAACAGCCACTCAGAGACCAAGCAACCCATGCTAGGGACAAAACGTGGGAAAGCTCCGGTGCTAGCGCTGCAAGATGATCGAGATGACGTTATCCCCAACATGCCCCAGCGCCACGATTGGCTCTCGCCACGCACCACTTCGCACAACCGTGTGGCTGGAAAACCTGAAAGTTGACAGACCGACAACGTCATGCAAGGATAGATTACGAAGTTTGTCTGGGTTGGGGGTTTTTATAAATCATGTCCTGCCCAGGGAAGGATTGCATTGCGTCAAGGAGGAGATTCAACCTTATACCGACGACATACCATGCCTCGAACATTGTTGCTGTGCTTTATCCATGGTTTCAAAGTCTGTCTCTTTATACATGGTGTAGAAACTCATACTGACTGCCTGACTAGGGAACCGACGATACTTTTCACGACTTTCCATACGTACGCAAGCACTGTTGGAGGCAACTAGACTGAGTCGCTGACCTTTTGAAAGGACTTGAAAAAAGCAGTCGCCAAACAACTACCCGATGACAAGGTCGAATCTGTCGTCTATCCCAAATATGAGACTACAGGAGAGCTGGTCCAGGCCACCGAGGCCTTTCTTGAATGGCAAGTCATTTTGCCCAAGAGCCGAACATTGCTAACACGCTCAGGCTCAAGGAACGCGTGATGGACATGCGGAAAAAGAAATCGGAAAAGCCATGGCCGGCCAACGATCGAGACGTCGGCGTCATTCTTGTCGCTCACTCTATGGGGTGTGTCCCTTCATTCCTCTACATACTGGTTCATTGCTGACTTCAACTCAGAGGCTTCGTAGCTGCGGATTCATTGTTTCTCACCCTCAACGAAAGAGCTGCCAACGCAAGCGAAGACGGCCTCATCTTCCCCTTCATCCAAGGCATTCTAACTTTTGACACGCCATACAACGGCCTTGCAAGATCCATGTTTGTCTACGGCGCATTCTCCAACTACCAAAAGGTCAACAGCGTCTTCAACGTCATGACGGCTTTATCAGCCGCCGCACCTGCTGGCCTCGCACGTCTCAGTGCCCGGCGTGCAGCAACTTCAAGTGTAGCCGCCACGGCAAGTCCTCAGTGGAAAACATGGCAATTGGTCGCCGTCAAGACGGGCACAGTCGGCGCTATTGCGGCCGGAGGTGTTGCCGCTTACATGAACCGCGAGGCCATCATGAAGGGTATGCGAAGCGTCAAGAACATCAACAAAGAATCCGTCGTCGAAGGATACCGTTCGAGTATGGATGCCCTTGGACAAGGCCTAGCTTACATCAACCGTGGCAATGTGGGCAAGTCATTCGCTTGGCTATCAGACCACTTCACTTTTGTTGGTGCTCTGCTCAAGCAAAAGGAACTCAATCGGCGACTAGAGCGCATGGGAGCACTCAAAGGCATCGGGATACACGACTTTTACTGCTCTCTTGGTGAAAACGGCTACTGGAGTGGAGGCTACTTTGTCCCCGAGAGAACCTTTTGCGCTGTGCCCGAGGAGAGTCACTCAGCGTATTCTCTCTTCGACAGATGCGTCATGCCCAGAGCCGGAGATGAGATCGAAGCACATCTCAACATGTTCAAACCGGAGAAGCATCGTGGGTATGAAGAAATGACCGACAAGTCAGCCGAGCTAGTCAAGGAATGGTTCCTTAGCGAAGAAAACATCGTCGACGACCCCCAGTTCCGCGAGACACCTCCCGAGGAAGTTGCCGAAGAAAAGACAGCCCAGGAGATTCTAGAGAAGGGTCCAGCTCAAGAGGAGGAAGGTGAAAAGTCCACCGATGGAGAAGAGAAGGCAAAAGAAAACGAACTGCCCGACGAGTCTCCTATCGACATCGCAGCCGCTGCCTCTTTGGTTCCCCTACCCGACGACGAGGGTGACTTGATTGGAGATGCAAGCCCTGAGAATGTCGACACGCAAGAGAAGAGAAATTACCTCAACTACCTCTTTGGGGTTGCGCAGCAGGCTGGCACGGGTATCAGCGATGTCAAGGGCTGGCTTCCAAGCAAGATGCCTCACATGCCAAATATGCCAAGCATGCCCAGTATGCCCGCCATGCCCAAGGTTCCCACTGCAGTCTCCTCGTTAGGCAACGTCTCGATGCCAAGTGTCAATATTTTCTCCAAGAAAAATGAAGAAGTTCAGCAAACCGAGGAGAAGCAAGCCGATAAGAAGGAAGACGTAGGAGAGAAAACAGAGGGCGAAGAAGGAAAGTCGCAGGACGTTAAGGAGGTTTCAGAGAAGGACGCTGGTGAGAAAGAGTCAAAATCCGGTCAGATGTAGTGTCACTGTTTTGCTTGTAGGGAAGTTCATGTCACTGCAGGTTTGTGGGTTCAACTGAGAGGCATAAGTTTTAAGAATAATAGTGAATTGCAATAATATCCACTAGAGTTGTACCACATGCAGCTTAAGCTAAAGAACCCCTTTCTGGAAGCTCGGGTAAGACGAGGGTTCCAAACATGGGGGAAGCGACAAGACGTTGGTTTGATAGGAGAGAAGCAACCGAGGGGAATGATTTTCGTACTGGGAATTACAAAGGATATGCTTATGCGTGCATGTGCCGCCAGGTGACCAAACCCGGGATAAGTACTCTGACGCTTCATTTCATGGGTCTGATTCGCGGCGCTTGACGCGCCCAGGACCTTACCTTTAATACTTATGATATTTTGCTCAAAGGTCTTAGGCTTAGACTTAGTCTATTTTGCCCTAGTAGCTATAGAGGGTTAGTTTAGTATCTCATCTCTTTGACGACCATGTGGTGCATCCGGTACTCGGACGTACTTGAAGGCTATCAGGGTTTAGCTTAGGGTTGCCAGCCCCTTGCTATTCACTCTCTTCAAGGTTTAATAGGAGGTAAATCTCTATGGACCGGATGAATTGTACAAGCATATGCAGGTTTAGACGCGGAGCGCTTTGTGTTGGATGATGGTTGGTTCGAGCATGAGCACCCTCGCGCTAACGACAACCCTGGTCTGGGAGACAGGATCGTGAATCCAAAGAGATTTCCCGAACATCTCGGGCCTCTGGCTGATAATGTCGGTAAGTCTGGGACAGACATCTGATGGGACAAATAAATGGTTGACAGCGAGTTGGAAGCGGTAGTTATACTTTCTTCGACTATCATAGCATCTTGGGTGAAGGCAACGCCTCCCAGACGGGGCATCAATGGTAATTTATGTCCAGAGAGGACGGGCCTTCTAGCTCTTATCACGTACCAAAGATGCGAGACTTGTTCATTTTTCGAATATATTTATTATGTCAACTGAACTCTCACTATTGGGTATTGTGTGTATGAGAGGGCATGCTGGGCAAGCTGAGTAACGAGGCAACACAAAATTTCTTTCTGAGAATTAATTTCCTCGCTGATACATACATTGTGTAGACCCTGCAGCCACTGCAAAGAGATACGAGTTTACTAGTCTCGACGTGAATGCGAAGGCTTCTTGTGTCTTCCTGGGCTGGAACCCATGAATCGTTTTGGGAACGAGTACCTGTACTGTGCGAGAAGGATGAGAAGCTCAGTGGCGGTCAGACGCCGGTCCAATCGGAAGACGAAATGTCAGCCCGTCAGCCAACCGGAAAGGCCTCCGCCGCCCGATACAGTGTGAAAAGCTAAACTTTATCCACGAGAATCAACGTCTTTTACACAGGGTAGGTAAGCGAGGTGTTGACATCAATAGATTGATTTCTCTTGCTTTAGCTCTAAAGATCCTTTGATTTTGCTGCAAGGTGCGTTACATTGCGTCTGGTATGGATGGATTTAAGATAACTGTTTCACTGGCATTCAAGACAAATGGCGTACTCGGATTTTGGCATGAGAATCAAGTGACACGTTGCTCAATTACCCTATTCAAGACCATCAAAGGATCGCATTTGGCATCCTGTTGTGCATCCATGATCTGATATAAGGCCATTCCAGTCGTTTGTTTTGCTCTATATTATACCATTGGTCGAATTGAGACAGCTCGCTTGCATGTTGTCTCAGTTCAACCTCAATTCATGATTCTCCGGATGCCACGGAGCCATCATTGCCTGCCCTGAGCTGCGCAGCTGAAATGTTTACGCTTGACCGCTTGGAACATCTGCGGGCGCCGTTCGAGCTGATCTGACTACAGTATTTACACCGCCTTTGAAGCCTTTGAATACAATCTACCTCGACATCTATTTAACCATCTGTTGTCCTTATCCCAACTGCCGGGGAGGGTGGCTTCTTCGCTCACCGCTGGTTGGCTACTGCTCCTTTGTCAGCGGTCTCCAGGTGCTCGCACGGGCGTTTCAGTGGCTGCCATGGACCCCTGCCCCCCTCATGCAGGCCCGGGACATATTTTCACCCTCAGACCCTCCCCTCGACACCACCACCTGATTTACCGCTTCCCCGCTCTCATGCCACATCCTGTGCCGTCACCTCCCTCGATCCGATCCATCCTCTCACTGCCTCTTTCTTTGTAATACATACGCCGCCTGCTGCTGCTGCTGCTGCCCTTTCAAACTCGGTACCGGCAGTCTGGCACAGCCCAAGCTTGAGCCTGAGCCTGAGCCTGAGCCTGAGGTGAGCGGACCTCCAATGTCCTCTGTTGGGTCTCCCACCACTGGCCTGTCGCCAAGAAGTCGTCGCTCGTCGTCGATGGATCAGTCACCGCCTGGGCAGCCGCCGACCAATACCATTGAAGTTGTGAGTCTCTGCCGTGCCGCCTGCAGCCCAACGCCATCAAGTGTTCACACGCTCGCATACAGGACTCGGATCTCAATGACACAGACTCTGCTTATCCCGAATCGTGAGACGGCTTTCATCTCCCCCCGTAGCTAATGCAGGCTAACCGTGCCGCTAAAGAGAGGCTGCAACTGATGGCATGTCGCTGAGGTCCTCCATTCTAAACTACAAGTGGGAAAATTCGCGACGCTACCATGCCTACAAGGATGGCTCCTACTGGTGAGCTGCTGGGTATCTTGCTTTTGTCGCGACCATGCCTGCTGACTCTGAAACAGGGCCCCTAATGATGAACAACAACAGGACGCCGAAGACTTGATGTAAGCCGCCTGTGCAAGCATCCACTCACCTTCTGATGAATCAAGGCACGAGCTATACCGAGTCGTCCTCGACGGGAAACTATGCGAGGCTCCAATTGGCGATTATCCCCAAGTAAGTCTCCCTTCCCTCTGAGCCACCCGCTGTTGTACTAAACGGCGATGCATAACGTCCTCGATGTTGGCTGTGGGACTGGCATATGGGCCATGTAAGTTTGGCCACAACGCGTCCAACGCATCCGCATATTGACCTCGTCAGTGAATTTGCAGACGAGCATCCGTCTGCCGCCGTACTCGGCATCGATCTATCTCCGATTCAACCAAATTTCGTCCCACCCAACTGCCGTTTCAAGGTCGACGACGCCAACGACGACTGGACATTCGGCGAGAACCACTTTGACTTTATCCATATCCGAGCCATGATCGGCTGTGTCCCGGACTGGGTTGAGCTTCACAGAAAAAGCCTGAGGTAATGGCACGAGAGCTCCAGATGCTATTAATCCTACCCTTGTTAAGAGTTTGTCCTCTAGGTCTCTCAGGCCCGGCGGTTGGGTTGAGCAGGTGGAATTATCAGCCATCGCTCAGTCAGAGGATAATACCATCAGACCAGACTCGCCGTTAATCACCTGGAAGGAAATATTTCAACAGGTGGGGGAATTAACTGGCAAGACCTTTATGGCGTGTGAAACCGTCGGCGATGCCATCAGAGAAGCCGGCTACGTCAACGTCACCGAGCAACGGATCAAGTTACCAATCGGGATGTGGCCTAAAGATAAGCAACTGAAGCAATGGGGTGCGTGGAATCGCCAGTACCTTCTCCAAGGGCTAGAAGGCTTTTCCATGCGGGGGTTGACGGAATTACTGGGGGTATGTTGTCCTTCCTTTCCAACGCAGTGTGCAAGTTGAACCTAACCGCAAACAGTGGAGCGTTGAAAGAGTGCAAGACTTCTTGGATGAGATGCAGAGGGAGCTTCTGGATAGTCGCGTTCACTCATATCTTGAGCTGTACGTACCGGCACTTTTCCTAGACCCTTCGGATCATGGTAGCAAAGAAACCCTTGGCATGCTCAAGCTAACTACGATACAGATGCGTTGTGTTTGGCCAAAAGCCGGAAGAATAATAGGTATTGCTGGCCTTGACTTGGTTCAGCATCGTAAACCAGAAGAGGAACATAAAAAGCAAAAGCAGTGTAGAGACCTTGAGCTCTGGCCAGGTCGATGCGTCACCACCTTTGATACCCAAATAATTTGCCTTTTCCCCTGGGCCTCTCAGAAACGATGGGTATTTGTGCTGGATCGTTCATTTAGACGTCATGAAACCTTTTGCCTTTGATAGGCTCCAGAGTTGTTCTCGAGGTAATAATTCAGACTGGTGAGTATCATACGTGGATAGTTGGAGTTGGTAGCGAAGAGTTTACAAATCTTCCAGGGACAGCATTGGGCGGAAGGAGAACCAGAGACCTAGATACTCGCTCTCTTAATAGCCTGGCGTCAGCATGCCATATCTGCCTCGTATACAAATTTGTGAGATATAACAGAAACCACTGCCACGGCCAAAGTACCTCAGTCACCCCATAGAAGACAGTGCCACGTTTGGATGACGGAATCATAGCAACAAGTGTTATTCATCCCCGGGCAACGAGACCTCATGAGCATGACCAAGCTGACTCCCAAGTTCCTTCTTCATCTCCGCCACCCTCTTTGCATCGATAGTCCAACTTGGCTCTGCTTCATATTTGTTCTTCCCTAGATCTTCACACGAGCTGCACTGGACGGCTTGACTACATCTCGCACACTGCCGGACTCCGAGAACCCCGAACCCCGAAAAGGGAACCCGAGCATTACCGTGACGACTGGATAAGACAGCGTAGTCGGACTCCATCGGTATTTTGAAATGCTTATCTGAAAGGTCCGGAGTCCGAAGCGGACTGGAAAACTTTTCCGGATAACACGGTCTCCTGCCCGTCACTCCTCAAGACGGCAAGTCTATCGGACGCGTATGTAAAATCATTTTCACCAGCATCTATTCAACAGAGTTTCGGTGGCCTGTTAAAAGCAACTAAAACTAACAGTCATATCGCAAACATGCCCATATCTCCAGAAGCTCTTACTTTGACCCTCTCGGGATTCATGAGTGGTTAGTTACCCATCACCATACATTGCTCCGTACCAAGTCCCTGACGCATTTTAAAAGGTTACTACTTCAGCGGTGCCTACGTGTTCATACCCGCAGTTGCAAAGGCACCGTCACCCCTCGTCGCCCAACAATGGAAGCAAGCCTGGGATGTTGGCCGCTACGTCGGCAAGATCGTTGTGACCGGAACTGCCGCGAGCTTTGCGTATCTCGCCTACAATGAGACAGTCAAGACGGGCAATGCGCGGTTCCAGCTTTTCTGTGCCGCTTCTGTTGTTGTGGGTGCCATTGTGCCCTTTACGATCATCTCTTCCTATCCATTCAACGAAGCCATCAACGATCGGCTGGGAGAGATTAACGGTACTGTTAAGGCGTCTGAGGGTGCCAAGGACCTCAAGAAACTGGTGATAGAATGGGGGAGGCTTGACTACTATCGTTCACTGCTTGCGTTTGTTGGCACAATTGTCGGGTTGAGCGCATTTCTGGTCTAGAATGGAGGACGGATTGGGAGATTATATGTATATGGCAGAGAAAGAGGTTGTAACTCGGGGCAATGTAGGGTGAGAATATAGCCGACATCTACTCAGAAGGCGTCAATAAAAGGTTTCTGATGATCATTTGACACAACATCACAGGACTCTTTTAAAGCCTCGGCCCAGGCGATGTGGTGCTTGCTTAACTGAGAATTTCTCTATCTAGCTCTCCCATCCATACACACAACTACCCAAATGACCAAACAAAACCGACTTGACTGCCCCATGTGTGCCCGACAGTTATTAAACTCTGATCAAATCCTTAATCCATTGTGCTCGCTTGTCCTCCTCCTCTGCCACAGCTTCAACGTTCAGCATATGTGCGTGTCCCCTTGGCCCCGTATCTGCAGTCTGAAGCCTGACACTCATCTTCTCAGCCTTTCCGACCGCTGGGATCGTACCATGGTCCAAATTGGTCGTGCTGAAGGCGACGACATCGAGCGTCGGAAGTCCCTCATTTGACGGGGGCTGTGGCTCCACAGAGATATCCAAGGCCATTGTGTGTTCTGGCATCTCCTCCGAGGCAGCGGTGGAGGGAGATTCACCATCCTTGAATCGACCCCATAGAGCTGGGGCAACCTTCTTTTGGACCGTGTTCTGCAATCGCAATTTGGGTGGATTTGCAACATCTAAGCCTTCGTGTTTCAGTGTGACTTTCAGGTGTGAGCTTGTGATTTCTTCCTTGTGCTGCATTGGACGCGCAAATAGCGACGATGAACCTTTGGTTTCGAATGGCGCATTCTGCCCAACCGTAGCACTAAGCATTGGAACACGCGTTTGAACTTGGAACGCAAGATGTGTGGCACGAATCTCGGCTCGGGGCGATCCTTCGTCCTTGAACCCTGGGCGGGCGCTCTCGTGGACAGGTAGAGCGCCCTTTGTGATGGTGATGATGTGGTTTGGAGCATTCTTCGCCTCAGACTCGCGGAGCTCGGCAGGTAGGTTCTTGGCCATGCGCAAGAACGGCTCCCATGAGAGAGGAGGCGGCCTCACCGACATGGGACCGAAGGCAACGATGGTGTCATACTTCCAGAAATGCAATTCGACATATCCAGCCATCGGAGGTCCTTGAATGCCAAGACGAGCTGAAAACTCCTTCGGTCCAAGATGGATGTTGCAGAGCAAGGCCGGGATGTTGACCTCGGCCCGGAGACAAATGCCAACTTCGGCCATGAAGAAGAAGGGGTGGTAGTGCATGAAGAAGTCGGCCCAAGCGCTGAAGGTTACATGAACCCAGCCTTTGTCGACCACTAGGTCCATCCTTCCACCGCCCATGGCAACTTGAGGGGTGATTGCAAAGTATGCTGCGCCCGAGATGTAGATATCACTGTCGTACCTCCACAAGATGCCGACACGCGATGGAGCTGCTGGATAGTGAGACGGCGGGGAGTACTTGCTGTGGTAGCCGCCCACAGTAAAGACAAAGTCTCCCTCGTATGGAGAACCTGAGAGAAAGACCTGGCAAGCGAAGCCACCAGTTAAGCGACAGGAAGGGTTGAGGATGAACGACTTGGGCGTCAGCTCGCCTGCGACCAAGAGACTGCCGTGATGAGGGTCGATCTCGGCACTGATGACAATGTCTAGGACGAGAAAGGCGCGGTCTCGAGTCTTTCCCTTGGGGAAAACCGCAGTGGCCTGAGCCATGACTGCAAACTTGGGCTCATCAGCCAGCGTGAGAGCAACGAGAGCCTGAGCATCCACTGTCTGGAAAGCCTTGAATCCAACACCAGCGACCATCCACATATCGGTCGAAGGCATCGATATCCAACCGGTCTTGCCTCCGCCACCTGTTCGTAGCGTTGAGAGTTGTGTCATCAAAGTGCTCGGGGGCGCCGAGTCCTCGCTGTTCATGGCGACAAATGGGAATTCGGCAACCTCAGACACAGACGGCAACCTCAAAGTCGAGTTGTAGCCAAACCCGCCCGTGAGGCTATTGATATCGAAACTGCCCACCGTAAAGAGTGTTCCGCGCAACGTCCCAAAGACGAAGAGCGACTTCATGGGGTCTGGATGGCTCTCGTGTCTTGGGTTGGTCTCGAAGTACATACCGGCTGCGATGGCAGACCACTTGGAAACTGAGACGGCTATGGCGCCCATGTAACCAGCCTCACTGTCGTTCTGGGAGCCAAAGGGGACAAATATGCCAGCTAGACGGGTGGGTGACTTTTCGAAATCAATGGCCATGCCCCCTAAGCCGACGACAAAAACCAACTTTCCGAGGTCATCTAGACTAACGACCTTTTCCAAATTGATTGCGAGGGTAAGGCCCAGAAGCTTGATATTGACTGGTCCAAGACTGAGGGCTGCGTCGAGGGAAACGACAATGTTGCTGAATGACTGTCCAGTGATGGACAGTCCAATGCTGCTGACGCTTAGGGGACCGAGAGTCTTTGACATGGGCGTGATTGTCTTTCCAGAGGATTGGTCTGCTTCGGCGAGGGAGAGATCGTCTCCATCTCGGAATTTACCATTGTCTGGTTTCTTAGGATCTTTGTTCTTGCGTTTCTTGGCGACAACATGGTCCAGAACCAGCCTATGCTTTCCACCCTGGTTCATGGCAATCTGGAAATGTATGCCACGTAGTATCGGCTCTGCAGTCCCTGACTTGTTTTTGGTCAACAGCGGTTGATTCTTGAAGATCTCCTCGTTGAAAAACTTGACCTCGGCATCGCTCAAGTTGCGATTCGTCCACACGATGCCAAGGTGGTCAAAGGGCTGCTCAATCGCGCCGACGATCGGCATATGTGGAACGTGGCGGACGCTGGGCAGTGTGAACCGGATCAACTGAGCTGGCCCATCGTCGTCAGCCGCACCTGACACGTCGCCGTCACTCACTCTTGCAGCTCTCAGCTTGGCCGCTACCACTGAGCGGAGCTGGACGAGCGTGAGGACAAAGTCACCAACTGTAATGACAAGCGAGAAGAAGACGTGGGAGTTGTGGCCGTCCGTTTTCTTGCTGCAATCGAGCTCGATCTTGAGCTTGCTGAGAGGAACTTGGAGATTGCGTAGGAAGCCTGGCAACTCGTTCTCATCTACTAGATCGCCGAGAAGACTGGCAATTCGGAGCGTATCATCTCTGGACTCGGGCTGTAGCTTGGCTTTGAACATCCATTCTTTTGTCTTGGCATGATGCTCATAGTTGAAGGAAAGCTCTACTGCATGGCCGGACTCCGGCTGACCCAGACGCAGTTGCCCATCAATGGCTAGCGAGGTGCTTCCATCATATTGATGCCGAATACTGGCCGCAACCAGGTAAATACCACCCATGACGTCCAAAAGTGCCTGGTTGGACCCGTCAGGGGCAAACAGTTGGAAGAGATGCGCTACTCTCAGCTGCTTGATGCTCGCTAACGACACCCACTCGTACTCACCATCAGTGTTCTTCTGACGCAAGATGGTAAAGTCGATGGGTGACTCGGATGGCTCCGGGACATCTGAGGAGTCGAAGCTTGATGGGAGAGAGAGCGTCAGATGAGCATCGAGCTGAATCTCAAGGTCGAGCTTGCCACTTTTGGGTGGAAACTCAACCTGGAGAGTTAGATATACTATGTCAAGGCTTAGAAGCGGAGCAGCAGCCTCATCTGGAGTACCAGGGCCTTTCGCCTTGGACATGTCACACTTGAGTGTGGCGGAAAATGAGGCTATTGTTTTACCGTGGTCGAAGCTCATCAGTGCCTGAAACTCGCTGACCGTGTCTGGCAAGCCGGGTGGCATATGCGCGCCTTCAGGCAGATGGAGCAAGCTCTCAATTGGGATTTCGTAGACAGGATCATGGGCAGAGGGTAGCGTCAGGGCATTCTCCTCGTAGAATGGATGTAGACGTAGCCTCAAGGGAGGAACAAGGTCACCGAAGAGTGGTTCTGGCCAAGTCTCGCCCAACACCTGAAAACCTCCATTGTTCCAACGAATAGTTATGAGAAACGGAGTTTCCGAGCGGCTGCGTGGGAAGCGTGCGTTAATCTCAACAGAGATTTCAAGAGAACGAGGCTTCATGTTCTTCTTGTCGAGACCAACAGAGATTCGATGAATGGAAAAACCAGTGGCACCCAGCGCTGTGGTCAAGCGGTTACTCAAAGTTGGCTCAGATGGCTCGCCTTCCTGCAAGCTCTGGTCACTTTCCCCGCCCATGACTTTCTTGGCCCAGCTGAGCAAGCTCTCCAGAAGATTGGCGCTGTGGGGCTTGAAGGCAATCTCAACACCAGTAGCAGAAAACTCGATAGAGGCCTTGCCCTGGAACACTAGCAGAGAGTCGTTGGACTCCCCCCACTCCATGCCGACTTGCAAGCCCAGCTTGGTGAACGACTGGCGTTTCTCAGAGGTCAATCTCTCGACGACACAAGTCCCGACAACAACAGGATCTGTAAACCGAACTGGACCAAGTATCTTCCCCAAGATCTCTTCCAGACGGTCTATCCCTCCTCGACCCTTGGGTTTCAAGGCCAGACGCATGATAGTGCGAGAGTAGAACTGGGGAATGAACCAGATGCCCGAGCGAGATCCTTCGTAGGGCGAAAGCTCCAATTCGCCGAGATACTCGTTCACTCGGTCGTTGCCAGAAAGAGGAAAGTTGACGAATTTCGCAAACTGTGTCAAGGTGAGGGGGTGGGAGGTATCAAGCGCGAGGAGCACTCCCTCAATGTTGGCATCATAACCGAGCGGTGTCTGGTAGGTTTCGGTGTCGGACCCAAATTGCTTGTTTCGAGCATCCTGGTTTGTTGAAAAGGATAAGGCGGCACCGTCCGCGCTAGGCTCGAGGAGAATATCCGCCCGCTTCAGCGAGACCTTTTGCTGGTCCCGCGTTCCCGCCAGTCCGAGAGAGACATTGCTGCTGAAGCACTCACCAAGCCACCTGGCACAGGACGACTTGGTGGCGGGCAGCACCTCATCGAAAGCAGCTTCAAGGCTGGGTTTCTCATCCAACAGGCCTTTCAGGAGGATAGAGCCAATCCACTCCTGAACAGAGGAAAACCCAGGTGGCGCTGCCGTAGACTCCATCAGTGCAACATCGGTAATGCGCTTTCGCCTTTTATCAGGTACAACCTGTCTGTCATCGGCGTCTGAGGAGAAATGATGGAGTGTCGGGTTTGTCGTGGGCGAAGCATCGTTCTCCACCTCCATAGATGCACGTTCATCCTTATCAGTCAAGATCTCGGCAATGGGTGAAACCTGATTGATAACAGAGTCTTTGATGGGCTGTAGCACGGCCCTGAAAATTTCAGGACTGTTGCCGCTCGCCTTGAGCATGACAAACTCCACCACCCGGGAATTACTCAACTCTGGTTCAAGAAAGCCTTGCACCTTGGCCTGCGTTGACCTTTGGATCTTCTCGAGCGTCTTTTCTAGATAAGACACCATCCTTTTCGGTGGCGGCTTAACCATGTTGTTCAGCTCTTCCATTAAGGGATGGTCTTGGTTTTCATCAACTGCCTTGTTGAAGTTCTCCTGATTCGTAGCTGTCTCCTTACTAAAGAAAATCCAGTAAGCGTAAGGCGTGGCAGTAGGAAAGGCATCCTTGTAGTTCTTTTCCATGAAAGTTGGGAGAAAGTTGTTATCGGTTGGATATTTGGTGTTGAGGTCTCGGAAATTCTTGTGAATGGCCAGAGCTGAGTCCCCCCAGCTCATTACAGTTGCCGGATTGCAGTCTATGGGGGTCATCGTTCTTGCGCGCCTGGTCAACCAGTAAGGATATCTGGTACAGAGCATAACAGGGTGTGAATCGATTCCCTGCTGGGCGTTTCGTTGTTTGGCCAGATAGGCCAGCGCAAGAAAGCAGTACACCACAGCAAAGCCTAGAGCCGTTAGTTAACCCTGCTTCCTTGCTTGTTCAGGTGCATAGTGTATTCTCCATGTTTACTTACTTGGGTGTCCATGGCTGTGGCCAGCCGAAATGACGAAGTACTGCATCTTCTGCATAAGAAGGACCTCGTTTGTCGAATAGTGAGAGCCGTGGTGGCTGGCCTTTACCACATCGAGCTTCATTTCTCTTGGACCGTGTACAAGCCATTGTGCCAACTGATCTTCAATAGGATCTTGTGTGACGTCCCCTCCGGTATACAACGACACACGCATTGGTTTGGCTGCATCGCGTTCGGGCCATATAACCAACGCCATGATGGATGAGTCGTTCTTTGAAACACTTGGTGCCTTTGGGGAGAACCACTCGTCGCTACCATGGCTAAAAGAAAGACCTTCAACTCCATAGACGAGAAAGATTGGCTTTGCAAAAGCCACGAGGTCCGGAGCGTGGGCGTAGACTTGGCTGAGGGATGATGGCCACAGGGATGGTGGCTCCTGGGTCTTTTTTTTGTCGTCGAGGCCGGCAAACAGATCGCGGCCCATGGTGTACGTGCTCACAACAGCGCGACAGACGGTCTGAAAATCAGAGTTTGAGTTGGTCCGAAACTCCAGCCAGTAGCATTCCTCATATTCGTCTAATTTGACCCTCATGTTGCGATTCCAACTCTGAAGGGAATTGACGCCCTTCCATGGGCAGTAAAAGGTGGTGGAATCATCAATGTATTGTGGAGGCGGGTTGTCAGCGTCAGACGCCTTCCATCGATCGTACAACAGCGCCATGAGGCCACAGAAATGATCGAGATCCCAGTGCGTGATAACAATGGACGTGAATGCAGCTGTGTGGTTCAAATCGGCGCGTACGCCGGCAATGACTTTCTTGATACGGTGTCTGGCTTCGAACTTGCCTCCATCAATCATGACGGTCGCTTCAACATGCGGCGGATCCCGTCGTTGGAGGACATGGAGGGCTGAGTCGCCTACGCCCACATTGATGAAATAGGACAGGACGTCGTAGTCCTCGTACGCCATGTTGAAGAGCCAGAGCGGAAGAAGTGAGTATACGTCCGGAAGCAACTCGTGGTGGAGATGGTGATGGTGAGAGGTTTGACAGCGCGTGAACGGTTAGAGGGCCCTTGGTAAGTTGGCAAGTTTAGGTACTTTGTCTTTGTACACAGGCATTCGTAACGGCAGGCAACTCGCAGGATCCATCAGCTCCTGAATGGGAAGGCCGCGCATCTTGTCACCAGGACTATTGGCTTGTGCATGAGACTATTCTGTGATATAAATTCAGCTGATAGAAAAAGGTATACGAGCCGGTGACCCGCACTGTGTGCGCGCTATAGTTCGTTAGGGGTCTCGGCGTTTGGAATTATTGGACATGGATTGCTAGGCACCCTGGACTGTGTACGCGGCAGCTGAGGCAAAGGGGGTAGAAAGCTACGAGAGCTTCCTTTTGGCCGTACCGCTGTGAAAAAGTCTGGTCCCGAAGCGTAAAGAAGGCATAACGGCGAAGCGTGTGATGTATTGTGGTGATGAAGCTAACTGCAAGTCGCGAAGAGGCGGGCAGATCCGTGACCCAGATCACGTGCCCCCTTCAACCTACCTACCAGATTCTTAACCACTCTTCACTACAATGTAACCCTCGACCAGCTGACTCTGGTCCGCAGCATCTATCTTAAGCTTCCCATCCAACGGCATGATGGCCACGTCAGACCAATTCGTCTCCATATCCCCAGTGTCTCCGTTCTTTTCCTTTGAGGGCTGCAGCCATTGCCAGGCATTTACACCCTCCCCACCACCCAGAGGCATCTGGATCGTTGGCCCGGGCTTGCTTCCGTCAGGATCCACGACCATGATGCGTAGGTCGTCCTGTGCTGGCTTTGATGGCACCAAGATGGGTCCAACCGCGAAGAAGGCGCGCAGCTTCCTCAGAGCGTCGTCGATGGGCCAGCGCGGTAGTGGTAGTGAGGCTACGGGGAATAGCGATCCCGAGTAGATGTGCATTGGTGTCTTAGGGTCGAGAATGGCGCTGACAACAGTCAACCGCTTGCAATGTTCCTCGTCGAGAGTTTCATCCAGAGTTCCAGGCAGGAAGTAAGGCTTGAGACGCAAGGGCTGTGGATGCTCACTCTCAGCCCGTCGCTTCTTCACGATGCCAGGGCTGGACCCCGTCAGTTGCTCACTATCGCGAGTATATGCCGAAGCAATCTTGTCAATGTCCCCAGACGCAGGAAAGGTGCCAACCAGGCCGTCAAATGCTGCCGTGTGATTCCCTAACGCGACGGGGAACTCATAGGCACCCAGCTCAAGCTCTGGCGATGCCGAGGACAGAAGAGACGCATCCTCCAATGGTGGTGAACTGAGCTCAATGGATACGCCCACGTCAGCGATGCAGAAGGGACGACCAAGCGCAGCGGGTAGGGCGCTATCGAAGCTGGTGCCCGTAGTCAACACACTGTCGTTTGCGCCAGTGAGCATGTCAAAGAGAGACGTGCATAGCTCGTGATCCCGGATGGCATCAATAAGAACACGTAGTCGACCAGAAGGAGTAGGACGCCCGGTGACACCGCTGGGTCCATCCGATGCGATCACTGTCTTTGTCTCATCGATGATTAGCATCTCGATGATAAAGTCTCCTAGTGGGCCATAGACTTGAACGCTATGGTTGTGGAAGTTTGGCAACACCCATGCCCAGATAGGGTTGTCCCACTCGCTGGCAATCTTCCTGACGGGTGTTTCTGAGCTCCTGAATTGAGCATCAGAGAGAGGTTCCAGGAAGTGTGCGTTGAGCCGCGCTGGCTGGTTGATGCGTGGCGGGATCTGGAAGAATTGACAATGCCCGTGTTCGTTCTCGGCCTCGACGACTGTGTTTGGCCAATACTCGGACTCGCTCCCCTTGACAGCCGGAATCGTGCCACACGCAAGACTGGGCGAGATGCACGGATACATGGCGCCATCACCAGTAGGACCTAGACGGATGCCAGATACGACCTGCCCAAACTTGTCGACAATGGCAAACTTGGTGAAGCGTGCCTGACCATGTGTCACAGGCTTGAAGGGACTGAACTCGTCTGTATATGCCGGATCAAGCGGCGTCGAGATTCCGTACGGAGCCAGATTTGACGGTCCGTTTGTTTCCAAAGGGTGCAAGTCTCCAGCTTGAAGGCCGAGGGTTTCCTCAATGCCGCTATCATCATCTGCCTTTGGACGTGGATGGTGGCCCCGT
Organism: Ascodesmis sphaerospora; assembly: GCA_027569015.1. Classification (NCBI taxonomy): domain Eukaryota; kingdom Fungi; phylum Ascomycota; class Pezizomycetes; order Pezizales; family Ascodesmidaceae; genus Ascodesmis; species Ascodesmis sphaerospora. Next base: position 730,921 of record JAPPUR010000015.1, on the reverse strand, counting down.
CGCCTCGTGGTGAGATGCTCAGCAAGTCCAGATAGATCGGCAACGAAGTATTCGAGTCCAGTAGCATCCCGGAGCGTCTCTTCGAACCGTTTCTTGTCCTGGTCAGTTTTCTCTGATGACTGGGCGAGAAGTTGTTCGATCCTTGTGCGGAGGGACTTGCCGGTCTCAGGGAGAAACGCTGAACGACCGGTTATGATGCGCACATCTTTGCCCACATCCTTATCTATGGGTAGCAAGAGTTGGCTGTCCGTCGGAATGACATAACGCCATCGGCCCGTGTCTTGGTCACTCTCAAGTCTCCACCGGTCAAAGGGTACGTGATAGTACTCCAGTTCCCATTCAAGGAACAGCGGAAACCATCCCTGAGTGTTGTTCATGTCCTCAACAGCTTCGTAGGGATTCGACACACCCTTTGGCGAAGGGGCCTCAAGCTCCCGCAACAAAGACACAACAGGCCTCGAGATGTCCTTGAACTCGCTCTCGAGCCATGCTTCATCCTGTGTAACCACAGTGGAAGCGTCTGGAGATATCTCAGAGGCCAGCCGAACGGGTAGGGTCTCATTAAATTTGTCAGGCCATCCAGACTTGGCACCGGCCATCAACACAGTGGGATCTTGATGTTGGCCAAAAGGACTTGTGGGAATTGCCTCGAGCTCCTTCTTTCCGATGAGGCCCTTGAGAACTTCCTTTGCGGAGTGAACTGAGTTCTGTGTCTTTTTAATGCACTTATCGAGCTCATCTAGACGGGCCACGATCTTGCGAGCCTCTGTTCGGATCTTGTCTCTTGCTGGCTGATGCTCCTGCAGCGGCACCTTGCGAAGACTGGCTGCGTTCCACCAGCAGGCATACAGACTCTGTATGAGCTGCTTGATTTCTCGTGCGCAGGTGTTCACGACAACTTGTGATTGGTTGAGAATCTTCAGCCTGGGGACAAGATCTTTCGCAGCGTCCTTGGGGATAGTTTCACCCTCTTCCTTAGGCAACGCCCAGGCTATTCCCTGAGGCCTTGCCAGGAATGACTGCGACGCAGCATCCTCGGCAGCCTTTCTCAGCGAGTCAGGGTCGTCCTTCTCTGCCATAATGCGTATGACGAGTTGTGATAATGCCGACTGTGTCGTAGCCTGAGCCCCCGGATTACCACTCATGGCAAAATGTAGGTAGGTCTCCAGAGCGTCCAGCATGTGCAAGCCTACAGAGATGGGATTCTCTGCATATACATCCCCTTGCAACAGAGCAGCCGGCCAGGTCATGCCTCTGGAGTCGGTCCGGCTCCATCTGACGTTGCGTAGGATGCCCTGAGTAAGGGTGCGGCCTGCTATACTGGCAGATGCACGTTCGAAGTTGGCGGCAGCGGGTGTGTCCTGGCTGAATTTGAGGTGAAGGGCATCGAGGAGTTCTTTGTTGCTCATCAACTCTAGCTCATCCTCATCATCTTCGGACGCACGCGGGCCGTCTGGGATGAGTCTGTGGGAGTCGACAAAGGTGAGAGGGTCCGATTCCTTAGCCGACGAGTGGAAGCCAATGACAGAGTAGTCAACCAACTCAGCGTCGATGCCTTCGAGGTTGTCGAAGTACGAAAAGACACCCATGTTGTGCGGTGCGTAGTCGGCAAAGTATTCATGCCCCAGCTCAAAGGAGTTAAAGGGCACACGATATCCACGTCCTTCCGTCATGGTGTTAATCTGCGCCAGTGGCCTAGCCCGTCCCATTCGCAAAAGAGGCTGATCTTCGATGGGCCTCGAGGTGTCCATGGCTGGAGACGTCCCGCTCTCATAGTCCTCGCCTACATCGAGGTGGTCGATCCTGCGGATGCAGTTGCTCTCGACCAGGACATACTTGGTCAGGCTGGGCTTGCCACGAACCTGACGGACGACGATCCATCGATCTGGCGCAGGGCGAAACTGCACACTCTCGTCTTTCGCAGCCTGGCTTCCATAGACGTCGCCGCCTTTGAAGCCTGCTCGAGCCTTGCGCGAGTCCCATTCCTTCTTGCCACTCCCTTGCAGGCCTGCCGTTGCATCCATTGCGCTCTTAGTCGCCGTGATAGCGGCACGGTAAAGTCGCGGTAGACACCAGGACAGATACACACCGCAACGGTCTGAACGCAGCTCTCCGGTGCTGGGGTTGATGAAGCGAGTGCTGTATCGTGCCTGCATGCGCCAGTACGAGAGATCAAGATCATCCATGAGATCATGGGTTGGAGCCCCAGCCTTCTCATGTTGTAGAAGGGTCGCATAGTCGGGTTCAATGAGGGGAGCGAACTGGGCGGCTGATGAAGGAAAGTCTTGTGCAACGACTAAGGCTTGAACAGCCATGGGCACGACGACAGTGAAGTTCTTTTGCGCCGGAGGAGCAGCATCTTGAGAAGACATGGCCAACGAATAGACCGAGTAATTTGGAGGATACGATGAGTCTGTTACTTCTCCAGTAGGTGACGAGAGAACTCGACTCTGTCATCTGGAGACTGGTGGTCAAGATAATGCAGTCGAGATAGACAGTGTCTATTTGGACTCTACACGGTGTGGTATCAAGAAACTAGTGATAATCTGCATCAATAGTGCCGTGCGGCTGGCGTTCCCGCAACGGAGACTAGAGCGGACGCGTGGACCCCTACCGGGCGGCCCGATCCCTGACTGCGTCCGTCTAGACCACAAGGACCGACCCCTTAGAACACAAGGACCAACCCCTCGCCCTGTCCTGCTCTCTCAGTCCTGGTGACCCTTCCTTGGTGTTCGTTCTCTCTCATCAGTCAACACAACAACACAACAGTCAGAAGATGAAGTCTCATTCACGTAACCATCTTCGTCCGGCCTTCAACCACCTCGCGACGGAGGCCAAGTTGGCCGCCTCGCTTGGGTCTGATAGCCCACCCTCTGCTGAGGAACTCAATCTTTGGTCATACCAGTTACCCACCCTGAGCGCCGGCACCTATGCCGTCTCCGTCTCTCAAGAGCTCACTCTCCCCAATGGAGAGACGGTCACTCTTGACTCCACGACCAAGGACCTTCACGTCCCGCTGCCCAAATTTCGGTTGCCAGACCCTGCCGACTTATACAGCGTCCATCCAGCACCTGGACACAGCGCTCATGCGCGGACGCTGGCCAATGTGGTCTTCAGCCAACCCACGACCCCGTGGGAGCGGGAAATCCCCCTTGTGGAAGGCGTTGGCTCCAACAAGCTACCTTACATGGCTGTGTTGACCTTTTCGGATGAAGAGTTGCTTCTGCAGCCAGAGGCATACAAGGCCTTTGGCTTTACGGATGATTGGGAGTTGTCAACTGAGTATGGCACTGTCGTCACCCAAGCTTCTAGACTCTCTGATCCTGGTTTCCCAGTCAAGTCAGCCTTGAATGCACCAGGAGCAAGTGGTGACTTTGATCCCAAGGATCATCTATCCTTGCTGGTGCTCGACTCGGAGATATTCAAGAAAGTCTTCACAGCCTACGACGGCGATAACAAGCCAGTCTGGAACGGCAATGCCGACTTGTCGAAATTTGCGTTCATGGCATCGACTCAGGATAGCGGTAGCGGCTTCACAGCGAGCTCTTTTGCTGACGACAGCGGTGAGGCTCATCACCCACACTTCTCTGTTGTTATCAGTCCTCGCACGGGGCCTCCGGGGGTGTCGTCACCAACGCGTGTTGTCTCCCATCTCGTCTCACTTGAAGACGTCCACAAGATCCCCGTTTCAGCCGACAAGGTCACCGGCCAGTATGTTGGCTTGGTATCTCTGCATTCGTGGGAGTGGATTGCCGTTCCAGATACTGCAGGCGACTTTGGAGACATTATGACATATCTGGGCAAGGGTATAGCTGCTCTCAAAGGGCCGTCCATCGCTCAAGGCAAAGAAACACCTTCTGAGGCACTAGCATGGTCGAAAGCCAGAGCTGAGGAGGGATATGTCCTGAAGCGGCATACGGATCTTAAAGGAGATCAGACCAAGGTTCTGATGCGAGGTCCTCTGATCCCCGTTGCGCCAAGCGGAGACCCTCCCGAGGCCTTCTCACTCTATGGAGAGGGCCTTGCACGGGTTGACAAGGAGACGGGAATCCCAGACGTCTCTTACAACTCTGCATGGTCACTTGGTCGATCCATGATGATGGCTGATCGGGCTGTGAGCGCAAGCCTCCTTCGTCTCAGAGGCAACATTCACTCCGAAGCTGTTCGGCGAGCAAAGGCAAGGGCCCTCTCCCAAAAGGGCTACGAGATCCTGAGCAGCAGGGAGAGCTATCTTGAAGGCCTGAAAGGCGCAGTCAAGCATCTGCAGGAGGCCCAAGATATCAGTGAGCTTCACAAGAGAAGCGCTGCAGATCGGTGGGCTCGCCCCGATAATTCCAATCTTCCCGTTATGCGTTTGTCAAACGATACTTCCTACTCCATCACCGATTATGAGGATCAGATCGAGCAGGTCACTCTGCACATGTTTGGTTACGAGTCCAAGGACGCAGAGGGTAACCCTGTTCCTGTACGCCAGATTGATGTCGACGCAGCTACCATCCGCGCCTGGGCTGTTGATCGTTTCCTTCTTGCCGGTGTTCCTATGCATAGCCTCATTCTGGACCCAGAAATGTTGCCCGAAGAGTCTATTCGGACTTTCTGCGTCGACAACATCTGGGTCGACTGGCTCGTCGACGGTGGACTGGGTCTTGCGAACCATTTTGCGCGTGATGATGACGCTATTCGAAGATCCTTCAAGAAATGCATCAACATGTACCTCAACACTCCAATGGATGGCGGGACGGTCCCTCAGCTGCCACGCTGGGGCTTCCTCATGCGCAGTACTGCTGTCAGCGCGTTTCCAGACCTCAAAATAGAGGCACCACTTCCCCAGGGCGCACCTACCAATGCCCGTCAGGTGCAGTTCATGCAAGTCCTGGCCGAGGACGTTCTCGTGTGCCTGTTTGACCGTCTCCCCGGCGAACAAGAGTTCAGCTACATCCGTATCAGTCAACCACACCACCAACAGGGCTTCTGTCTCGGCTCAAGCCTGACTAGCAGCGAGCTGCGGGTGTACCATCGCGCAGTGCCGAAGAAGATCGGCCAAGAGGTTGCCACTGCGGATGGGGATACTTTCGAATATGGAGAGCCAGTTCTTGGGTTTGACTTCGATGCTCGCATGCTACGGCCAGCAACGTACTTAAGCAAGTACCATGAGGCTATCGAGAACGACGAGAACGCTTTCAAGGGAGCGTCCGAGTCGTCGTCACTCCTTGCCACACAGCTCAGGACCTACAACTTGCGACTGGAACTGAACCCAGAGAGCAATCAAAGCCAAGTTGTCTCAAATCCCGATCGATGGACAAAAGCAGCATTCAAGCTTTCAACGGGATCGAGGCCGGGTCCAGGCAACGAGACATCTGGAAAAGAGTCAGCATTTCCTGAGCGCATTGTTCGAGCACCTCCCAGCCATGTCGCCTTGCCAACTGGCCCAAGACGCCAGACTCGCCCTACCATCTCTGCATACGACTTTAAGGCAAAGCGCGAAATTCAGGAAGAGTCTCAAACACTTCACGAGCTTGAGTCCAGCAACACGACCCCGTACTCGGCGACTCCCCTGAATGTCAACTGTTGCCTCTGCTACGAGCCAGGGAACACCAGCAACATTGTCTACGCGCCAGAGACACCGACCGATCTCATCTTCAATATCAGCGCCAAAGAGTCTAGCGGCCTTCCAGCCGAAGTTGAACTTCGCATCCCCGTCGCCCTCGGCTCTGGGATATACCCTCCCGGAGTCAAGGACGGGTCTCGTGGTGTGCTTGTGATTCCAGGCACCGGTCCTCAGCCGATAAAGCCGACGCTGGAGGATCTCACCCCCAACGAGTGGTGGTCGTTTGATCACAATCTCACAACGTCGAGCCTTCACTCTCTCATCCCGGAGTCGCTCCCCGATGAGGGCGAGCCCGTCCCTATGGAGGCTGGGAAGCTCGCCATGCTCATAATCAAAATTAAGCCACGGTTTGAAGGTCTGGGCGCCCCTCAGGCGGCGTCATTCAAGACATCATTCATTCTGCGAGGCGTCACCTTTCTCCTGCCGATGCCAAAGCGGGACACTACGGCTGATTGGCCTGTTGGGCCATCGAGGAATGCTCGATTCGACTTGCTGTGGACGCCAAGCAGCCCTGGCGGGAAAACTACTGTGCGGACAACCGAGCTGACAATTCGTCCTGCCGTCACTCCCATCCTTGAGGACAGGGAGATCAAGTTCGACCTGGACACGCAGACTCTCAAGCTCGTCTTCTTCTTGTCTCGTGAGCCTCCCGCGGGGGCCCAAGTCCGCCTCCTCGTCACACGGCAGGAAGCCGGTAAACCGTTCAAGGAGACATTTGACCTCCCTAAATCAGAGAAGGATTCTGACGGCCGAGGCTTGCGATATGAGACCGACAAGCTAATCTCCAAGCTCGGGCATTTCGTAGCTCGGGAGACGAGACTCACAATCGTGGCTCCCGACAGTGGACGCGTGTTAGGCCCAGACTCGGCGCCGGTTGTCTTCTCACAGGTCCCAAGCAGAGAAGACCTCCAAGGCTCAACCTCCTACTATTGGGGTCGGGATGAGCACATATCGATAATATGGAAGCCGCTCAACGCCGCACATGTGGCCCTCAAACACGAGATTTCCATCATCAGCCGACTGGATTCCTCAAAAACACCACTCATTGACTCGCCTTCTAACGATGAAAAAGAGATTGTTCGCTTCAAGGGGGATGCGCTTACAGATTTTGGGAATCCAAGGGTCGGGCTTACAGTCAAGGTGACCATCACGGTACAGAACGCCAACAACCCGATCCATGGAACCGTGGCCGAGTGGGTGGCAGATCTGACTACAATGCCAACCACAGATGAAGACCACGGCATGGTCGTGAAGAATCTTGGCACAGCTCCCCCATTTTCCGCCAGTCGGTTCCCGAGCATGCGTTTCTGGAGCGAGTCAGGGACAGCTGGCTTCAAAACCGACATGTGGTACTGGAGAGATGGCAAGCGCCTTGCTGGTATCCGATGGAACGCTTCAGAGGGGACAGCATACGAAGAAGCTGGTCCCAATGTCCCTCAGTCCAAGCCTGACCTCACCGCGGCGGGTGCCCTTGCTGTGGTTCAGATGCACCAAGATCAACGGTTCAAGATTGTCTGGATCGGAAACGATGGTAGCGTCAATCTCTGGTCACGGGAGAATGAAGGAATGGGACCTGAGAACTGGACTTACAGCGTCCTCGCGCCTCCGGGCAGTGCATCAACGCTCGGTGGGGGATGCCTGGCTGCCTGCGGTGAAGTGCCAGTCAAGGACCCTCGACCACGACGCAATCCCGTCATCTGGTGGATCGGTCCACGCGGAGAAATCTTCGGCCGCCGAGCTGTACCTGACGGTCCCAACTCTGAGCAATGGGTCGATGTCGAGCCAGGGGCTTCTCTTCCAGCCGGCAGTGTCGACGTCACCTCCTCACTTAAGAGGCCGGCGCAAATGGCGACTACGTGGATGTATGACTCTCGCAAGAAGGATGAGGCAGCGTATCTCTTCTGGATTCGCTCAAACGGAGATCTTATGGGGACATGCTCGTACACACCAGCCCGCGAAAGTGATCCTCCCTTGACAGGGACCGCGATTGCATACCGTAATGTTGGGGCAGCACCTGGCACCTCGGTAACTGCGTTTATTGGGAATGGAACCGGCAGCAATGGCCCGATGGACGCAAAGCCCTACGTGCTCTGGATCTCGACTGATGGGTCCGTCTGTCTCGGCTCCACGGGAGATGTCAACTGGATCTTCTATGGAAGTAGTTGGGACCCCATTATCAGGATTGCTTCACCAGGTTGCGCAAACCCCCTCTCCGACCTGTGCCTCCTGGGCCACTCGTCAAACACGGCGGTAGGAGTGGTATGGGTAGACCACGAGCGCAAGTTCCAGCTTGCCTGGGCTAAATCGGTAACTGGAGCTTATGGTCGGAATGAGTGGTCGCCGTGGGGATGGAAGGAGATTGAACGCAAGATGCCACCCGGACAGACTCCGATTATTGCAAGAGCCGAAGCGTCTGACGCTCTCGGTCTTAATGTGATTTGCTTTCCGGCTGAGAAAGGGGAGTGGAATACTTTTACAGTTGACCTGAGCTCGATAAAGCCATGAGATGTAGTGGGAGGCATGGAAGTGGGTAACTGAGGGACGAATTTCTCCGTCCTTGTTTAGTTTAGACATCTTTAGTAGGTAGGTTTAAATAAGAGATTCAACAGGCAGGCAGCAAAAGGTGAAAAATACCACTGTGTTAGCATTTGGGTATAATGCTATGTGTGTTCGTCGCAGTGGATTTCTGTTATATTTCGATCTTCTGACTCAGTCAGTCCATCATGGGCCGGGCTTCAACTATAATAACGAATACATCGCTAAATTATTATCAACACATCATCAACACATTATCAGCACATTATCAACACGTTATTAACACATTTTCACCGAAGAGCTACCCCAGTGTCTTCAGACAATGCAACCTCGGTAGCGCGAACGAGTCGACCCCTGAACCCCTTTTTCATCCACGCCAGCCTCCTTGCAAATTCCAACATGGACTCTGTCTGGAATCTCTCCATCTTCCCGTATATCTTGACACGAGCTAGAATGAAGCCACTCCACGGCTTGACTTCTTCTTCCCCACCTCCTTCAGCCGTTATCCGCTGCTGATCCATGAACCGACCAGACAGAAGCCAAGCTCTGATGGCTTCAGTCCCTGCAAGCGTGAGGCAACTCGTGACGCCGTTCTTTCCAGAGTAGCAGACTGAAGCGCCTCTGAGGACGAGCAACTTGACAGCTTCAAGACTGCCGCAGGCACTCGCAAGCATGAGGGCAGAGCCCACGGGGCATCCTTCATGGTCAACCCTGGCGCCCATTTCCAGGCAGTTTTCCATGATGTCGACGAGATTGAGTGCCGCCGCACGACACAGGGGACTCCAACCGCGCTGTGGCTCAAGGTTCAATAGTACCTGAAAGTTCTCCCTGGGCACCTTTTGTTGAAAGACGCGGAATCTCGTGGTGAGAAAGGCAATCTTGCCAAAGGGACACCAATCCAAATGCCAGGGAAAAGGGCTTGTTTCGAGCAGTCCATATTCATCCTGCAACACGAGTTGTGATGTCTGGTCCTCGCAGATGATGCAGTGCATCAAACTCCGGCCGCACTCGTCCTCCTGAGTCAAGTTGCACCCCAGCTGTCTCAGCGCAATGAGGCGGTGGGGATGAACCCACATACTCTCATAATTCACTGGATAATATGAGTTGAGAGTCAACTGCATTGGCAGCTTGGAGAATAGGTCAAGAGGCGGTCCCTGCGTTCCAGACAAAGACATCAACCAATAGAGGGTACTTGTTCTGCAGACCATGGCCAGCGAAGCACCTAGGCTGATGAGATGCTTTGCCATGTCAACAGTCCTCGCGTAAGTTAGAGGCGTCCAGCCGTTGCAGTCAACGCAGTCGACATCCGCACCATGTTCAACGAGGATTGAAGCAGCCATTTTGTTTCCTTGCCACGAGGCAATGTGCAGCGGTGTTACCATGTGAGGCTGGTGTTCTTGACCGCTAGCATGCGTAAAAGGAAACATTGTAGGTTTTTGTCGATTCACGATAGTTTGGAGGATTTCCTGACAAGTCGAGTCAGGGTACGGCTTCCTAGATGTCACAGCATTAGCATGAAGCCCGCCAGACTCCGACAGCATGAATCTTACAGCTTAGCAGCACTCTCAAGCTTCTTCCATGCTTGCAGTATAATCTCAATCCCTCTAGTATTGCCATACCACGCGGCATCATGAAGAGGAAAGTCGGAACCACTGACTAGATCTCCACCGCGGTTGTAGTAAGAACGAACAACAGCGTTCAGAAGCGGGTTGAGCTGTCGCGTTGCAGCCGCATCCTCAATGATGCTCCTCATACTCCCGCCCCAGCCATGGGCCGACTTCAAGGTGCTTGCTTTCTTGTGCAGGAACCATTCTGCAATCTCCCGCCTGTTGAGCCTCATCGCCAGCATCAAGGGGGTGCACCCTCCACTATGCGGCAAGATCACATCAACCGGACAACCATTGGAGATCGCGTTCTGGCAGTACCCCTTATCGCCGTCTTGGATAGCCTGTCCAATTGCTGCTGCCAGGCGCCTATTTTGTTTTTGGGACGATGGCCCCCTGCCACCCCCTACCTCGTCCTGCCAATTCTTGAAGAACTGGACGAATTCAGCCAAATTCCTATTCGACTCAGAGATGTGGTCTCTGGGACGCTTTCCAATGTCATTCAACGACTCGAATGCTCCGTTTTTGCGCAAGATTCTCGCAACAGCAACGTTCGCTCCAAAAACAGCCAGGTGCAAGGGTGTCTGGCCATGTATGTTCTCCGCCATGACATGGGATCCTTTGGAGACGAGAAGCTCTGTTATCTCAGCAAGTCCCAAATACGCGCTGACATGTAATGGAGTCCAGCCCTCTCTTGACCTGGAATCTTCCATCTTGATGAGATTGTCACCAAGGAGGAACTTCAAACAAGCTAGGCTGCCTTTGGCTGAGGCAAGGTGTAATGCGTTCGCTTCTTTGAGGCGGAACTTTCGCACAACAACATCCATCGACTTCCCCCAGTCAGGGATAGACAATTTCTGTGCCTGCTGCAGAAATTCCACGTTATCCGATTTAACCGCTATGGAGAGGGCTGTCGGAGACTTGGGTCGACCTCCAAGGCAAGGATCGGCTCCTTGCTTCAGGAGTAACTCGACGCACGAAAGAGACTTCATCTTCAGGTGAAAAGCAAGGACGGACATTCTTCGTCCATCACGAGCCAAAAGGTTAACGTCGGCGCCTCGCTGAATGAGAGATTCCATCAACCAGACAGTCTCAGTGGCGACTGGTCGCAGTGCGAGGTTGTGTAGAAGTCCAAGACCATCTTTCGGGGACACAAGATTGAGTTTGTCGCTTTTGCAGTAGTCGATAAAAAGCTGCAACATGGGCTTTTTGTCTCTGGTCTTGCCCAGGTAAGATAGATAGCAGGCTACCTCGATGGGCGATCTACCGTCGGTCCAGTGATGGATATCGACTTCGTGCTTGAGAAGGAGTCGCGTCATCTCTAGATCGCCATTATGGATGGCCATCTTGAGGAAACGATGCACCGAGGGTGAGTCTCTGGCCGACACCCAGTACTGGGTTTGTCGCAACATCTCGCGAACCGTGTCGACGGTAATAAAATATGGCTCAGTCCGTGCATATTGTGAAATCATATCAAGGACCAGATTGATACCACAAACTTGGTTCCGTTCCTCGTAGACTTGCATCGACCCGAGTCCAACCATGGTCATGACAATATTGTCTATCAGCTCTGTGAATACCCTATGACGCCCTGTCAGGCTCATCTGGCTTGGCAGGCGACTGAAGGATTCCCAGAGTGTTTCCGCCTCGACATTTTGGTTGCGGGGCATGCCTGGGGGTTTCAGAATCTTGATGATCTCTGCGTTTGGGGCCATCTCCTCCCTCAGCACATTCATCATGTACGCCTCGACTGGCAACTGGCCTTGGAATCTGTACTCAACCGAATAGTGATATGCGTCCCGTAGAATCCGTGCCTCCTGCAATGGCATCGAAGGTGACAGTTCATGCAATGGTGTTCGGGACCCTTCCACAGCGAGCTCAAACTCAGCGCCTGCCTCGATAAGACTACGCACGACGTTCCCAGAGCCAAGGTTAGCCGCTGCGCCCATGACTGGACCGTAGTTCGACCAAAAGTCAGAAATTTCTGAGCATATGTTCAGGAGGGAGAGGAATACACGTTCCCTCTTGTCCTTCTCTTGCTTCATTTTGTGCCTATATCCAAATAAACTAGTAGACGAATCAGTGATAAATGAGTCAGAACCCAAGTCGTCCTCAGAGACGTACCTAGCGCTCGCAGTGACGGATTCATCTGACGAAGGGTATTCAACATCAGTCTCTTGTTCTTCTTGAAAGTCGAATGAGTCGATCTTGGATATGTTGAGAGGCTTTGGTCGCAACACGATTGAGAGCAGAGTCTCGCCATCAAGCGTCTTTGTCCGAAGGGCACGGGCTGTGCCTTCACGATCGAGCTGAATTAGTCTACAAAAGAGCAGCTCGTCAATTTTGCGGGCCTTGGCCAGATGGTGCCAGGCTGTCATTCCCTTTGAGTCTTGGCCAGAGAGAGAGATGCCGAGCCTCTTCAAAGTCTCATAAAACCGGATGCCAGACTTGGAGTGATGTACGTGAATAGGCAAGCTACCATTGACATCCTCACAATAAGGATCACAGCCGGCGACGATCAGGGATTCGAAGGCATCGCAGGCGTCATTCCTGGCGGCCAGGTGCAGAAGTGTTCCACCCTCATGGCGACATTCCACCACGTCAATTACGCCGGTAGCGAGGTAACGCTTAACCAACTCAACGTCGTCGTTGACGATTGCCTGTATCATTCGCGACGGCAAAATCTCTCTGGTCGTGGAGAGCTCAATATCGAATAGAGCGTCGCGCTCAGAGGATGAAAATCTTGTTTTCGCGCACCAGTCTGACATCGCAGAGCAAAGTGTCTTCGCCCATCCCTCGTGGCAAACTGGCTCTGAAGCAAGGTATCTTAGGAGCGAGAGCATTGACGACTTTGCCTTGGGATCAATGCGATGCATTTTGCGGAAGCATTTGCTGAGCAAGGAAAGCTCCCTCTCATCGGGGACAACCCCTAAAGACAGTAGGTAGGAGATCGGAGTGACATCATCGAGGGAGAGTGCGACTTTGGCGACAATCGAGGAGATGAAATACCTCTTCGGACCGAGAAGGTCGTTAGATGGCCTGGCCCCTTGTTGAATGAGACTCTCGATAGTTAGGTTTCTCCGTCTGCTCACTGGAAGGAGTGGATTGGGAGTGTATGAGTCAAAAAATTCACCAAAATTCGCATCGAAAACAAATACCGAGGCGAATGCGAGGTCGATAGGTCTGATGTTGTCCCATCGAGAGTTTACCGGGACTCCTTGGCTGACGAGGCAACTGCATATCTCCGGAATGTTGAGCACTGCCGCCATGTGAAGCGGTCTAAAGCCAGCGTCAAGAACCCGCTGATTCCACGCCTTATTTCGGCTCGGGTTTGAAGGCTCACCCACTTGTATAACTCTGTACGTCCTTCTTCTGACCCGGGGACGCGGTCTCCAGTTCATAAGAATGCTTACAAGCTCGCGTGACCAGCTTGTGAAATGAGTCGTTTTGAACGGATGAAAAAGCGAATTTGCAAGATTGAGTAAAGTCGGGTCGTCGAGTCCATCTTTTGTGAGAGACATCCACCAGATGGCAGAGTACGAGTAGAAGGGATAATGCTTGTTCCTCATCAGTATCAGGTCGTCATCATTCGAGTGGTGCTTCGTATCGCCCTCCATTAACTCGGTTCCAAAGTTCTTCAGCTGTAGAAATCTCAGGCATTGCGTAGCCAGGAGCAAATTGGAGCTCTGTTTCGAGATAACGTATCTGTCGATGCCATGACCATTGCCCAATGCCTCCCTGTTTTCGAGGAACTCCTGGACAGTAAAGTGAGCGAATTCCAGGCGGTTCCCGTTTTGGGATTTTCGTATGAGACTGCTGCATCTTCTCAAGATCTCCTCCTCGGTTACCATGTTTCTCTCGGTCAGAGTTGCACCCAGAGTGGAAGGTGTCGAAACCGCCTGGCGGAGCTGGAGGATGGTCAAACCTGGCTCAGCAAAAGCAATGAAACTGAGACACATGTGAACCATAGATTGGACAGTATCAGAGGCTCTGCTGACCCTCTCCAGTAATCGACGATAGCTCTCGGGCAGATCTGGAGGAAGCCTCCCCAAGGCTTCTCGTCGCTCCTCATCGTGGGCACAGTCGCAAAGATAGTCCAGCTGACAGACTACCCATCGAAACCTACTCGGTGTTATTCAAATCGAAACTTGTGCGATCATGACCACATACATGCCCTTGGCTCGGTTGACGAGGATGTCAGCGATCTCAGACTTCATACTCATGTCATTGAGCTGTAGTCGTCTGGTTTTGATCCTGTTATCTAGCTCGGCTCTGACAAACATTCGTACGTCTTCGGTATGCGCGGCGATATGAACGACTTCAAAGTCTGGATCCAGGCGAATGCGGATGTTGAAGTGGTCACGGCTGAAGAGGGCCATTGACACCCTTTCTGAGTAGTCTGCCATCTCGCGCAACATCTCAACCACGTCTCCCGTTTCATCACCGCACTCATCAAGTCCATCGATGACCACAAGTGTCTGGCCAAAGTGTTCCGACATTTGGCCAATCCTAGCCCGAAGCTCGTCGCCATCAGGCGCTCTTGGGAGACCATGGGGTGGATGAAGTTCGTCATAGTACTCGCAAAGGATGTCAAATGCCTCTTCTTTCTGGCGGGCGAGCTGAGAGGCAACAGCGCCAAGGATATTGGTCGTTTGCCAAGTCGATGGATTCTTGTAGTCACAGAAGAAGAAAGCGGCGCCCGTCTCAGGAGCATGGTGGCTGCGTGTTAGTGCCTCTTGGATGACTGAGCCCGCAAGAACCGTCTTCCCAGCTCCCGGTATACCAGTCAGCCAGAGCCTGGAGCCAGGCGTATGCAGCCAATGTTCAAAGGCTGGAGACTCGGTCAGCCACAGCCCTGTCAAGGCATGTCGAAGCTTGACACTGGTTTCCAGATTTGGCTGCGGATTGACGGCCATGAAGAAGTCGAGTATGCGTCGCTTCTCGCGGTCCACCTCAATCAAGGTGTTGATCTCGATCCTCTTTACCGTCTCCTCAATTGTCGAAACCTGCTTGCTCAACTCGCCGGTTTTCGACAACGAAAGCTGTAACTTCCGCATCGAATCTGCAGACAACGCGAGGTTGATGGTGGCCTTGTGACTGGAGATCTCATTGAGAAGGGCTGTTGTTTCTGAGGCGGAAAAGGGCCATTTGAGTTGCCGACCAAGATTCTTTGACCTCGATCCACTGTTGAAGCTGTCGAGGGCCTTGCCGACCCTTTTCTGGACCTTGTCAAGTGTTTTTTGACAATGCCCCAAGTAATGGTTTCTTAGGGCTGGGTCGAAACCCTCTCCATCAGCCTCCAGGCTCTCAGCAAGAGCCTCGAGTACGCGCAGCACGCGAGCGAGGTCATTGACCTGGTCGGAAAGTGTCTGTACATCGTCCTTGGCGTCCTTAACGGCTTTGGTGAACTTGTAGACATATTTGAAGGTGACGTCGGCCAGGGATATGAGCCCAGCAATGCTGGCTGCCAGTGAAAGAGGGTCAGCCATGGAGCGAGCGTACCTGCGATGCAAGAGTCGAGTTGTGGTACGAAGCGAAATGGCATGATACAGGGAACCCCGCACCGCAGGGCTGTGCTATGTTTCTGCCTTCAGTCAATTTCAAACTGCCAATAGTAACTGCAGTACCTATGCACTTCGCGTGGAGCAAGTAAGCAAGCTCACCAAATTTGGCTGTCCCATAACACGTTGGCAGTATCCGTTGATTGGCGTGAAAATTACTCTATAGGATCTCAAGGGGAGCACCAGAGAGAGTACTCTGCGACAGCAAACCACGCATCCTCGAACCGCTTCGCAATTTTGCCCCCCCAGTTCTCCGTACGCCACTCATGATCCAGCTCCACCCCGTATAGAATCTTGCAATACTCCCAGTATTCTGGGTACCAGCCCGCCTGCTCCCAATCGATAATCCCTGTGATGACATACGAGCCGGGGGAACCCGAGACCATTACGTTCCCCAGTGTGATGTCTGCATGCGTGAAAAAAATCTCCCCCGTGTCAGGGAGCGAACCACGATACATGTCGGGATGGTCAAGCCCTTGAATTGCCTCATCGGGGCCTGGTTTCTGATGCGTGGCGATGGCAAATAACCAATCGTTGAATTCCTTGATGGTGGAATATGGACCCTTGTCGGCATCAATCCTAAAGAACCTGTCCTGCACCGGCCCTCCATTGATAGATCCTGTTGCCAGTTAGCAGAGTCATTCCGAGATCAAGTGAGAACTTGCCGATGATTCCAGGAGATTGGATTTGCTTCAAGGATGCAACTATCTCCCTGAGTTTGACCTGAAGCGAGTTCTTGTCATCTATCGTCAGAGACGACCATGCTTCTCGCAACGTTTTGCCCGGGATAAGGCTCATGTAGATAAAGACTCGACCGTCATACTTCCTCCACCCAAACACCTCTGGCACAGGAACCTCCCCATCTGGGAAGAGCCTTCGGACTGCCCACATGGTTTGGGCTTCCTCCAGGCGCAGATAGGGCTCATGATTGATCTTGACGGCCATGCTGAGGCGGTCAATTTGTATGACACAAGCTCCTTGATCTCCATATTCTTGAAGGATTGAGGCCGGCGTTGGCAGTTGCGGTCTGGGAGAGTCGCATGACTGAAAGAAAGAGGAGTCCAGAAAGTCCACCTCGTCTAGTGATATGTCCGGCAAAGCCGAAATATCTATCTGCCTACTGGACACTTTTTCCGCCGCCATGGTATCGCGATGGTGAACGAACGAAGTGAAACTGTTGGCAAAGGCGTGCTTTGTGAGGTCTTGGTCATAACACAAATGGGGTAGGGGTGCTCATTTCCCCACGATTAGCCGATACCCCCACCAACCGGGCCGACTACTTCCCGGCCCCCTCGTCAACTTGCGCTCATCTTTGGGTTCTGCCTCACGTCCTTGCTCACTTCATAACACCTTTGTGACATTATTGCGACCAAAATTTTGGAAGATACAGGTGCGTATCTCTTCTGGGCGTAAAGCACGTACTCGTAGTCGCATATTACAGATATTGTCATTTGGCCGTGCCCTAGAAGAGTGGACATCAGACATGTGACGCTAAGAGCGAGTTGTTGGTTCAACTGTGAACCTTACACCTTATGAATCTAAAATAGAAACAGCATCCACACACCAACCACATCCTTAAGTCCGAGGCAGGGATTTTCTACGCTAGCGAAACGCGCGGCATTCTGTTCAATATCGAAAGTCCCATCTGTATGGCTATCTCGGCGGCGTTTAAGGTCATGGCCGCCCACCCACCTCAGAAAGCGCGTAGACAGCGCCTCCATCTCGAATGAATGGGCTGATGAAAGGCCATGGCCTATGGCTACCGCCGAGAGAAACGTGATGATTGGGTATGGGTTAACGCGCCTGGTTTTGAGCGCGTTTCGAAAATTACCTGAAAACCATTTAGTGATAGAATCCAGTTGATACCCATGTATAGAGACCGGACAGGGCTCATCGCTCCGTGGCTATAAAGAAAGGTGCTCTTCGCGACATTTTTCTGCAAGATCCTAAGAAACACGCCACTTGTTTACGACCAATCATTACATACTGTCCAACACTTGCACTTATTCTCTCATTTATTTCAAGTCTTGGATATCGACTTCTTTTGGGCTACCTAGTCATGCCTCTTCGTTCTGTCTATCTTGCCAAGTACTACGCGAGTGCATCTCAACGCGCTCATTTCGCCATTTTCATCCCAAACCAAAACTGTGATCGAAGTACCATCAAAGACGATTACAGAAGCCACCGAACCTCGGGTACAGTGCTCCATGCTGTCGGAGAACCGATCATGGCAGGCTACGTCTTCGAGATCAAGAGAAACTACGAGTGCAAAGACTCCAAGGACTTGAAGGAATTAATTCCACTTGGATACATCGACACTGCAAACCTTTACGATCCAACATCGAGCACATACTCCAAGGAGAATATCCCGAGGAGTGTGATCGAGCGTCTTGCGGCATCAGTTCCTCCGCCTCCGAGAGGACAGAATATTCGGGCACCTATTGACGGGGTATGTTTTTCTGGATCCATAAACTGGTTGATCAAGTTAGCTCACAATACCTCAGGTCAACACCAAGCGGTGCCAGGAATGGACGATGGAAGTTTTGCATCTTCTTGCAGAGCAAAACCTCATTCCCGAGGGTGCCGTTAGCATTGCACAGGCAGAGCGAGATCCGCCAACCCATGGAATCTTTGGATACAAGAACCAACGCGCCTAATGACTGGCTAGTAACTAAGTTGAAGGAAGATACTGTGCTGCAATAGGCTTGTAAGCTTTTGCCCCGAACAGGTTCGTCTGCCCATGACGGGTTCACTTCTGACCCATGAACGGAAATGGAGATGAATTGGGATATGGCCACGCGTGTCCGGCGGCATTTATGTCTGTGTAACAACCCAAAATAATAATCATTTTCATACCATTGGGCAGTTCCAATATAGGCTCCACGTGCAGGTTGTGAAGGAGGCGCTGCCAATAACACTGCCCTTGCCTCCCCTCTTCTCTGCGTCAACTCTCTCTACGATAAATCTTAGAGCGCTGAGTTTCATCTATCTCTCTCTGGTCAGGATTTGCTAGGTGTACTAAAGGGTTGTGGCAGAGGATATAGGTAACTAAGCTGCGATACCTGTTGAAAGACATCTTTCAAGTTTGCCGTAGTTGGCTGTACGACAAGAGTGATTCCCAAGCCAACATGATCTACCCATCATATAAGCTAACAGAACCCTGATGCCGCACCCTTTCAGAAGAGTGAGGCTTCCTGTATCCACGACTGGCTGGAATTGTTGCCGTCTCAGTGAGGGAGTTCAAGCGGGACTGGGTGCGGCCGGGAGCCCCTGGATCTGGCTCTCTGCCTCACGGAATGCTGAGTCATTTCTACTGCCCAACAGCCAGTGGAGGATCTGAAACGCCAGCCCAGGCTATTCAACCTCGCCAACATGTTATTTCGTACAGCACGAGTATAGATCATCAGTACCCACTCCCTCGGACCTTCGTTTGCGTAAAGCCGAACTCGCAGCTCTGTCACCAGCCAACCATGACTGGCAGGTCTTGGAGCCTGACTTGCCTCTTTTCTCTTCCCGCCTCAAATCTCTCCGCTGGAATCATGTCTGTTGGTTGTGCCCCCAAAGTGTGGTCACACAGGCGGAGAGCCAGGCTGTGTTTATTGCCAATCCGACGGCGCGCTCAACGTCGTTGCAAGACCGGTGTGTGGGAGAGAAAGCGTCGGTGGAGCCAGCCAAGACAGTATTACAGGGGATGCATTGGCTGGAGGTTGGCTCGACATCTGGTTGGCGGGATGGGGGGGGGAGAAGCAACACGGCCTGGAATGTGGCCGACACAGAGGTCTCAGGGGTCCCAGATCATTCATCCCTTCCGCCTTTCCAAGGCAATGAGATTTCTCAATTTCTTCCCTTCATAATCTGTCTTCAATCTTGAATCCGTAGTCTCGGATGAGTTCTCAATATCTCGACGGTCCTCATAAGTCAAAGCGCGGAAACAAACACATCATGGCCACCACTCTCCCATTACCAGGCTGTCGGGCATGAACACGAGAGTAACACCCGAAGTTGGGGGCCGAAAGTGAGAAACAGGACATCACGGGTACGGCACCAATCTCCACCACACTTCAGCTTGCCAAAGCACGGCAGCGCTGATTCCTACGGTGATTCTGTATTATTCGAGATACAGTTGCGAAATTATGGACACTTAGCATCCGTGCCATGCTCTCTGCCTGAACATGGCCTCTGAAACACCCTAATGCCATGGTTTGCCTACAAAAGATCAAACAAAAAGAAAGGGGGGCGAGGATACTCACCCCCCTTAGCCCTCTCAGCCCCAAATATCTTTTTCCTAAAAGGCCAGGTACTGGCACCACTGGGTGGTGGGTCATAGGATGTTCCCCATGCCGCCTCTGCTCCAACAGGACTAGGAGATGTCCTTCTTATCATGTCTAACCCAAACCATCTTATTCCAGTCAAGTAACAGGCTATGTGGACCGCAAACCGCCAGCCTCTCTACTCACTTCTGGTCAAAATCATCCAGCAGAAAATGATTACTGCAACTGTCTTTGGCACTCGAATCTCAGCCGATAGATAGGGCACTCGGATAGGGGCTCTTTGCATTCACGGTCCTTGCGTTGGAGTTAGGCAACCATCGACTTTCGTCATCGTGCCTTAGACTCTGGTGCGTGTGGAGTGATAGCCTGCCTGATGCAGAGCACCATCTTCATGGCCTCTGTTGGCAGGTGATCGGGGCTAAGCCGACATGTCCAAGATTGGAAAAGGGACGGGTATAGCACGATGCCCAGCTCATATCGAACAGGCAATCCAGACTCGAACGAACCAATTATCATCCCCGTCCGTAACTAGCACTATGTGTTCGTACGTAAACTCTACGACATCCTACAAGTTCTGCCGCCAGAATCCAAGGCACGTTCTGACCACGAAGGTCGTTACCGAGCTCTGCAAGAATGGATCTGGCAGAGAGTGCCCCAATCTGACTCTTGACGAGAAGTCTGTTTGGGGTTCTATCACTAAACCTGAAGCATGCCCGCTGTGCCCTAAAGTCTAACGGCGTCCTCAGAGGCTAGTTGAGGAACATGTTTGCCTGGCTGTTGAACCATGCTAACCAAGCGTTTGCAGATCTGTTCGCTTCCGAGATTCGATCCTACGGACATATCATGGGACATTAAGATGGGGGTATGGAGATTGTACAAACAGGTAGTCCAGTTGTCGAATACAACATACCGATAAATACCGCAAAGAGCTACACATTCGTGGAGAGTCGACCAGAAGCCTTCGAGTCATCTCCATCCGCACTCCGAGCCCGATGCAACATGAGGTCCTGCGTGTCCATCGACAGGGCCTCGAGTCTCTCTTCCAAATCCTTGACAACCTGATGCGCCGTATCATACACCTCGTTCCAGCACCTCGTGATGATAGATTCAACTATATTGCCTTCGACCGTTGGGAATTCTTCTTTCTCGTACTTTGCGTAGATCTCGTCATCATCAAAACCCTGCCATGGGCGCTGCCAGGTAGTCATTTCGTAGATGGCAGAACCGAGGGCGAAAAGGTCCCTTTTCCGGGCTGGTCGGCTCTCGAATTTTCGTCCTCGTAAGGGAAGCTCGTACTGCGCTTCTTCGCAAAATGTCTCTGGGAAATCGCGTCCTTCGATCAAGGCGGCGCCAAAGTCCCCAAGCTTAACCTGGAAGGTGTCGAATAGCATCAGATTGCGACAGCTTAGATCGCAGTACTGGACTTGTTTTGAGTGGAGATAGGCAAGGCCTCGGGCAGCGTCCGTAGCCATACGTAAGCGTATCTCCAGAGGAAGAGGCTCGTCGGGATGTTGTTTAATGTAGGAGCGAACATTGTTTAGAGGAGCTAACTCGAGGCGGAGGGAGTGGATGCCAGGGCCGAGTTCTTGCAGACCCAGAAATCGAAGGATAAGCGGATGGCTGCCGAGGTGTTGGTAGATTGCAGCCTCTCGAATCATATCATCCTCGCCAGATGTTTGGGGAATCCCAGGATCCTCGTAGTAATCGAGGACACGCCTCCCATCCTCCCAAATCTGGTATCCCTTGAGCACAACGTTTGGATCATCTGTAGTCGAAACGTAGGAGCTGCCTCCAACGGCAAGGACTCTGAATCGGTGCGCACGCTCCATATTATGAAGCAGCATTGACTGGAATTGAGAGCAATGACCATGGCCTCTCAGGGGAATAATCAGCCAGTGTAACTGACCATTCGGAAGAACCCAAGTCCGTCCACGTGAGGTTGTCATACGCGAGAGAGGCATTAGTCTATCGTAGGTGATGATATTACACACTACGTAGATATTTTAAGATGATGTGTTGTGACATGGATCTTTGGCGGGTAATCTCGAACTATTGGACTCTGGCCAGTTAGTCCTCGATTGGCCCATTCCAACCTCATACAACAGTAGACTTGCATCGCCTCATGATTTTATCCGCTTGTTCTCTGTAGTCATGGTACAAATTAGATACGAATGGCTTGGAATCCGGACGTTGTGCTGAATCATATTGGCATGTCACAATATCATCCAAGATCGTTTGAGTCAAACAACTGTGCTTGCTTTAGTGAAGTTATGGATAGAAAATATGCAGTTTCAAACTATAACAAGCATGTGCCTAGATTCAAAGCCAACCCTTACTTCATGAGCCGTATAGCATCTGGTATCCGTCATACACATGATCAAAGAACACGGGGGGAGATAAACAGCAGCATCAAAGCCCAATGCTGCAAAACAGAATACTGGCAAAGCAATAATTCGGCCATGCTCTTAAGTCGGAATCATCATGTTGCCACGATTCCAGGCACCGTGCCTGCACCCCCCTTGCTCACAATTCTATAAATAAGAATCATCCCAATAGAGCAAGATACAGCAGCCCACCTGCAACGTTACAAGACTGTTCTACTCATTACGAAAAAGCAACACCGCGTTGTCAGCGCTAGGAATCGCCATGCCAAGCCAACGAGTGATTCAGTTGCGGGCGTTGGATAAATCACAATGAACGAGATTCTACGGCAGAAGCAAAGAGCCGTAGAGGGAATGAGTCGTACACAAGAGGGAGCAACTGTGGCCGGCTTCAAACCACTAGCTGGCAAACCACAATCGAAGAACCCAAGTTGTTAGCCCAAGGACCCAGCTGCAGTCATAGGGATAGGGCTTACAGTATTGGAATAAAGGACCCAACAGGTTCTAGGTGCTAACTGTTTTCATTTAATCATACAGATGCCTCAAGTATTCCCTCTCTGGCGCCATGCCACGTAGAACTCGCTCAGAGGCTCACCCACACCTGTGGACTGTTCTGTAAATTTCAGCTTCAACTACACTTGAGGTTGGTCAGACGTTCAAACCACGGTAAAGGTGAAATTACCGAACCTGCAGCTCCTAGTGTAGCCATTTCACGCAGACTGCCTTGCTCCTGGTGCACAACTTAACAATCTGATATTCATGTATATTGACTTGATTCATACACGGAGTCAATTGGGCATGAATGAATCATGATTCATCGCTGACACAAAGGTGGGTTGAGCTGACAGCTTCAACCACCAATGGTTGAAAACAACAACGCATACCTCTGCATTTTCGAGTTCCAGAGCCATCTGCTCTTAATTCAGGCACCGATGGTGCGATGTAACCTCTTCTGTTTCTTTCAATGATTGTTCTCGTTGGTGTCGATAAATACATCCTCAGTGTCCCTCTAAGCCCTACGTTCTTCTGGCTTAGTTAATTCATCAAGGACCCGGCTTCAACTATAATAAAGAACATATCCTCCAGGCCATACATTCAAATTTCATCTTAAAGCTCAGCCACCCCATCACCAAGACATGATGGGCAGAGATAAGACATCAGTTCTTTTCTATTCCTTTTCTACTTTTTGACACTTGCTACTAACTTGTACTTAGGCAGAAAGCGCTCTTCACAGAAAAGGCATGACTCCAGTCATGTTCCTGAGTTGCGCAGCTGGCCCTGTGGTCAAGAACCCAGGTATGCAACGTTGAAAGCGTTCCCACCCCCATGCCTATTTGACTTGCACACCCAGTTGGTTGATGAGCAACATAGACTCAACGAGACGTCGGCGAGCCAAGAACTACAGACCGAGATGGCCAAAGACAAGAGGTGGTAGGAACGCGCGGTCCAAGAGACCAGGACAGAGATGCGAGAGGCCAAAAGGCAAGGCGATCACCAAAGTCTAAGAGCTCTTAAAGAAGAGCTTTCCAGATGTAAGAGCGAGATCAAGCGATCCGAGGAAAGGCGTCACATTCTTGACACAAACATGAAGGATCTGATTGCCCTGTATAACAAGCAGGCTGCATACATGGAACAGCGACAGTTTTCCCACTATGAGCATCCTATCAGGATGGAAATGCCTAGCCTGGAGGGCTAAACGCAACCAACAGGGCAACTCATCGAGGTAGAGCAGCCTGGCACAACACCTGGCCCGTCAAACGAGTTAGTGTTATACGGAACCAACGAGGTGTCAGAAATACCAGCACAAGATCTCAGGTAACACTCCACCCGTTTAATCCTTCTAAGCAACCTCGGAGGTATGCTCATGGTCACAAACAGTACCCAGACGTACCCCGTGAATCCCATTGACTCAAGAAGAGATTACTACAGAACCACACACGGTTCCACAATTTCTCTCCATTCTTGGGGTATGGCCTACAAGTCTAACAGATAGGTGAACGATTGAGGCTAGCTATCGTTGAAAAAGGTCATTCTCCAGATCTCACCAAGTGCCACGTCCGCATTTGCAGCACGAGGGACCCTACCAGGATCCGCCAGTATGATTTAGGGGAAGGGCGCCGCTTGTTTGAGCTAAAATACTAGCTCTCAAGGCGACAGAAATAGAGATGGTCACAGCTAGT
The DNA here is from genome assembly GCA_027569015.1 of Ascodesmis sphaerospora. Classification (NCBI taxonomy): domain Eukaryota; kingdom Fungi; phylum Ascomycota; class Pezizomycetes; order Pezizales; family Ascodesmidaceae; genus Ascodesmis; species Ascodesmis sphaerospora. The sequence goes on along the minus strand of JAPPUR010000015.1, from coordinate 706,781 downwards.
AGAACGAGACCTAATATGTGCTTGTGTTTCTGTATTGGCTAGGTCAGCTCAGTAGGGTGAGAGCGGCAGCCAACTGAATTGTCCACATTATGAGTTTATCGGCATTTCGTAGGAATTGGAGGATATCTGCATTTTATGGAAACCTATGTGCATGAAAGTGAGGGCGATACGTCTTTGACGAGTGGTGAGAAAGGAAATCGTCCAGTTCCGGGAACGTCATCCCAGCTGTTGGATCCCGGTCACCCAGTTACGTTGGTCCAACTCCAGTTAAGTAAAGATGATGAAAGATAATAGAAGAATGCAATAGCCATGGACACCATCAATAGATTAGAGCTACTCTTGATAGGGGTTCCTTAGCCTGTCAATGTCGACAGAATATGCAACTTCCCTTAGTCCCAACCGGTCACCAACTACTCACGTCAGCCATCATCCGTGACTGACACCACCGTCTTTTGCAGGCAGCAAGCCGACCATGTGAAGTCGACAGGTCGTGTGATTCTGACCAACCTCCTCATCACGCGGCTGACAAAAACCAGGTTGATCACCAACCCCGCGTCACCCACAAGCCTCCGTAAGTTGGCCGGCATTCCGCCGGAGCACGCGATAGGAACTACTTTTCCTTAAACCTCAATCTACCTATTATGGGCAGTCGCTTCGCAGAAAAGGTTTCGTCTGTGGATGCGACGTTGGTTGTCGGTGTGAGGCGGATCGTCTTGGCAACCGTGCCAGGATGTCGAGATGCCTCAGGTGCCAGGCACCTTGCGGTGTGACAAAGGCGCAGAGGTTGGTGATGAGCGTTCCTACGCAGTAGCTTTGTAACTTTCTTATTTTAGCTGCCTATTTAAGGTTACGTATATCCGGTCAATTATAGGCAAGAAGCTATAGTTGCGGCAACGTCAATCCCATTGCAGATTTCACATCGGCAGGTTCGGAGAAGTGGACAGCTAAGATCCATGTTCATCTTGGCAAATCGAAAAAAAAGTTAAACAAGCTTCTTGGAAATATGCGCCCATGATCCCCCAGTGACTGCTCAAGATCGCTTCGACGCTCCGCCAGTGATGGCGTCAGCAGAACGAACTCGTCGAGCATTGCCAGTAACAAAGTCAAGCATTGCAGATTAAACCCATATTCTCCTCCCAATAGTTGTACACCTCAAACCAAGCCCATAAATTGACAATTTCGCCTCCCGCTGATCAAAAAACCCTCAAGAAAACCTGACCAAAACTGTCTCACGCTCTCCTCCCAAACCCCCCAAAGTCATCGCGGCCGTGATGAGCCTCGTGCTTCCCCCCACGCTGCATCTCGGCGCAGCTGGGGCAGGTGACGACAATCGTGTTGGACGTCGTGGCCACGCCGTAGCAGCGGCCGCCAGAGTTGTTGGACCTGCTCTGGAAGGCCTGCTCCTGCAGTCTCAGGGCACAGCTCTCGATCTCCAGCTTGGACGTCGTGATTCCGCAGCAGCAGCACTCTTCTCTCGTTTCCGTCTGGTTACACATTTTTTGCGGGCGCTCTCGACTGAGGTGAGTGTGTGTGTGTGTGCGTGCAGGGGTTTGAAAGGTTTCTGTCAGGGGGTGGTTGGTCGAAAGCGTGATGATGACGCAAGGATCTTGATACGTGACTTGAGCTGAGGGGAGAGGAGACGGAACAAAGAAACGCTGACGAGAAAAAAAGGACTAGAGATAAAGAAAGCAATCGAGAAGAGGGGTTTGCTCGCCTTGATATAATCGTCAGGTGGTGCGTAGCATGATCAGTGCGAGAGCCTGATTCTGCCTAGGTAGACGAGGCGACCGTGAGGCAACAAAAAAAAATGTGCATTGAGGCGGTGTAAACTGAGGTGAGGTAACACGAAAAAAAAGTATACAGTATATTTCCCTCTTTGTCACTTGTTGGACGGCCTCCTGCAACTAAAGATATGCAAGCCGCCGTCACGAGCAATCAAAGACACTGCCTGTTCCGGTCAACTACTCTTAATTCCTGCAGCTTGCCGCGAGGTGTAACACTCCCTTTGGTATTTATATCTCGTATTGGATGTCCTAGCCCCTTGTCCTTGACCAGCTGCAGGTCTGGTCGAGTTTGCCAGCCATGTCTGCCTTGTTTGCACTTTCTGGCGCCTTGTCTCTGGCCTCCTCATCGCCTTGCTTTACTGCTTACCAACGTCGAGTTGGTTGATAGACAGTGCGCAGTACTGCAAAGGGACAACCCTGCACCCATGCCAATCTGCAAGATTCCGGTCAGACTCAGCTGACAGAGATTGCCTCACAGGTGCGGCGTAGGGCGATGTTAACGCCATTCGCACGCCTTTCTGTTGTTGTCTGGTCTCAGGCTCTAGAAGTGCTGCTTTGCGTTTAAGGGGCTACCTGAAACCCACAACCCGTGTCATTGCGTCTGCGTGTTTTCTCATCAACTTTCTTATAATAGGGCAATGACACATGCAGCAGAGCCTCAGCATTTCTTGCACAAAGATTGATCATCGGATAGGTAGGCTTGTTGGGATGCCAAGCTGCAGTCAACACAGGTAGGTGTCAGTGTTAGCACAGCGCTAACCACGCATAGCCGCCCGAGAATCATTCACGGGTATTGGCCCACCATTGCCATATCAGTTTTGGTAGACTTTGCGCTGGGGTCTTTGGCTCTCAACTTGTTTCTAAGTCCAGTCTCGGGGGTAGGCGGACATGGTGTTCACTATACTGGTCAGAACTCTATTGACCTTAACCTCTAGCTTTAGTTGGATATGATACTGGGTTTTCTACGAGATTAAAGGTCTTGGCAAGCAAAACTCGTCACGTTTAGTTCAGGGGCACTGTAGTTTCACCGGGCATCTCTTCTCCACTACAACGCAGTTCCTCCTCTCCAACGCATAATGATCATTCCATGCCGCTACCCGGAAGCCTTATCAATTTAGAGTATTAATGTTGAACAGTCGCATTCCAGCAGGTTAGGATGGCCTGATGAAATTAGAATGTGCTTCCTAGCATAGTCACACCTCAATGGCATCGGGGCTGGTTAGAATCAGGCTCTGTAATTATCTATCACGCATCTCTCATGATTTACATAGACTAAGGCAACGCATCATGCGAGTTTAGATTCATTCGAAATTCGATTTCAATTCGATTTGAATTTGATTTACAATCAAATCAGGGATTCCTCAAGACCATTTCGCTTTTGTGCTTGACCCTTTTCTACCCTTTATGTGAAGAGAAGTCACCAAAATCACACTTGCTTTCTTTCTTTCTTCTTTCTTTAAGTAAGTTTGTGTATTTCACTGGGTCGCTGTTCTGTATCGTTTAGTCGTTTTTGTAAAACTCAAGACGTTGTCAACGCTCAACCCTTTAACCAAGTTGATATGGCAAAAAGCAGGATCACAGTATGCTAGATCTAAGCAATTACATGCTGTCAGTAAACTTTAAATATACGTAGTACAACCTTCAGATTTACCGATTTATTACCCATATATACATCATGAGTTGTCATAAACAGATTTGCTTGGAACCCGGTTTAGCCCTGCGTAGTCATTCATTCACGTAAGTTGTCAAGCTCCAAAGGCCCGAAACCACATCCTAACCATTAGACAGTAGTCCCCAAGTCATGGCAGAACTCAGGCAACCTAGAATAGCCCAGGGACTGGGTGGCTGGGTGGCGGCTTTATCCATGCTGAGAACTGAGTTAGTATTTCCGTGAGCATTGTCTATATGGCTCGGCTGGTCTCTTCAGCCCTTCCTCCATTGATTGAAACTGTCTTTCATTCGAGATACGGCCGTAGATCCAAGGCTAGGTGCACCTTTACCTCTACTCTAACTTCTCGGAGGTTCGTTCCAGAATAAGTGCAAGAAGAGAATATGAGCATCAGCGAGGAAGGGTCAAAAGTCCTACGTTAGCAGCCCTTTCGGACATGATCGGAATGGCGTCTTTTAACCCTCTTATTCGCGACCAGAAGTGGCCTGAGGTCGTCCAAAAGCAAAGAGCCGCATAACCGCTCAACCTCGCATCCCACGTCGAAACAGATACTCTTCTTGGCCACTATTCGATTATCCCACTTCCCGAAACCTCTCTAATTATTCAGCACGACCCACTGATTGTGAATTTCTTACCCACTCTGCGTCGGGAGTGAATCTTCTGCAGCCGCTATCTGGGGATTGCCAATCCGCCGGATTGATGGCGCAATACGCCTGAAATGGCCTCATCGATATCCGATGATGGAGGACGCCGATTCACATCAGATAAGCTTTATAAAAGTGTCTCAATGCCCTTCCCAAGCTTTCTTAGCTCTGGTCCCTGATCGGCAAGACATATGCAAACACTTTGCTTGGACGTCCAATTGTATACAAGCTCCAGCAACCACAACTGCACCATATACCATGGCTGTCAAGAACCATGCCAACGGCGCCGGTCGGCTCCGGGTCGCCATTATCGGAGGTGGTCCAGGAGGATTAGGTGCAGCCATTGCACTCGCCAAGCTTCCCTTCGTGGACTGGACTTTGTATGAGAAGAAGCCCGAGATCAGTGAGACTGGGGGTGGTATCAGCCTGCAACTGCATACTTGGAAGATGCTTGAGTGGAACGGAGCGGCCAAGAACATCCAGCCCAACGACTTCTTCAGGGCACCGTCAGGAATTAGCGGACAGTACCGGTTGGTTGCAGCCTCTGAAGAAATAATATGCCAAGTGCTAACCATACTAGGAACGGGAGGACCGGTGAGCTGTTGGACCAGAGCCTCCATCCTGCAGAGACTCCCAAGAGCCAACTCAGCTGTCGGCAGAGGCGAGCAAAGTTGCAGGCCGCCCTCCTCAAAGAGGTTGATCAGTCCCGGATTCAACTTTCCAAGAAGCTGGTGGACATTGAGAAGCTTCCCAGTGGAAGAGTTGTCATCCGTTTCGAAGATGGACATACTGACGAGGTTGACCTTCTCGTAGCTGCTGACGGCATCCGATCTGTAAGCAACTCATTCAGTGTGCTCAACAATAGGTCAGCTGCTAACAAAACAGGTTGTCCGATCCTTCACATTCCCCTCTCACAAAATCAAATACAATGGACAATCCGCCTATCGCACCATCATCAGCAAGTCGGATGTCAAAGCTCTAGGCACCATCCCCGAGTCCTCAGTGTTTTGGCAGAACCTCGGCGGAAGATACGTCTTCACGAGTCCCCTCGGTGATGACGACTTTGAGGTCACGGCACGCATCAGCCGACCCTCCGAGGGCCAAGAGCACGTCAGCTGGGGTCGCCCATTCGACTTTAACACGCTCGTCCACGAGTATGACGAGTTCTGTGAGCCTGTGCGACAGGTTGTTCGATTGGCAGCTAAGCAGGGAGAGACTCAGGAGTTTGCACTCTTCTCAGGGCCGCGACTAGAGCGTGTGGTTGCTCTGGACTCTGTGGCCCTCATCGGAGATGCATCCCATCCTCTATCAGGAGCCTTCGGTGCGGGTGCTGGGTTCGCACTTGAAGACGTGTACGCGCTCTCCAAGACGCTTGAATGGGCGTGGAAGCGAGGCAGGGGTATCAAGGTCGCCCTGGAGCTATACGACAAGATCCGCTCGCCGCACTACGGGGAGCTATACGACGTGCTGGACTGGTACGCTGGCATAAACAAGGAGATTGCGGCCGAGGGGTTGTCCGTGGACAGGGAGATTGAGGAGAGAGTCAAGCGAACCAAGGGCAAGAAGTCAAATTGGATGTATCACTATGACATTCAGAAGGTGGTAGATGAAGCTTTGGTGGGATTAGAAGGTTAGACTCGAAAGGTAGTAAATGGAGAAGAGGGTAAAATGACAGTGTTGTCTGTGAGTTTACATATGCAGCAATTTAGCATTAGCGACATACTCCACGTGCGTTAGTATTGCCTGACTCTATCTAGGAGGTGAGGTTCAATGCTGAGAACCGTATCAAACATGGATCCCGAGATGCGACAACTCGGCACCCGGTTTAGAGTGTCAGAGAGGACAAACAAGTCACCAGGGTCAATCACGGATACCTCGGGCGTAAAAAGACCGGCCAGAGTCGGAATGTCTCTGGCACAGGCAAAAATGGCTGAAAGCCAGTCATCAACAAGTGCACAAATTGTATGCATGCGCGCCAAAGAGGCACGGATTCCTCGTCCGGATTGAACCCGGCAAAATAGGGCGGAGCAGCCGGCCACGAAAACCTCCGGCTCTGGACGGATCGTGACGGGTAATGTCAAAGGTATCATGGCCGAGTGGAGCCACAAAATGGGAGCGGAAGCGGCCGAGAGGGACGGACAGCTTCTGGCTGGTCGAGAACGAATACTAAGAGCACACAGACTGCACACAAGGTGACGTGGAGTTGTTGGGGTAAAAACGTGGCCCAAGAGCGGAATGCGGTGAAGATGAGGTGAGGTGACTGACTTGCATGAGAAGAACTGAGATAGTCTACCCTGTGGCCTTGAGCCTCGAACCAGGCACGGACTTGATACTCCGGATTCGACAAATGGGACAAATACTGCACGCGAGCTGAGGGCCAAGAGTATTCAAGGTTACAATACCGATGCACTGGAGATCCTCTTCTCTGTCCTGCATTTGACACGCCCCAAGATCAAGGAGCGGAAGATCATGACCTTTTGAGACGTATTCTGCACAACTCGCAAGCTAAGACACAAGCATCGACTGTCTTGGTGGAAGCGGTGATGATGACAGGGTCCAAAGCACGGTCGCAAACGGCTGTTGGGGGACCAGACCAGCCACTTGGAGCCGTTGCTCGCTCATGAATGACGGTGAAGGATCATGACACGCATTGATTCCAGCGCGAGTCGCTCTGTCATGCCTGGACCGCGCGAATAGGCTCCGGTAATTCACCTGCATCACCACATCACCTCTTCTCAACAGCAGCTGCGCTCCACCCTCATGTCTCTCTGTGTCTACAAGTTGAACGCGGGTACCTTGACGCAGAGTGAGACAGAGACACTGTCAAAGCCGGGCGCCAAGCAAAGTCGGGGAAAGAAAGCCACGCCACCAGCCAGCGTCCCCGAACGACACGACACGATGGCAGCCTCAGTCAGAGAGTTGGTGTGTGGGTGAAGGGCTTTAGCGGTAAGGTCATGGAGGGGGAGACCGTGAGCTAGAGGCGTTTGGGGGACACAGTTGGCTGCCAGTGACGATGATGACGATGATGCTGATCGTGAGGGTCTTTGGGGGACGATGGCAACCATTGCGTCACTCGCCCGGCGATCCGGTCACGGTTGATATGCAATTGAGAGACAAGCATAAACCACAATGTCGCGATGGATACGAGATAGGTAAAAGATGGCTGAGATGAATTAGATTGAAAACAGGTGTAAATAAAGAACTGAGAGTTCCCGTCGCTTTGGTCCAAAGACAGGGGGAAAGGTCCAGGTCCGTAGGTAGGTCTGGGCTCAGAAGGTTAGGTAGGTACTTTGGCGGTACCTCCCGCCGTCCTCGACGTGCGGCCACCCGCTGAACGCGAAAAGAGAACCCCTGAAGTAAGAGGCACGGACGAGGACAGAGTGTACATGATGTTTAAGGGGCGGCCACGTACCCAGGTTCCGACATCAACAGGGAATGGGTTCTGATAGTCTGGGAAAATCCCAAAGAGAATCAGGTTAAAAGACTAGCGATTACTTGCAAAAGACATGGGAAATTAACAGGCGCAATCATCACCAACAACAGGAAAGATCCCTGTCGCTGATTCTCGCTCCCTTTTCCCATTCCGCTGGGCTGGGCTGAAAAGAAAAAAACAGTGGGTACCTCCCGGGTACTTCCAGCCTCCGTCCCTCCCGTCCCCAAAAAGTCTATACCTTCCAGGTCCATCCCCAGTTGAACCCCCCATGCTTACTGTCCTGCCGAGTAAATCACCGCCAGCCTCCTTCGCCGCGTCGTCGCCTTCTCTCCCGTCTTTAATCTTGTCCACCGCTCCAGCTCGTCCACGCCAGCGTCCGCGTCCTCGTGTCTCCCAGCATCTCCTCGATCGCTCCCAGCTCGACTCTTACAGCATCACGGGGCCGAGCTCAGCCGGAGCGCGAGCGCGATGAACGCCATCCAGCAAAAGTGTCGACCAAAACACCAGGTCCTGGTTCTCAAGTGCTATCCCAGGACCACCAAGGGCGCCGTCGATGTCAAGCCCAACAGCAGCGAGCTCAGTTACCTCCTCTACTATGCTACCAGCCGACGCTCCAAGATCCAAAAGATTGGCGCCTTCCTGGAGAAGAAGACAGCCAGTGATGTCTGGCGTTTGCGCATCGGGTATGTCGCATCACCCTCATGTCGGGTACCGACGCATCCGCATCCATGCACATGATGGACTACCATGCAGGTCGTCCGTCTCGCTGTCATGATTGAAACCTTCCCTTCGCATCCGCCATATCCCAATGCTAACCTGCCCCTTTTCGCAGAAATGTTCAGGTCACCCTTCAGATCCTCGCAGCTCTCATCGAAAAGCTCCACAAAGATGCCGTCCTCATTGCTCCCTTCGTTCTCAAGGTCCTCGATACCGTTCTACGATCCGAAGACATTACCATGATCGAATCCTCTCTGCCTACTTTCGAGGCCTTTTGCGATTTTCACGATGCCGCTCTCCTGTCCGCCGATCAGGCCTTCCTTCACCAGTACGAAGACATTGTTCGCCTGTACGCTCAGCTCGCATCCACCCACCTTGCGCCTGGCAAGGAGTCCCTCAGCAGCCCTGTCAAGGTGCGCTGGCGAAGCGCAGGCCTCGAGGCCATTCGCAGTATTTCCACCGCCGACGCCCTTTCTTCCATCACCGGTCGTCAAATGGATGTCATAATGCCTCGAATTCTCGACAACTTGTGGTCCGACACACCCGATTTCCTCGAAGTTTTGCAGCAGCGAGTCGAAGCGGAGGAAAAGGTCGATACAGAAAAGCAGTTGAGGCGTAGGACAAGCATTGCTACTGTTGCGACGGTCGATACCGCCGGCGACCCGAATCCCGTTGCTCTCGCTGGAACCGCGGGCGATGTCGACAAGCTTGCCGAAGAAGAAGTTGGAGTTTTGGCTATGCAATGCCTCAAGAGCATCTTCATTGTTCCGAACCGATCGCAGATCCACGGTGCAACCGTCTCCCTTTTGCGGTTTATTCAGGACCGCGTGAGCCAGGGTGAATCAGTTGTTGACCTTCACGACGACCGAGAACGAGATGGTGGCTGGGCCATCAGCATCTACAGCATCATCTCACGGTGGACTCCCGTACAAGACCGATACATCATCCTCGTGGCCGCGCTGGATACTCTTCTCCGAATTCCCATTCAGGACGCGACTCTTGATCAGCAACTTGCGTTGACCACCATGATGAGCTCTCTTCTCCGGTCTGACGTGAACCTCATTGGGCTGAGTGTTATGGATGTTCTCCTTGGTCTAATCAAGCAAATGAGGAAGCTCTTGCGGTTAAGGAGCCCCGCCAGCCAGAGCGATGATGGTGACGCTGTCACAGAACCCGAGCAACCTGTGCGCCAGAAGACCAAGCATCTTCTGGGCAGGCTTGAACTCTGCATTGGCGATCTTGCGACCCACGTCTACTATGCCGACCAAATTTCGGACATGATCACTGCCGTTATCCTGCGCCTGAAGCCATCTCGATCGTCCAGCACCAGCTCCTCGCCTGGGGGTGAAAAGGCTGGAGAGGCGGGGCCAGGCGCGTCGAATATCGAACTGTCGGAAAGCCAACAGCTCGACCACTACTTTTCCCTCAGCGCGGGCAGAGCATCAGCTCTTCATGTCATCAAGGCTATTCTTCTAGTCGCCAATCCCCAGAAGAAGCTTACCGGCAATATGGCCCTGTCTAGAAACCCTGTGCCGATCCATGTCTGGGAGGGCACTCACTGGCTCCTGCGTGACCCAGATGGCCATGTCCGCAAAGCTTACATGGACGCTCTTATCACCTGGCTTGACCGAGAAGCGACTCTTGCAGATGAGATCGCGGTTGATGAGACTCTTCCACGTTCTCGATCATCCATCAAGATCAACCGAGAGCTGTCGGCTGCTGGTACCCGTCGTGCAGTTTCAAATGCTTCCCACAACAAAGAGCGAGCCTCAAAGACTCGACACTCACAATTTCTGCCACTGCTACATCTTGTCATTTACGATAATGCTTTGCAGTTTTACGAGTACGAGAATGATCTGGTGATGCTTCACATTCTCCTCACCAAGCTTGCCTTCAAGTTGGGAGTGAACGCGGTGCGACATGGCCTTCCCATGATCTATCGGTTGCAGGAAGACATTCAGGAGATTGACACGCCTCTGCACAAGGTGCGGATAGCAGCCCTTTGCCACGGGTACTTCTGGGCTCTCACAGAAAAGTTTGACTTTGAGGCATCAGTTGTCGGACGAGCTATCCAAAACGAGGTGGTGCGACGCAGAAGCAAGGGGTTCTGGATCGAGGGTATCCATATCCCACCTCCTTCGACCGATATTGTCGGATTCCCTGGGGAGACACGGCCGCACCCAGAATGGGATGCAGTCGCACTGGAGAGAGAGGAGCTTTTGCCATTCGATGATCGAAGCTCTCTCGTGGAGTGCGTAGCCGCCAACTACCATGAAACCATCCAAACACCCCCTGGCAGCCCTGCCATCTCCCCAGCCCGAGGACTCTCCGGTCCGATTCTCGGCTCGACAATGACCACGACAGCACCCGAGCCCGATACCGAGTTGCCGGCCGTATTCCGCGAGCAGATGCTGACAGACTGGTCCAGAGACGCGGCCGTAGCTATGATGGCATCGGCTGGAAAATCAGAGTCCCTTTCAGGATCCAAGACTGGGACTTCAGTAACACAGCGAGGCCACCTCACGGTAAACACTAACGGCATCAATGGCAACGGTAACAATGGACCCGTGTCACCATACGGTAGCCACTATAACCTAACGAGGCCTCATTCGTCGCATGCTTTCCGTGAGCGGGATCGGGACGGAACGCCCACCAAGGCTCGCAAGAGCAGTATGCGGAGTGCAGTCTCGCCAGCCCTCTCGGTATCAAACCGGGGTGGCACCGTAGCCTCGGTGGAGCAACTCAAGCTTGTTTTGTCTGGAAATCCTCCTCCAAAGACAGCTGGACTCGCCGGCGACGACGACAGCGGAGACAGCATGGTCAGCTACGACTACAGTCCTTCAGAGATCAGCTTTAACCCGGCTACACAGACCGATGAGGCAATCAGTCCAACGAAGAGGCCGGCGACGGCTACGGCCCGTCGAGGAGGACCCCTGGGTGCGCACCCTCCCCTCGGAGGGCCACCCAACCTCCACGATGAGAAGAGCGAGGATGACGAGTCGGTTCCTCCTGTGCCACCTCTGCCCAACGTGAGTTTGCTGGGAGGAAAGAGAAGCCCTATCCAGTCGATCGAAGCATCGTTCCATGACCCGGCCAAGTCGGGTAGACACAGCCTTTACAGCCGTGGAGGTGACGGCACACGGCCCAAATCGGTTCGTTCGCAGAACACAAAGACGATGGATCTACAGGATCTCCTTCGAGGGATCGATAGCCGGCCGAGCGAGGGAAGCTTGGGCAACGTGACGAAGCCGCCCTATTAGGGGGGATGCACATATGTACTATTTGGAGACGTTGGAAGAGGAGGTGGCCGAGAACAATACGTAATAGCGATAGTTGTTTTTAACATGTAGAGTAGCGACAGGCGCGTGTGATTTGTTTTTGAGAGTTATGAAAGACAAAATGGAAAAGGTTCCCTATCCACTCTGGCGGTGATGCATTGTATCCTGGTCGTCGAATGGACCCGCGATTCTTATTAGGCGGACCATGATTCGCGGTGAAGGCAGCAGTGTAGCGAATGAAGCGGTAGATGGATGGTTCTAATCTGGAGCAGAGTAGCTTTTGCCAAGTCAATCCCTGCAGAGGATCGTCTCTTGAATCCTGCAGCCTTGCAAGGGTCGAGCACGTTTCAGATGATGCTTGTTTGTGAGTCTACGTGGGTGAGGTGTATGCGGCCAAGCAGAGTCGAGCTCGAGATGCTGCTCTTGGTGTTTATATCCAAGAACCTGCACAGTCAGCACTTAAACAAGCATCTCGGTGACTCTATCCCCGTCCAAAGATCAAACACCCGTCCATTATCCCAATCTATCATAAACAGAAGCCCTCCCAGCCACCCCTTGTCCAGGGGCTTGGCGCGCCACGGTCAGTAGCCCGGGGGCAGTGCACTCCCTCCCCCCGGTCAAATCCCATCCCCTATCTCTCTCTCTTCCAACCCCAGTCGGCGGGCTGGCGGCGAAATCATATGCCCCGACAGAAAAAGGCCTCGTTAAAGAGATTCAAAGGTGGCAGTGCTAAACTTGGTGTCTTACCTTGCATCTTCTTTCTCTCGCCCTTCGTTTATTTTTCGCTCATAATCTTACGGTTCTTCTCCTCTTTTTCTTTTTCAACCCTTTGTTTCATCTTTTTTTTTCTCTTTCCTCTTGCTCCGTGATACACAAAGTGATACCCCAAACCGAAAGGAAAAGAGAGATCGGATCGCCGGGACGCACACAGCGGGGATTCCAGTGTTTGCTCAGACTCAATTTTGTTGTTATTGCCGAGTACGACCAGGGAGGAACAAGTTTAGGCCGAGAAGGGGAAGAGAGAGAGAACAGGGTTATTTTGGGAGGACGAGAAAAAGAGAGAAGACAGCTTCTTTCTATACGAGATTTGTGTCGACATTAGCCTGTTCAGGCTTCTTTCCAAACGACGAGAGGAACGAGAGGAAAATGATGGATGGGCGATAACCTGACGATACCGATACAAATCAGATGATCAGAGGCCGAATTCCAGAAGCGTCCTCTTCACCTCCATCACGCCAGTAGCCGTTCAAAACACCACTTCCTCACGTCGATTCTTGAGTCTTGTCATCTCCAAAACCCTCAATCTCACACCATGGACCCCTCGGACCCTCGGCACGGCAGTCATCCATCTCAGTCGATACCAGACGCCGCATATCCCGACGACTCCCCATACCGACCTGGCGATGGCATCAACAACACACCGACTCTGAATCCGCCTCAAATCATCATCCCTCAACATCAAGGCCCATCAACATCCTCGTCGTCTCTCCCTCAACAAGCCTACTCATCACCCCACGCCGGATCACCCTTCTACTCCAACCCATCATCACCAAACTCCGTCCCTTCACCATGGCAGCAACAACAATCAACAACACCGACGTCCCTCCACCCCCACGATATCCCCTCAAGTCCGCCGCCGCCGTACGACCCAACCCAGCCGCCGGCAATCTACTCCCCCCTCGAACCGGTCCGCTCCCATCACCACAACCCCACGCCGCCGGGCTCTTCACACTACGGGTCGGCGCCAACTCCCTGGCCCGCAGCCCCTGCGCCAGCCGCGTACCAGCAACAGCAGCAGCAGGCGCCGCTGTCCCCGAACCCCTACAGTAGCACTCCCGGGTCCAGCGTGAACGGCGGCGTCGGCGGCGCTTATAAGCTAGGTCCCGTCGCGGCGGCGAGAGCCCGGCGCCGGCGCAAGCTGCAGATGTGCGCCGTGGCGCTCTGCTTGATGCTCCTCTTCATGCTGGCCTTGATCATTGGCATCTTGATGGGAGTTGTCAAGGTGCAGTGGAAGAACCGGGATGACGACGACTGAGGTCTAAAGGAAGACCCCAACAACATGTTCATTTCTTTTGTCAACATTTTCCTCCTTATGGCTTTTTATTCAGATGAATTTCAGAGCTGGGCAGCGGCATGGCGTTACGGAAGGAGGAAGCTTTTCTTTGTTTATTCCCCTCCCTGGCTAGGTTGACTTGGTTTTAAGCGTATAGATGCATCTTGGCTGTACGGCCTACCAACAGTACTACTATTTACTTAAATAACGATACTCTTGAATCAACTGGAACGGGATGCTGTGGCGTGATAGATGTGCTCACGAGGTGATGCCCTTGGCTGAATCTGTCAAAAGACGAGCTAAGAGGGCGGCATTGGGGGCTCATAGTGATGTGATATTGAGGAACAATATCCAATCCAGCCTTGCAATCCCCCACCAACAGCCGCAATTCAATAGCGCAGACTTCATCCCGCACACTCCAGCAATGGCGTCTTGTGATTTCCGAGTGGACCACTCACACTCGCGAGTATCAACATCCATACCCGACAAACTTCCCCCCAAGCAAACCCGCCTCCCAAGCCTCGCCCATTCCCGGCCGACAAACACCCCCTCTCCACGCAAGCCCTTGGGCGGTGTGGCAACAGGATTACCCAAGATGTCGGGAAAGAGCAGTGTCCAAGGGGCGGGATATCGCCAAGATAGCCTTTTACGGTGCTCGCTTGTTGATTTACTTGGCACGGTAGCGGTACGTGGAGAGCTGGACATGGCACATGATGGAGAATGAGACACACACGGTAATGAGTAGTGTGGGTGAAAGGACTGGCTGGGAACAAATCCGTCGATAAGCCCTAGATCGGGGGGAGTGTGAGCGGGAACGAGATCTGAGGCGAGGAATTCAACCCGATTGACCCGTCTCAGCTTACCTCGACATTGGATGCTAGCATCAAAGTTCCGGTAGTTGGAAAGCCTGGGGGAAAAGGACAACTTGGGTTCCCATGACCACGGTAAGGAGTTGAGCCGCCCTGCAGACCAGCCCTATCCCTCCCTCCCCCTACGCAGCCATCTCCAAGCCATAAACTCGGTTAGATCTGTGCACAAGGCTGAGGTGAACACCACCCACCCCCGACCGGGGCAGAGAGATGCCGTTGAGTCTCGACTATTCCACCGCCGTGTCCTCGCCGGCGTTTGGGTATTCACGGCATCCGGGGTCTCAGCCGCAAAAGTAAAATCCAGCGCGAGCCGAAACGCGAGATGCCACAAGCAACCATATTCGGTAGAGGATCACCAACAAAACCCCCCAAGTCAGAAATGACATGTTCTGTCGAGTCTGGATCCGAGTCTGAATAGCCGGGCATGAACTGGGCGCAAACAAGCAAACATCCATCCATTAACCTTGCCGAGGTTGGCCGAGGCTGGTGTTTTGTTTTCCCACCGCCTCCAAGCCTCTATAGAGCAAAAAGAAACCATAGAAAATCTCTTCGCTCAGCGCGGAAGGACAAATCAGTAGTTCATCCAATATTCCCCAGTTACAAGGAACATGCCAGTCGCAACCTCGCGTCTCAGGCTCTTTGACTCTACGTCGCGCCCTGAACAAAGTTGACGTGTCGCTGCGTCTGAGGCTGTCAAAGTCTGAGCGCTCCCTCGCAAAAACAGGGCTGAGAAGCCGTAGCGAAATCAACGTCATGGCTAGTCCTCGAGAGGGTGTGAAGGCCTCCGGATCCGATTTTCTGGGTATCCAATCGGGAGACGCGCCCTGCACGAGCCCCAAGCGAAGGTCTAGAGTTGATGCTATTTCTGGCCATTGTCGATGAGATTCCAGTCCTGTGTCCTCTAGCTGGAACCCTCTAGACAAGAGGTTGACGCGGACAAACTCGCAATTGAGCCTCGCAGTCATGGCACTGAAGCTCCGATGCACTGCAGCAGGCAGGGGGGGGGGGGGGGGGGGGGCCGGTATCCCACGTCCAACACACCACCACGTCTACCAAAGTCGGCAATTGGAGAAAGAATGGAAGCTCCAGCAGAATCGAATCTAGACGCATTGACGCCGCTCATCAACTACTGTAACCTCTGCAGCTTGGGTATCATCCAAGGTCCAGTCAAGCTTGCAGCTTCTCGCAGGCACAGCTCATCATGGATGCACCAGCTACTTTAGCCGGTGCAGGTACGAAGTGTATCCCCCAAGGATCTTCCTAGTTTCGACTGCCGAGACGAGATGCTGTACGTTTTATGCCACAAGGCTGTACGTCAGCTGCAACGGGGGAGCTCGTTTCGCATCTCCGGAGAAGCAGATAAATCATCATGCATCCTTCACCGATCAGAGATGGAGGCGCAAGATGAAAATTTTCTCGAACCAAAGATTGGGTCTGGATGAAAAAGCACCTGCCAGCATGGATACCCAGCGTTGCCTCGTTGTGCTCTCTTCTCTCACACGCTTCTTTTCTTTTGCAGAGCTCATCCATAATCTCTTCCATCTCATTCTGAGAGATTCTTGTGCAGTTGGTCATACAGTAGCGTGGGATCGGGCACAAGTAAGGCGAAAAAAAAAATAGAAGAAAAAAAAGTTGACGCTGTCATGATAGAGATGAGACATGAAGGAATATGACATGAGAGAGATCAGATTCATCAGATACAACCATTCATCATCACCCATGACGTTCAATCTGGGTCCGTGAAATATTCCGAGCCAGATACGGGAAGGCACGTACCGAGGGTCACCTCCCTCCCGTCGGGCAGTTTTTACGTGAGCCTCGAAGCAAAGGCCAACCGATGGTAGGTAATGAACGGAAGGACCATTGCAGATGGGATGCCAGAATAGACTCGGTCGTCCCGAGCTCAGCACGTGGCAACTCCTGCCTTGAATCATCCGTCTCTCTTCTCCATCCATCCATCCATCCGTCAGGCCTCAGTTCAGCGTCCAGCGTCAATGCCAAAGAAGCAAGGATGTCATCATCAACCAGAACAGCTTCATCATCACCGGCAACTTCAGTCTTTAGATGATGTTGATTGCACCCACCTGCAAACACTGCAGCAGCACCACCCACCAGCAACGTCCATGGCGGTGACATCAGTACTTGGCCCCAGCGCCCCCCAGCCCAGTCCAACCCAACGAATAGATCAGCCCGGGTCCAGCGGAGGCAAGCCAGCCTCTCCCGCATTCCTTGGGTGTGTGAGTTGTTCCTTGGGACCTTGGGACCTTGGGATGCACCCTATCCTGACGTACGTCTCCTCAGCTTCATCCCCCCCTCCAAAGGCCGGCCTACAGGCGGCTCATGATCGATCGAAAAAGCCGCCGCCTCCGTCCCAGTCCCAAGGTTCAGGTCCCTCCCAGCAGTGGGGATAGGGACTCGCGAATTTGGAGTAGAATCATGAGCCCCCGGCCGCTGCTCACGAATCACTGTCACGCTCCTTCCGCGGCAGCAACCCTCCGAGCCCCGTCCCCTGCCCCGAAGCTCCGAGTGGCCTCCCCGGAGCCTTACCGACTCCTCCTACGCCTCTCCGACGCTCCAATCCAGACCACACGAGGGCCCTGTCAGCTTTCCGTCCAGTCTCGGTTCTCCAGTCCCCACCAGGTGGTCCGCTTCTGCTGCCCCCCGCTGTCGTCCGCTGTAGCTCCAGGGCTGTCGCCCGTCATCCGCCATATCGTTGCCCGCTGCCCCTAGCTCCCCTCTAGCCCAGCCTCCAGGACCAATGGTGTGCCATGTTCAACCATGGTACCGGGAGCCCTCCAAGCTACTGGGGACAGGAGCTCCAGGCCGGTGAAAAGAGGCACGAGAGAGGACAGCAAATCGCGGCGTCACTTTTGCATGGAATGGTTCTATTCGACAGGGAATGGGTCGTTCTGGGCATTGCTCTGCTGCATGTCTTTTCTTTGGAAGCACACGCCTCTGGATATCCAAGGGCGCGATACATCGACTGCAATGGCGTTGCTGGATGGAGCACACCCACTGACATCAACGCTGACGTCCAAGACAGACATCCATCCAGGAACGTCGCACAGCGGCGGGAGGGGGGCACTGGTGCTCGCGCCGCTCGCTGGGCCCTCTGCCAGCTGGGTCTCCAGGTCTCATCAGGTACCCTTGCACGAGTACTGGCCGAGAACTTGGGTCTCCATCCGCGTATCCATGCTAGCACAGCCTGGCTCGCATCTGACTTGAATGCCTTGGGACACCCTGGCACCGAGTTCGTCGTTCTGTTGCCTTGATCATGTGTCGTGGCCAGTCGGCGATGCTAAAGGGATGATAAATGCATCTTTCAGGGACCAGAAAGCTCGTGAGAGTCAACTTGACCCGGCGCGGCAGAGCCAAGCGGCCAGCCAACCATATCCGGTAGCCAGCTTGTCCCGAGAAGCCCCTCCGCATCCTGGTGCGGGATCCTCTTTTTTGGCCCTTTGCTATGACCGTGCTTTTTTGCTCTCTTGTCTCTCCTGTCCGTGTTACTGATTGCCAATTCCTGACAAGGAGGGATTCTGGCTGGTAACTGGTTGCTGACTCTGGTCTTGGGAATCTTCCCTTGCGGCGCTGAAGTGGCCCCCCGGCTGTTTCGCCTCTAGCAGCCCCATTCAGCATCCCTCTTCTCCGTCTATCTGGACTCGGCCTCGGATCCTCCTCAGTTTTCTTTTTCGATGTCATCCACTCACTCTCATCTGCCGGTGTCGTGAATCACAAGCTCCCTTCACCCCTGCCGCCCCCATACGTTGTTGGGTAGTGCATATCCCTCCATTGCCTCTTGTTTCTTTTCCCTACATTCGGGTTTCTGTTCTCTCACGCCCCCATCCCATCTATAAGAGACACCCCGGCTGGTTTTGCTTTTCCTCTTGCTCCCGGTTTTTTCACAACTGGTGCTTCATGCTTTCTCATTTCTCATCTTGCAGGTCTCAGCCGCATTGCACCCGTCGCCCGTTGTTGTTATAAGTGGCACTATCCGTCTTGTCTCGGTTGCGGATGTTGCAAATGATATCTCTGGTCGGCATAAGATCTACGTCTTCCCCCCAGCAGCAACCGACATCTCTTCCCCCTTGGTTGCCATTCATCCATTCAGTGCACCTCTGCGGCATTCATATCGGACGACACCTGTCATCGGTCGTCTTCAACTCGTCTCAGCCTCAGCCCAGTGCAGTCCAGCCCGATCCAGCCCGGCCCCGGACTCTTTTTTAAAGTCGTGCTTTGGATTCACGCCAGTTCTAGAACGCCGAAACCAGACTTGACAAGCATTTCACGCCAACCCTTTTCGCACTACCTACAATTTTTGGGATCCGGATCCGCTAAAACAAAACCACCATCTTTTCCCCATCCTGGGTCCCCTCACCATCCATCACATCACTCACAAACTCACAGCCGCCCACGCCCAGCGCAGGAGGAGAAGAGGAGGCGTCTACGCAATTACTTGCTTACCTTGGGTGGCTTCATCATCATCTGCCTTGCTCCCCGCTTCCCCAAGAAATCTCGAGCTAGCCGCCACGGGCGCATCCCAAATTCCCGGTCCTGGGACCAGACGACAAACTCAATTTCAGGCATCCCATCCCAAATCCCGGCGGCGGCCTTGTTTGGTCTTAGTTGCCCAGTCTTCTCTTGTCTCCCCTCTTCTGCCGGACTCTTTTTTCCCTCGTCCGTCCCCTCCCCGCGGCGGTTGATTTCTCACCCTTCCTTCAAGTTCAACAACCTGACCCTTCACTCCCTTGGTTGCAGTGTCGCCCTTTTGGCGTCGCAAGCCTCTCACCGTTCGTGTTGTGTCGTCCTTCTGTGACGCGCAACTCATCAACCCTTGGGTATCACGCCGTGAAACTCGCCCTCGAGTCTCGATTCCTACCTGGTGTCTCATCCCTCGACGCTCACAGCATCTCCCTCGCTCGGCTGTCCCTCGCTTGTCATCAACCGATCGACCGACATTCGGGCTACTAGTGCCTTACCTTTTTCCCTTGCCTGGTCTCCTCGCTCACGCTCACACCCACGTATACCAACCGGGATCCAAATTTTCAAACCAGGAGGAAGACGGGACCTTGTCCAGTCCACATCGACATTGACGGCGCCGCTATATTCATCATCATCTTTTAGCCGTCACTTTTGCGGTCGCCTCTGTTAGGCACACGCTCGCTCATCACACATCTCAGTCTCGGTCGCCATCATGCCGCGACACTATCATTACCAGCCCAGGTAGAGGCTCCCCGGTCTCCGCTCATGGCGCAGACTCATCGCTGACTCTTTTTTTTCTCTCAGCCGCGAACTCCATGTGGTAGTACTGGGAGCAGGTTCGTCAATGCCCAACATTGCTTTTGCTGCTACTTCGCCTCTTTTCCCTCAACCTGTGCTCTTGTTGGCTGACTCGTTGGTTCCCCTTTGGCAGGAGGCGTGGGCAAGAGTTGTTTAACTGGTGAGTTGTCCCCTTACCCCCATGTCCCATGTTCCATGTCCTACATGCTGCGCTGTGCTCGCTGCGATGCGCTGTGTGTGCGTCCCACCGTTGCACCTTGCATCCACAGCCCATCCTACCACGCAATTCATTCGAACGTTCGTCTTCTGTTGCGGCGGCACCAGGCTCATGCGAGAACAGCCCAGTTCGTGCACAACGAGTGGATCGAGAGCTATGATCCCACCATCGAAGACTCATATCGCACACAGCTTCAGGTTGATGTAAGTGCAGTCAGTCCCAGTCGGCGGAAGCCAATCCGCTAGCATGCGGTGCGCGCTCCCCGGTGCTGCCACTTGACCCCCCTTGACTGACTCGTTCGTGCCAGGGGCGCCAAGTTGTTCTCGAAATGTGAGTTGGGCCTTGGTCCTCCCGCCCTTTGCAGGGAGAATCCACATGTGGAAGTGGTTGGCACTGACTCGATGTCTAGCCTCGATACAGCGGGGACCGAGCAGTTCGGTAGGTCCTTCATGGCCCAGCAACTCCCACACCATGACCCTCGTACTGATGATGGTCCAGTCGCCATGAGGGATCTCTACATGAAGACCGGACAAGGCTTTCTCCTCGTTTTCAGCATCACCTCTGCATCGTCGCTAAGCGAATTGGCCGGCCTGCGCGAGGAGATTATCCGGATCAAGGATGATGAGAATGTGCCCATCGTGATTGTGGGAAACAAGGCCGATCTGGAGGAGAATCGTGCTGTGCCCCGAGCCAAGGGTTTCGCCATCTCGCAACGATGGGGCGCGCCCTACTACGAAGCTAGCGCTAGGACGAGGAGTGAGTTTGCCCGTCCGTCCGCGGCCATTACAATCATGGCCGCACGACGCCATAGCCGCATCCGGACTAACAGACGCGCAGCCAACGTCGATGAAGTCTTTATCGATCTCTGCAGGCAGATGCTCCGCAAGGACGACGAGCAGAGCGCCAGCATGGAGGCAGACGAAGGCTACAAGTACGACCACGGTCGAAGTTCGCACAAGCGTCACCGTCGCCGACGAAGAAAGGACTCGCCACGATGCGCTATATTGTGAACGAATCTCTCCTCCAACCGATTGATGACCACGGGATGGCATCAAGATGACACCACTCTACTTCTTGCTTCAACTTTTTTTTTAGGACCATGGCTTTTTGCCTTCTTTTTGCACCTTCTAACGAATTGCTTTATGGGACACGGCCAGCAAAAACAACAACTCACAACAGCCAGGACGAACGAATGATGGATTGATTGATTGATTATTGAAAGGGGCTTTGGAGAGCCTCGCGGTTCAATGCGAAACAACGAGGCTCGATGGAGCGCGCGACTGGTCAAGGCGCGGAATGACCCAATATGCATTCTGGAACGAGACCGAGGCGAGGCGTATAGACGGCATGCATAACGCATCTCAGGCATTCTTCATCAAGCCATGGGCTACTTTTACCTGTCCTCTCGGGGAGGGCAGTACTCTCGAGCTCATCTTTTGTATATGCACACAACGGCGCCGGCGGTGTTTGGATAACTCTCGACCTGGGATATAAGGTCTGAATGTGGATTTTCTTTTTTTACTTCTTGAATGACGGGAGCATCTTGCTGTAGCCCTAGAGGAAAGGGGCTTTTGCCATCAAGGGCGAGGAGAATGGATCACGACTCGACACATTTAGACGGGCGCTAGAATGAGCGAGCATGATAATATGATGTTGACGACGATGCTTGACGATGCGATGCTTTGATCAGGCCACTTTCTGATGATGATGTCTGCCAAGATGTGCTATTATATGCCACACGGCGTCTCTTGTGACTACTATCGCCACACGCCAAGAGAGCTTAATTCCCGAGCTTGGCGTTGAATACAGAAGTTGGGGATGGTATGGTGGCCTTGTCGGTTAGAAGTCTTAGCCTGTTTCTCTTGGTGCCATTCAGTGAGTTTGTCTCTTCCTGTGTGGTTTGCGATGGTGATATATCTATCGACTTGTTGTCTACGTAAGCTACTCAACACCAGCAACTACATCATAGTTATCCTGCCGTGTCCAACATCTACGCATGACACATGGGTAGTCCAAGTGAAAAATACGGCAGCCCGGTTTACACAATATGTTGTCTTAAACCCTTTTATTCCGGTAGCCAAGGGCTCTTGCTGACTCCTCTTCATGTCCTCGTCGAGTCAGTTCACAGCTCCCTCCTCACCCTAGAGTCACCCATGTCTCGTTTTGTCCATCGCTCACCTGCCACAACTTCTCTCTATAGACGCCGTTTTCTCCTGAATTTTTCGTATATGCCAACTAAAAGCCATCAAACCGGCATGCTAGCCAAGGCTTGCCCAACTGTGTGCTCGCTTGCGTGTAAGAACATGGTGAAAACCAGACTATGCCAACTTCCCGACCAAGCCCAAGTATCAGCCTCACTTGCGTCGGAAGATGCCCCAAATATCACTCAGTATCCCGAACCACCCCTTGACCTTCTCAGCCGCGTTGAGCAACAGCACGAAGCGCTTGACAAAGGCGTCAGCGTTGGAGTAGTCCTCGGCGTAGCACTCCCACACGGCCCTCCCCTTGCCATCGCCTTCGACCTCTCCGACAACCATGAGCTCGTCCTCGTCCTCAACGACTTTGACGTCGACGGTACGGAGCTTGGGCCCCACGCAGAGGGCGCGGCCCTTGACAGCCTCGTCCGCGACAAGCCGGGTGGCAGCATCAATGACATCCCCAATCTCTGCGCCGCCCGCCGTGCCTGAGAGGAACATGGCTTCAACCTCGGGCTTGAGCATGTTGGACTTGGAGGTGTAGTAGGGGGCGATCATGTTGACGCGGATGCCCTGTCGCCAGGAAGTAGCACGCAGAGTGCGGAACAGACCGAGGATCGCATGCTTGCTCATGGTGTAGTAGCACTGGCCCGGGAAGGGGCACAGAGACGCAAGGGAGCCAATGAGGAGGAGGCAGCGGTCACGGCCTTCGGACACCTCGTTCTTGGGGAGCCAGTAGAAGGCGAGGTGAGTAGTGTAGGTGGCTCCTACAATGTTGACATCAAAGGTAGCCATGTTGGGCTTGGGGATTCGGCCGTCCTTAAGGACCGGAGCCTCAAACTTCATCGAGTGACCAGGGAGGATGATGCCGGCGTTGGGGACGACGACATCGATGCCACCATGGGGGCTCACACGGACGGCCGTCTCAAAGAGACTGACCTGGGACTCCCAGTCGGTGACATCGCAGTGCTGAAAGGCAAAGGTCGAGTCCGGGTATGAGGTCCTCAGAGCGGCGACGAGGTCCTCACCGGCAGCGTCAGCGACATCGCCAATGACGATGTGGGCGCCGTGCGAGGCCCATTCGCGGACCATGTGAGCTCCGAGGCCATTGGCACCGCCCGTGATGAGGATGGTCTTGCCCTTGAGAGTGGCCGGGTCGTAGGGCTTGCTCACGTCGATAGGCGGCGACTGACGGATGAGGGCGGTGATGTCTCTGTTTTCGGTAGCCATTTTGACGATTGAGTTGTTGACTAGGCTGAGTCGGTCGGTGCTGACTGAATCAAGTGCCGTGTCTCGGAGGTTATCAATCTGTAGACAGACAGACAGACACGCATGAAACGCTTCGCTGGCTGCCAACTCAACGTGTCAGTTGCCAATGCCAAAGGAAGCCGTTTCACCAAAAATCCTCTTCCCCAACCAATGCAATCCACTTGTGGAGTCTCTTGAGCCCTTCAGCTGGCCTTTCCAGGGTCCAGCCAGCCAGGTCCAATCCATCCAGGCCGTATCTGGTCTCTCACCTGGTCTAGTCGTCGTAGTGACCCGATAAATTAACTCGAGCGGGTCGCATCTGCCGGTTGAGCTCGTGTTTTGTATCCACTCTCTGGGCTGAGAGCGAGCGAGCAAGAGGGCGCTTTGACGATCAAGTTGAGTCGAGTGCCGAGAGCCAAGATGCGATGCGATGGGTGCAGATGACGGAGGTTGCAAAGTTCAGGTTGCTTGCGCGTAAAAATATTTTCGTGGCGAGGCTGATTATGCACGCCTGCATGAGGCTTGCTTGCTTGCTTGCCTTGGCTGTTTGTTCGTGTGTTGTGACAGTGAATCATTGTCGGTTCCTCAATGATCTCACCCTTTCAGCTGATCTGATCTGATCTGATTAGTGAGTGTCATTCACTGCAACCAGTCAACTTCAACTCAGTCCTACCAAGTTGAAGCCACAACCACAACACAGACTCACAATGTCATGGATCTCACTCGAGATCAGGGTTATGCCACTTGGCACCGAATCGCCGAAACTTCTTTAAATGGATCTCACCTCAACCCAATTTCATCAAAAACCCCCTCTAGGGTCCGTCTATCTCACCATCGTGGGAATAGCCGGTTGGCCTCCAAAGACGATGGAGAAGCCGCAATAGCACCTAAACAATAGGTAAGCATCCCTCTATGGTGCCCAATGCGCAACTTGCTGACAACTGCTATCAGCTTCTTCAGCTTGGAAATTCAGTTGCGTAGTCGCGCCGCTCGGCTTTGACTTCATGCCCAGTGTGTCAATACAACTGTTGACTCACTCTCTCGGTACTTGCGGTCCCTTGACATGGCTTGACCATGTATCCGAGACTCTATCCATGTGACCCTTGGTTGACGCAAGTGAGCCATCTCAACAACCCATGGCAGACGGCATCGGGTGCAGCTAGGATCCCAGGCGAGATGCATCGCACCTAGCCGAGTCAGCAAAGCGGCCTCGGTCAGGCGACCGGCGATCTTGCACAATACACTTTGAGATAACTGCATCGATCAAGACTCAACATCTCGGCCGGGCGAAGGAGATCTTCGTCGAGATGCCCAGATATGGATGCCACGCTTGAAAGGGTGTCGCTGTCAGCACGTTCAGTAGCTCAGGGACGTACATCCCCGCCGTCTGGATACCATCATGCAGATACCCAGCCAAAGTCAATGGCTCTCAACAACCCTTGCTTCACTTGAATCCCCTACGTGGTCGGCTGATTGATTGGTGGCTGCTAGCAAAAGAAACTTGTCTTCATGTGAGCAACAATCAGGCTCTCTTTGACGCCGGGAACGGCCCGACCACGACAACCCTCGACGGTCCGGGGCCGAAGAATGACTCCTCGCTCACCTGGAGACCTTTCTTTTGCACCGCCTAGAGCCACCGACTTGATGGCATGTGGGGATTCTCGCTGAGAGCCATCGCAGGTCTGGTCTTTGTTTACAAGCCCTGTCCTGGCCCCCATGTCATGGGTCGCCTTGTCGGGTAATGGGCATTTGAACAATCCGATGCTAGCGCACCCCTTCTTGTCAATGCCCTTCCATCGCCCCAAGGCCCAAGTGCCGCTGCCCAACACTCGAAGGCGCCCGTATACTGTATTCGGGCCAAGGTGAACCGGCTTAAGAGTCTCGATCTAACGCGGCTCGGAGCGGGAACGTGGATTCCTAGTATAGCGGTATCGTCTGTGGCAATTCGGACATAGGTATCTCGTGTGCACATAGAAGGGAAGTGCTCCAAATCTTCCGAGACAACTGGAGCAGGGTCCGTCCCCGCGTACCGTACGGTGCGGTAGAGGAAAGGGACGGTATTGTCTCAGCCCTCAGAGGCCGTCTCAGCCTTCAAGGGCCGGGCGGGCGTTGCTAGTTCATCCCCTCAACGGCCGGCAGACCGCGGCGTCGAGTCGAGGTCGGATGAGGGATGGGACGGGGAACGGGGCATAGCAACGAGATTAGATACGTCACATGAGGGCAAGAGAATGGGGGAAAGCGCTGATCACTTTGCCTAGAATCGCCGTCCAAGTCCCAGCCCCAGGGAGCGTGGCTGATGTGGCCCAAGGTGTAGGATTCCAGCTCGCCTTTTCTTGCTGCCACATCCAATCTCGGTAGGTCAGGCCCAGCGGAATTCGGGCTTGAGGTTGGCATCGGTTGAAGTCGCAAGCTCAAACCGAATAAGGGAAGAAAAAACGGCCTTGGAGGGGGGGCTCTGATGTGATGGCTCCCGTCTACGAGGAGGTGCGCAGACGCTGGCCTGGCATTGGGCCATCTTGATCTGTCCAGCACCAGTGCTTACTCCCCGACGCTGAAGCTTTGGCCATGTCCCCCGGCCCCAGAAGCCTCCAACTTTGGGAAGAGAAGACGGCACCAGCGATGCCGGGGAAGTGACGGGCCCTCGAGGCACAGCTTCCGGCGGCCAACAGGCTGGGTTACCGGGGCCCGTTTTCACGGACGGTGGGCCTTGTCCCCTGAAGCTCGTGCGTGCACTCATGTCTCTGTGACCTCACTCGTGGGCCGCGGCGTTGGGCCCACCCCGTTGGCGTCAAGTGCCACGCCAGGGGATCCTTGAAGGATTAAAGAGATGGGCAGGGGGACTCGACTCCCGAGGCTGAAGGATCATGAGGTCAGTGGTCAATCGTCCACCGTCAATGAGCCATGATAAGCCGCCTGGAACCAGTCGGGCCCGTGCAGTCGAGCTACGCACGCTGGGCTGAAGACCAAGAGCAAACTGACGGCTTCGCCCTACCGTTTTGTCCTGGTGTTCCATCACCTTGGAGCTGGACCAACTTAGCTCAAGCTAGCCCTCTCCCAACGTCCTGGTGGCTGTGGAACCCGGCCTTGTGCCTAGCGAGAATCGCGCCTCCGGCTCCAATCCGCAATCTTGGATTCACGTGGTGCCGTTAGACCACATGCTGCCACATGTTGTGCTTTGCATCCCGCAATCATGGAGGGCAGCAATCAGCGAATCCCTCCCAAACCGATCCCACGTCCGCCGCCGATGGTGCCTAGCTGAGATGTGACCAAGCTTCGACAATGGAGCGACCACATCAACAAGCGCAGTTGGGGCTGCTTGTGGAGAGATCGGCAGAGGCCAAGAGACCGTTGGCGTTGCTGATCTGTGCTTAGTGACGTGAACCGGCTGCTTCGTTAGCTGTTGCGCCCTCCATCCCCTCAGCCTTGGTACGATATCATCGTAACTCCTTCTCCTTACAAAGCAATTCCAATCAGCCGAACAACACGTCTCATGGTAGACAATACCACCACCCACCAGACTCACAAGCTCACACGGGCTCGTCACACACGTCCCCTCGCGAGCCAATCAGAAGGCTGCCGCAGGGAAGCGGAACGTTCTGCCGGCCAAACCTTTTCAAAGTGTTTGGGGTCTCGACAGTCCAATCGGGATCAAGCATTGACGACCCAAAACGGGGTTTGGAGGACGAGACGAGCAGGGTAGTAGTCCGGCAGCACGGAACGCCAAACTCCAAAACTCAGGGTCTGTTTGCTGAACCCTCGACAGATCGGCGCGAACAAGCACATCCATCCCTCTCTCCCAAGGCAGGCCGAGAACACGAGCCGGTTCTGAGTAGTAGGCAAACATGTCTACTGCGCTCGGCTGTGCCGGAGGGCAGCCTCATCCATCTCCCCAAGCTGGCCTGAGATGCTGGCCTGAGATGCCGGAGAGAGAGACGCGAGATAGTACCTCTCTTTCATCAATATCCAGCATTCTTCGTGAACATGGATGAAAGATCCCTGCATCTCGGCTATATTCGCAAAGAAAACAAGTCGCTTTCGGTTCCTTCTGACATGCCCTGTTGGATACAAGCGAGGCTGTTTCAACTTCAGTCCTGGCCAAGTGGCTCCGTTTTTAGAAAAGCCAGTGTCCCGGCAGGGCTGAGGTGTCAACGTCCCTGAGCCACCACCGTTAGCAATCGAAACTCTACCGAGGCGTGCGTGTGCCGGCGTATCCTATCGAGTTGGGTCGGCCTCCGGTCCTGCTGACTAGACTATCAAGAAAAGGATGACGATGGATTGACGGGACCTCGCATCTCCCCATCCCCGCTATGTGGCACGTCCCACAATGAAGGATACCTCCAATCCAACGGCAGATTGCGGTCCCGGTGAGATCGATTTGGGGATGATGGTGAGACGAAAATGGCAACCATCAGGCATGCCAACGGGGAAGAATAAAGGGAGGGAGGAACATGAACAGGAGGGCACACATGGCTGTCACGTGCGTAATCCAACACTGAGTCGTACCCAAAGTCCCTGTTTGACAACCAAAGGAGACCTGGCATGGTTTGAGTCCGTTGCCTAGTGTCCAAGTTGACTGACGTGTGCAAATCTTCGTTTGTTGAGGGTCTACTGCCCAGATATAGATTTGCAACTCCTCGTCAGGGCGCTGGTAATCCGTAGCACCTGTGCGACTTGTACAGGGATGAGACAAACCTGGACAAGGCACACATCGGGAGACTGAGGCCGAACAGGACCCCTCAAGGATGAAGAATGTAGCAGGGCAGTTGTTCAAGCCACGACCCGCAGGTTACCTGACCCATCTCCAAACGAGTTGCCCAGTTGGTGCACCATCCCATGGCACTGGCTTCGAAACTTGATCACCGGCACTGCAGTTCTCGGATATGCAGAGCTGCTGGTGTTCGGTTTCATGTCGTCTTCGGCGGGTGCCCTCGCTAGCGCGCACCAGGGTCCCATCTCCCCCAAATGTCCGTCGGCGCCTGTGGGCCAGCTTTTGGGCCTGTGGATGCAGGCGGCCCGTTCGATCGATCCGAAGTCCAGTGATCTGGAAAGTGCTTTGCCCACATGCGAGCGAGGGGGGCAGCGTGTCTCGCTTGAGTCTCATTTCGTCACCTTGTCCTCTCCTGTTGACGCTGGATGGATTGCGAGACATGCTCGTTCATATCAGAAGCAAATATGGCCAGCATCTTGGGCCCAATAGGATGGACCAACCGAGAAACGGAGCCACACTCGCCAAGTGCACTTGCTTCACACACAGCCTTCGCCCGCGACGTCTGAGGGTTGTTGCTTTGTCGTCAGATCTAGCTTGCTTTTGTTTTCGGAGACTGGGCGGTACTGTAGCAGCTCTCAACGACACCATCATGACGGCCGGATTGGCATGAATACTACCCTTCCGCCCATGTGGGAGCTCACTTGCCTAACGGAGACGCACCAGTTCGGAGCACCAAGGAAAAAGGTGCAATGAGGCTGTCTGTTGGTTTGATTGACAGGGCCAGGGGAAAGCAGGGAGGGAGTCTTGGTACCCCTGCCGCCAAACACTGCATGGTTGCTCACCGGTTGCCCACACCCCTCCTCTTACGTGCTGCCCACTTGCCCATGGCCACAGCCCTGGGAGGTCTAGCCTGCCTGACAGGACACCTTGGAGAATCCTGTGCATTTCGCGACGACGTGAAGGCGGGCTCCTGGAACATGGGGGGTAGACGTGGCTCCTGTCGGAGACAACACGCCCCGACCGAGGATGAGCATGTCATGTCGAGAGCAAGGCCCTCTCCGAGTGCTTGTTGCTGGACGGGCCGACGACATGTTTCTGGGGGTTGTTGGGACCGTGGTTCGAAGGTTTCGCATCAGGTGTAATAAAGTCTGTCCCTGGGGGAAGGAATCCCTGTTCATATTCGACGTCGGATGCCGATGTTGCGTCGCAGCTCACCTGGCTGCCATGAAACTGTCCTCATGAAGTCAGTGGGGGAGGTCGATGCTTGCAAGATCAAGCTCTGCACTGCACTGCACGCACCTTGCGGCGGATCCATTATTTAGGTGGTCGACTCGCAGGTGATGTTGTGGCTGCTGCACGGGAAAGGACCCGGACGGCATGATTCAGCAACCAAAGCCACAGGCGGGTTGACGATGATGATGACGACGGTGAAGACTTTTTCGTCGGCTGTGGCCTGCGGGAAGGCGAGGCAAGGTTGCTCGAGAGGGTTGCTCGAAAGGTTGAATTAAAGTCTACGCCTGGACCCCTTGGTTTCAGTCTGAGGCGAAGGCGCAGTTCGATGGAAATGGCGATACGGATGGATGACGGACGGGCGGGCATGAAGCTGCAGCACGCACGGCAATTGATTTTGTAGAGGGGCCGCTGATCAAGCAACAGCCACGGGCGAGCTACAGTGCCACGGGGTCGCAAAAAAACCCGAGACACCAGACGCCTGCCAGCTAAGATTTCCAGTCTAAACATAATCAAAATAAGAGATAAGTGAGAGAAGTATTAATCTGATTACTTTAATACTATTTGAATATTTATGATATTTTTCTTCAAGTCTCAGGCCTTAGATTTGCTCTGTTGCCCTAATAGCTGCAGAGAGAGGGTTGGTTTGGTGTCTCATGTTTTTTGACGACCGTGTGGCGAGCTACAGTGCCTGCCTTATCCCTACCCCTCCCTCCTTCCTCATCAATTCTACGGAGTGAGACATGGACCAATCAGAGCCAAGGATCGCTCCAACATCATGTCCGGCTTGTCATGGAAGAGAAGAAAGGAAGGAATAGCTCACTAGTGTCAAAATCGAGATTCTACGTTGAATACCCTGCTTTGCTATCAAGATAGACTCTGATAAGTTAGAAAACTAGCCAGTAGAGATTCCCATTGCTGCTCTCCAGTGTGGTTTTTCTCCTGGAGCGACGGTGCAGCATGGAAAGCAGTCTGGTCGTTGTTAATGGCAATCAATATCTCTTCACTCGGAGTGTTTTCTGTCCACCATCGCCAGATTCAGGGACGGGAGGAGGGCACGGCAGATACTCTGAGCCCCAGCCCCAACAACCACTCATTGATGGTCATTGATCTCACATTGACTTAATATGTTACGCTTCTCCCATCGACTTTTGACTCACGAGACGTAATCTGGCCCCATCTTCACATCAGCATTGCGACCGGTCGGCTGCTCGGTCGTTTATCTGATACGGTACAGCTCCAGGTGCAGCATCGTGCCAGGGACGCAAGTTACTCATCGATTTCCCCGCCATCGTCACCTCATGTGTGGCTCGTGCTTGGAGGTTCTCTCTCCGCGAAGGAAATCTTTCCTTTCAAGTGACCTCGGACAAAAAGAGAACCTAGAGACGAGGGGCAGCTCAGACTCGGCGGGCAGGGCAGGGCAGGGGAAAGGTGGTGTGGAATCCCAGGCTCAGATGGGGCGTGGGCGCAAATTTGGTGTCGAGGTCGTTTGTTCAGTCCCCAGCGCTATCGTGCCAATCGGACGCCATCGCATCTCGAATAGTGGAAAGTCAAAAATGAGAGAGCCGGCCGGCTGGCGTTTGATGGCCCTTGGCTTGCCTGGGAAAGCCCATGATTTGTCCAAGGGGGGAAACGGTAGACTGGGCACTAAACAGGGAGACCAACGCTAACAGGCATCAAAGAAGCAAATTGCAGACCAAGTATGGGGGAGGGGAAGCGTCCAGTCCAGCACACTGATGCAATCTGTGATGGATGGCATGCCCCAACCAAAGCCAACATGACCGCTTAATCGAGGGGCTTCAATGCATCACGCAGGCCCAGCCTCATCTGCACCGGATCTCCTCTCTGGAGTTTGTTTCCCTTTTGACAGCATCACCTATCCTCTGTGGGCCGGCCATATCTCGATTTGAGTTTTCAGTGAGCTCTATTTAAGGGCCAGCGCGGTCCAAGATTTTTCCAACTCCGCAGCCAAGGCACTTGAACGCTTGGAAGCTCTGAGAGCGCAAAGCACAAGTTGAAAGGGCTGTCATCCAAAGCAACGCACCTTGAACCATTTCAGGAACCGCCTGAGGGAAAGGAAACACAAGCAAAACCTTCTTGTATCCAGCACCTCCAGCATCTACAACATCTCCGGCAACACTACGACGTACTACGACGTAGCACTTCATCTAACAATAGCATCCGTCCTTCGGGCTAGAGAGCCCACCATCATCCCAGCGCACTCAACGCTACCCTTTTCTGTCCAAGCTCCCTGGAGCCCCCTTCATCCCCGGTCGCCGCGTTCACTAGCATCAGTGTGTACAGTCAGTGCCTTGCCCATGTACCTAGGCCGCGCTGACCGAGCACAGAGCAGATCCAAGCATCGATCAGGTCCGGTAGCCCAGGGACATCCGGGACCTAGGTACCCAATTAACCACGAGGTCGACCCAGCGATCCAGGACCTGGCGGAGGCCCAAGATACGAAGTCGATCCGCAACGGACCCCAGGCCAGGCTCAGGCCGGACGGAGCTCACTTCATTCATCAGCAGCTTGACTGAGTGAGTACCTGATCATATCCATCCACGCCGCCGCACGCACTGGCAGCGATTGTCGCGGCCGCTGCCCCCCGCTGTCACCCTCTCTCACACGCAGTAAGTTCTCACACATCCATAAGCTATCACACACCTCATTCACTCCCCAAGCTACCCTCCTCCCACACCACCCATCTTCATTCTCCATTTCCATTCCCATTGCCCATTCATTCCCCTTCTCCTCCCTCCCTTTTCCCCTCCCTCCCTCCATCCATCTGCATCGTGCAAGAGGAACCTGGCATCCACACACGCGCGCGAGCTCAAGCTTGGAGACGCTCACACAGGCGCAATCTTGCAAGGCAAGATTAATTATCTGCCCGCCCAGTTACTGTACCTACCTGGCTGGCAATCTTGCTGTCCATCCCGTCCCTCTGACACGCCGGCCACCAACTCTTCTTCTTCTGCTCTCCCTCCCACACAAGCCGTTGACTCCCTCGCTTCATTCGGGCACTAAGGTAGAACCCCCCGTGTTACCCTCCGGCGCATCTCCGTCACATACCAGCCATCCTGGCTTTCGGAACAGCCATACCTCCTCCCACACAGCCCTGGGTCTCTCAAGCCCTTGGGTTCTTCCTCGATCCGCTATAGACACACTACGGAGCACACTGCCGCTACCGTTGATTTCACTTCCCCTGCTGGAGTCGGCTCTGGCGCGCCCCTACATTAACTACAACGGCCCCCCCTCCCCCCATTTCCTGCGTCGTTCATCATCTCCATCCACGGGACATTCATTTCACCTTGCACCACACTCGCCCGCCCGCGCCCGCTGCGACAAGCTGTCGCACTCCTTACGACGCCATCCTCATTGCGCATTTTGGCTGTCGTCTTGCTAATTCCGCATTGCTTCGTGGCATCTCAGTTATTCTTCTCTTGCAACCATACTCGACAATTTTCAACTCCCTATTTGGATTCTCATCGATCCTCTGACTAGACCCGACGCGCGCGACTTGATCCGCGCACTTTCTCGCCCCTTGCTTGTCACCTCAATCCAGATTTGCGCCAAGTCACGATCGCGTCTCAGTACTGGCATCCATACTAGCACTCGATCGCCGCTTGCATCTCTCGCTAATGTCGACGCTGACCCGTCTCGAACCTCTCGAACCGTGTTGCGACAACAAAAGCGACTGCGACTGCGACTACGACCGCGATCGCGACCAATCCCCATCTAATATATCTCCACGATCGTCGCATCCGCTTGACCCCAGATCCTCCACCACTAGCGAATTAGAGTCTGTTCCAGCGCATGCAACCGCATATCGGGCGATGACAGATCTATCCGTTGCGACAACAGCTGCGTCTCCAACGACCAGCCAGCCCAGCCGAGCGACTCCCTTCTCAGCAGCCTACCCATCCGCGAACACCCCCGCCGATTCTGCCATGACTCTGGCCTCGTCATTCGGCCTGTCTAGCAGCGCTGGACAGTCGACAACCTTGAGCTACTTCCAGTCTGTGGCACCGCCGTCATTCTATGGATCCAGTATGCGCGACGCGCCGAGATCTGGGAGCGCCCACTTCCCTCGCCCGACCTCGCCCTTGTATCCCATCTTGATCCGCCGCTTGCCCCTCAATACCACCAAGGACTCGGTGCGACTTATGGCTGTCTTCTCCCAACAACTAGTAGATATCGAGCTACTCCCCCACGACCAGTCCAAGGATCCTGGCTTCACCTCAGCAGTCTTGCAATTCCGATCCGCAGGGGGTGCGTACGAAGCGCAGAAGATGCTACATGGGCGCACAATCGCCGACGATGCCGAGTTGATCGTTGAGCTTTTGCCCTCTAATAGCCCAGGACCTTCGCGACAATATACCGAGACGGCCTCAAGTGCCTCGAGTTTGACGCCATCTGCTACCCCATCCTCTTCAACGTCCGGGCCTAGACAAATTTCGCGCATGAACGGTGTCTTTTCCCCAGTCGAGACCCTCCCACCTCCGCCGAATGGCATATATACTGGGCACGAACTGCCAAACCCAGACACGAGCATCGTTTACCAGAATCTCTTCTCTCCCCAATCGCCAATCGGCAACCACGTTACGGAGCGCGGCCGGATATCAGGAAAGACGCTAATTGCAAACGATTCTGGTGACGACGAGGACACAAACGTTATCTTGAAGGACCCCATTGCTTACGCCGAGTACACTGATGGGCCAAGGAGAAAAACAGACCCAGCCATTCCTGTCCAAGCCATGAGTGCACTTTCGATCAACACCAAAAACACGACACCATCGGGACCATCGTCACTACCGCCGCATATGGGTGTCATGTCACCACAGTCGTTCCAAACCATGAGCCCGCCTCAGCATAGGCCACACTTCCCACCGGTCAATCCCGCCGATCAGAACCCCCCTTGCAATACTCTTTACGTTGGCAACCTCCCTGTCGACACCTCAGAAGAAGAGCTTAAGGCACTCTTCATCAAGCAACGTGGATACAAACGTCTCTGTTTCCGCACCAAGTCGAACGGACCCATGTGTTTCGTCGAGTTTGAAGAGGTATCGTTCGCCACAAAAGCGCTGCACGATCTGTATGGGCACCCGCTCCACAACAGCGTCAAGGGTGGAATTCGATTGAGCTTTTCCAAAAACCCTCTCGGTGTGCGATCAAACCCGAATCCGAATCACGCGAATGGTGGCGCACTAGGGGGAATGAACGCAGTCATGTCTGCTTCGGTCAACGGCTTCGCAGGAGCTCACAGGCCTCCTCCAGGACTTGCTGCTCCCCCTGGCCTAGGGGGCGGCCGTCAACAGCATTATGGGCCAGGGGGTTCACAGGGGGGGGCCCAAGGTGCAGGATTCCCAAACTCGGGCAATTTCAACCGGAATGCCAACATGTATGCGTACAACGGTCATGTTGGCGGACAGCCCCAGATGTACTCGTACAATGGCCATGTTGGTATCGAGTCCGGCGGCATGAACCATGTCAACGGAGTCAGCCCGATGTATGCATACAACGGCTATGAGCCCAGAGCCGTGAACGGAGGCAACTCGATGTATGGGTACAACGGCCACTCCAGCCCAGATCTCAGCAACCTCAACGCCGTCAACGGTACCAACTCGATCTATGGGTTTGGCAACGGTCAAACTGGCGCCGACCCCAGCGACATGAGCCTACTCAATGGCGTCAACGCTGTGAACGGCTCAAAGTCGGCCATGCTGGCCAAAATGTCGCATCCCTTCAACTCGAGAAGGTAGGAGCGGCTGTTTTATGCGTGATAAAGCACCCTATGCTTATTTCACCCCTTGTTTTCTTTTCGACATTCACGATTCACCATGGTACGGAGTATTATTTTGCATGTTTGTGTGTTATTTTTACATTTGAATGATTCCCCTTCAGCGTTACTTTTGGATTGGTTTGGCCAAGACCAAGCCGGACTGCTCTCGGTCTCTCTGCATTATTCATAAATGGCGTTTTCTCTTGGTTTATCATGGATACATCGGATTTGAAGCTTCCTGGCGTTTTCTGTCACTATCGAGCAAGGCGCACTGGCAGTTGGGCGTCTAATTCTGGCGCCATCGGTCTCGCCTACAGCAGAAGTACGACACATTCCGTTATTGCGAGAGACTGGACGCTCGGCTTGGGATTCGTCGTGGGGGTCGGCTACACATGTTCATTTGGTTGGGCTCGGTGCTTGCGGCAGGCAAAAGGGATGCATAGAAGCCTGAGCTCGCCACCTGCTAGAGTTACGCATCCGGTTCTATTCATTGGAGTTCTTTCGAATTGCATTTGTCTTTGGCATGGGCATTGGGGGAAAGATCCAAAAACCAAAAATCGACGGGGGAAAAGCGTACTCGTCTCACAGCACACACAACAAACTACGGCGTGGAAGAAGAGGTATGAGGAGGGAGGGGCTGGATTGCCCCGAACTCGTCTCACTTGGTCAAAGATCGGAGTTTTCTGGCATGATACGGAAATGGTGGAACTGGCAGAGCATGGGAAGAAATGGGAGCGGCCGTCCCGCGTCATTTGCATTCAAGGGAGGTAACGGTCATGGGAACGAACGAATACACGAGAACATGGATTCAGCTCAACACACAAGCCCCGACAATCATGGGGGACCCAAGCAGGTCGCATCTATACGGAGCAGGCTTTCCTTTCATTCCTGGGCAACCAGCACCGGATGGCGTTGGATCATTCTCTTGAGAGATGTTGCAGGCATGATTTATGCATGCATTATGGGACAATGAAAGGCAAGGGTTGGGTGCTGCCAGGTTCATGACACCTTTGGAAGAAACAAGACGGGATGGGATGGGCTGGGATTGGACTCGGATTGGATGATATGGGTGTTTGTTTGGCAGCGCAAGAAGGTTATGCAGATTATGGCGTTTCTCTTTCTCAATCTGTCTTGTCTTGCACATTGCTGCGGTGGGTTGCTTTGGTTTTGTTCACCTTGACTTTGAAGGGGCTTCCCCTCGACTTGAGCGATGTCCGGGGGCGTTGAAAGCCTACCATGACATGGATCCCTCCTCGAAGTCATTTCTTCTCACATCGGTTACGGCTTTGGTTTCACTTATATAGAGCTATTGCATTGGTAGGCAGATGTGACTACTTAGTCTCCATCACCCGCCCAAGTAGCAGACATCAAAGGAAGCATTGTTTTTGGTATAAAGCTGATATCCCCTACCCGTGAAATGCTTACATCCCATAAGATGTCTACCCCAAGGTTGGATAGGTCTGATAGTCTTGGTTTGTTGAACAAACTCATCTCTAACACGGATATATCAGCCCCCCCTCCGCAACGGTCTCCCCGCTTGGCAAAGGGATGAATGCAAGTTGACCTTTCGAGCCTTGAGTAGCCTTGGCAGTCGGGTTATTGAACCAGGTCTAAGTGGCAGGGCGGCAAGCAGGGCTCTGGCTATTGTCGAGGACGTCGGAGTAGGGTGCCAGTGATATCTGAGGCGTCGGGCACGTCGGTCAGGTGCATGTTTATGCATCCATAACTACTCGGAGATGCAGACAGCTCCTTTTGTAAAGACGGGTTGCAGTGTATTTCAAGTATCAGCGATTGGCTTGAAACTCGTTTGCAAGGATGATATGATAGAGTAGCAATTCCCAACAGAGCGTTCTGAAGCCGATGATATCCTCGGAGGAATATGCAAGTGGTGAATGCATCAAGTCATGTCGGCGACATCATGTGCATGTCTGTCAGCATCACCGGTGAGCCTCTTGGACGGTGGACTACAGCATGAAACGGTAAAAAGAGCTGGCAGGGTAGCATTGGGTGGCTTGACACCTCGCCCATCTAATCTGGTGCCTCGGGTCGTGGCACAAGAATGCATCGCATCGGGGCGCGTCGAGCCGAAGCGCTTGTGCCACGCACCGTTCCTTCACATTCCGGAAACCGGTGACGGGCAGAGGTGGTTACACGGCTTTCAGAGGCAGCTAGCTATACCCAGGTTCGCGGGCCGAGCCTGGGGTGGGCGGAGGGTGGGATGGACAGGGAGGGGGGGACTTTGATGATGCCAGTCATGGTGTTGTGCGACGACGGGGGCGAAGGGAATGAGGCAGGCATGTCATGTGGGATGCCGCCAAGTGGTGGGCGCCTTCAGGGGAGGGTGTGTTGCGAGGGCTTCACAGGGGTTGTGATGCAGGGGTGGTGATTTCTAGGTTGAGAGAGATGCATCGGAGGAGTGGCTGTTGGAGGTTTGGTCTCGTTGTGATGAAGGTGTAGTTTGTGATTCGACTTTACTCTTTTGTTGAGCTTGGTGGGATCATACGTTTTGAACAAGAGAGAAATCCGAGG
This sequence comes from Ascodesmis sphaerospora, assembly GCA_027569015.1. Lineage (NCBI taxonomy): Eukaryota > Fungi > Ascomycota > Pezizomycetes > Pezizales > Ascodesmidaceae > Ascodesmis > Ascodesmis sphaerospora. Next base: position 669,151 of record JAPPUR010000015.1, on the reverse strand, counting down.
GTAGGTTATCATGGGGGAAATCTCATGCAGCTGGGTATCACATATGATGGTGTTGTTGGCCCGTAGTATCCGGTACCGGAACGAACGATCCGTCTGCGACGGTAGCAGCAGGCGTAGGTAGACACATGGGGTATCCAAGGAACTGGGTTTGATTATCCGATAGACTCTTTGGGGAGGGGGGGGGGGGGACACTGGCTAGATATCCTGGTCGTCCATCAGACCGTCATTCGCCCAGCCCATGGTCATGGTCGCCCACAGGTCATGGAACACAGCCTGCTGTCCTTCCTGCTGGCTCTGCTGCTGAGGCGGGAGCGGTGGCATCACTGAGCTCATGTCGAACCCCGTATCCCACGCTGAAATGTACGGCTCCATGCTGCGGTCAAACATTGGACACCCCTGCGGGCCGGGTCCCTTCCCGTGCGAGGAGGCCGTCATGTTGAGCATGGCGACTCGTCGGTCGTACTTTTCCTTGAGGACACGCAAGACGACGCGTCCCGCAGAGAGGACGTCGACCCTTGTGCTCACGGGCGTCAGGTCAGAGCCGTCACACATGGTTTCGAGGAAGGCCTCGAAGCGTAGCTCTTGGCGCGCCCAGGCGTGATCCCAGTCTTTAACCTCGGACATGGGGAACGAGAGACGGACAGCTAGTATGACGGAGAGCACAAATTTCGTCCAGTCGACGCTGGTGAAGGACATGAAGCCTGACTGTCCCAGGTCGGTGAGGTAGTCGAACAAGGCACGCAGGTTGGTGACGCAGCTGCGGAGGCGGGACGCAGGAGGGTGAACGAGACCCGGGGGAGCGATCTTGCGGGTTAAGTAGAAGACGGCACCACCTTGGAGAAAAACATCGAAGAAGAGGTCCGCTAACCTTACGGGTGCTGAAACGTATAAGTTTGGGCTGGATATAGGGGTAGAGGTGCTTACCTGACCGGGCTATATGAGGCAGCATGGCCTCTTTCAGTTCCCTATGCTGAGCTTCGAGTCCCAACAAAAGCAACTGAACCTGCTGAGCCGACTGCGCATTATTATCGCGAATCGATTTATTGGCCGTGTTGGTCGCGCTCGCCAACCTCGCAAGATAACACAGCGCAAGATCCCCATCAGCCTCTGCGCACCGCTGCAGCAGATCGCAGCAGGTAGCCGTCCAGGGCGTCCAGGGGCAAGCCAGCAGGTCCATCCTCTTCCACGCCGTCATGTAGCTGGGATGGTAAGCAACGAGGGGCCGCGTGTGTGGGTGGCCGAGGACGTACTTTGACACGGCGTAGTAGTAGCCCAGGTATGCGCGCAGACGGTCGAGCTGCGTTGTGGTCATGGCGCCAGGCGGCGTTGTGATGAGCTCTGGGGATTCTTCCTCCAAGTCGAGGTCATGGACGAGGTCGCCGGCCATTCGGTAGTATTGGAAGGCTTGTTTGTTCTTGGGGCGGAGGTGGAAGGGGTACCTGGACTGTTGAGTCTTGCATTACTCTGTGACCTGGAGAACACTTACCAGGCGCAGTAGATGAGAATGCCCTGAAGGAGTTCCATGCTTCTCTCTCCACCGGCGACAAACTTTAGACCTAGAACTTTTCGAAACTCCTCGTCGTATAGAGTATGTCCTTGCAGTGTCCTCGATCCAGATGCCGCTGAGAGGATAGCCAGCAGAACAAACGGTCGAGAAGCGGCAAGACTTGATACTGTCTCTTCGGGCTTGAGAGAAACCACAGGATAGTGCACCAACATGCCACGAAACGAAGCCAGTAGGGATGCCGCCGAGTCGAGGTTGAACTGGGGCTTTGCGTGCAGTGACTGAATAGAGTGCGTGTTATTAGACGAGCCCGGCGTCGGGAATCCTGTAGGCGGCGAATCTGGGATACTGAAGGCATCCGACTCTTGATCCGATGGAAACATGGAATCTATCATTTGAGAGTGTGAGTCGCGCAGGGCGTCAAAGTTCTCGTCAACTTCTGGTAACGAGGGGACATCAAAGTCGATGGTGAATGTCTTTGAGGGAGCTGGTGGCGGAGGAGGTTGAGGTTGCGATTGATGGCCATCGACGACGCTGAAGACCATTAAGATGAATTCCCGAGTCTTTGAAATTGGTGATGGGCCTACAATTTTGTTCTCCTCCGCCGCGTGCGAGGTCCTGTTCGTGATATGCATTCCTTCTTGGACTCGAGGCATCTACCATCCATCAATTGAAGTCCTCAGCAAGACACCTCGGCGGAGACCTACTTGCGACAGACTCCTGGCTGCTCACTCGGTTGGCACTTTATCTTTGTTACGCGACACGCCTCGCAAGCCGTAGAGATCCTCTTGCGCGCGGGGGTAGCACCGCCAGCGGTGGCAGGAGATTCGCTCTCCATGACTTAAAGGCACGGAGGTAATGGCTACAGCGGACAATTGGTCAGGTCAGCTCTGTGTCGTGAAGAAGAGAGGGTAAGCACGCGGAGAGGTTCTATCTCCTCTTGATGAATGCGACAAGATGGAAAAAAGACTCCGAAGTGCTGATGACGGAGGTTTTGCGGGCAAGGGCCGGCGTAAAGAGGAGCCGAACGGAGCCTCAATCGCCGAAGACGATCGGATATAGACGGCTCCACAACCACATGCTTTCCGGCATGACCCACCAACCCCGTGAGCATATATTCAACTTCACTTGGCATCTAGAGGCTATCAGAGTTGACTTTCATCAGTCCTTTGAAAGTGTTGTATTTGTTCCCAGTCTAGCATCTATTCGGCCAACATTGACACAAAAACCAGATCATTCGGCCAGCGAAATCTTCAACCCTGGATTACTCTCCTTCAACCTCTTCTCCAATAGCTCCGACAGCGACTCCGCCAGCTTCTTGACCTCGTATACAGCCGTCTTTCCGTGCTTATCTTCCATGTGTCGAGGCAGGTTCATTGCAGCGCACCGCTCCGTACAGAACAGCGAGACCTCCTTCTGCTCGACACAGTCCTTACAAACAACCGCCTGATATTCCCCGTCCGACATCTCAGTATCCTCGTCGTAGTATTGTGCACACCTTTCTCCCGCCTCACAGTCGTGTTCCTTCTCAATATGTTCCTCCTACTGTGGTCAGCATCTTCCAGTACATGCAGACTTGACAACTTACGTGTCCCTTGTTAAAACACTCCTCTGAGCAATACACTGTCAGCCTCTTCTGTCCACTCAGATGTGTCACGGCTTGACACAGTGAGCACGAGAGGACGTTCTTCTGATCCGCCGCTCCGCCGCACACTGCACACGGCGGAAGGTCGTAAAGCTCCTCCGCCACAACGGGGGTCTGACTCGCTTGGGCCCTAGCCATGTTCTGCTTATGTTCAAAAGCCGTCTTGGCCCTTCGTAGCTCATCTAGCCGTCTCCTATGGCTATCCCGCTGTGGCTGCGAGCTGAGAGTCGCCTTGCGGTCCTGCGAGATGCGGTCGATGACCTCCTCAATGGTCATCGACTCACTCGACTCGTACGCGTCAAGGTACTTTTGCGCATGCTCGAGCAACGCCCCAGTCAATCGGTCTTTGAAGAACCATGCGATGTAGCGCTGTTTGAGATCTGCCCCGTAGTTCTTGTCCTCCTCGACCTTGAGAGTGAGGTTGTCCACTTCGGAAGACCATCCTCCAAACTTGCCAACGCCCTCCCAGATCCTCTCGATAAGCTCTTCGCGCGACCTGTCCGGGTCATCCAGCATGGCCCTCAACTCATCCTGGTCGGCGCCGCTGTCGGCAGCGGACAGAAACTGAGGATACATACGGAGCACCCATCGATACCAGGCCTCCTTCTCCGCCTCGATTCTATCCTCAATGGACCTGAGGTCGATCTTGTGGTCCTTGACGTCAGTGAAGAGGGTGTCCAGCTCATTAAGGAACGCCGTTCGCTGCGTGAACCACTCTCTGCCCTCGGCTTCGCAGTACCGAGCGCGCATACGATCCAGGGTCTTTGGAAAGCACTTTTCACAATCCACCACGTGTCGCTGGCCGCATTCTGTCAGGCAGGCCTTCTTGATGGCGTCGACATCGTCGGCGCATCTCTTGCGCTGTATCCGGGCTGCACTGAGCTCGGTCCAGTGCTCCGGTAGGGCAATCTTGCCAGTTGCCACCATTTCGCTCGTGGGAGCAGTTATCTTGGAGGATTCCGATAAGCGTGTCTCAAGTCCTTTAACAATGTGAGTGGTTGTCTTGTGATGCTGCGTTCGTGGCTTGAAGGGGCTGGGAGAATGCTAGGGTGTTATGCGCCGGTCCGTAGTGCAAAGAGAAGAGAGAGAAAAGAGAAGCAATTAGGTCTTTAAATAGTGAGAATAAAAAGGTTCACTTTGTTAAGTTTACAATCAGCGTTGGGGGTATCTTTGGTGTCATGTGTAGGAGAATGAATAAGAGTGAGTGAGTGGATGAACGCGATGCACTGAGTGAGAGCTGGATTAGCCGAGATTTAAGCGCCACGCTCCCGGGTAGCCGAGAAGTTAAACTTGCTCGATGCCCTCACAATTCAAGCATAATATATGTCCGTTGAGAGTCAGTATGGGATTAGATTTTACTCTGGACCAATGTCACATCCATTCTACATGAGATTGATTTCCACATTGTTAACCTCGACTCGACGAAAACTCAACATCGGGCATAGAAGGCGATCAGGTATTATCGTTCTTCAGCAAGTACCTATCTTTACTCAGATACCCAACATGCACGACCATCATATCAGAAATCATCACCGTCGCAGCCATCTGTGAAAGCATGCGCTGCAAACACCACCTTGTTGTTCCTGAATCACCGAAAGTTGACAAGACCGGGTGTATTGAACGTTGCCAGCCACTCGTGTCCGAACCGATTAGGCCCGTCAAAGCTCAAACTCGAAGTCCGTAACGCCCTCGCCCAGACAGTCCTTGATGTTCGGGAGGAGGGTCTTCTTCCTATGGTCCCAGCTAGAGAAGCCAGCGCCTGGAGGTCTCGGCCAGCATCAGCTCGTTCCTTGGGGAAGTGCCTGCAACTAACCATAAATTGTATAGTCGCTGTACCAAAAGTGGCTGTTCCCACTGCAGGCTCCTCAAGGTTCCGGGGTCGATCTTCCGCTTGTTGTCGAGCTGGTACTCGTACTGGCCGCGCTGCCAACTGCCGCCGCGCTTCCAGCTCAGTAAGTTATCGTCATCCACGTTGTCGCACTCGTGTATGATGCGCTTGAATGAGCTGAGGCATTCGTTCTTTTTATACTTTTGGCGTCGCCTGTCAGAGATATGGTGTACTTGCGTTCCTCTGTTCACCCTGCCCGGCTGGTGTTGGGCTCTACTTCTTTGCAAAAGTTCTGGTAGGTCTCAACAACATGTTCCATGGTGGCATATCCTTTATCACCATCATCAGACTGGCACTTGAACTCATCCACGAGTGGGCACCCACCACCATCCACACCGAGGACTCTAGTACGAGCCTCCATCGTTGCAGGGAGGCAGAAGGAGTCGATGATAAGATGGCCAAACTGGTTCTGGTGGAAGATCTTGCCAAAAGAGTCAGGCATGCCCATGTTGAGATCCTCGCTTATATCCTCGCCCTCGATCGCCTCGAGGTCCTTTCTTCGTGAGGGGGTCATCTCCTAGGCAGTCGGACACCTCGGGAGCCCTACGGTCGAGCTTGTGGAGGATATGATCAGAAAATTCTCTTACCTAAATACCTGTATAATCGCCCTTCCGTCATCATGCTACGGTGCAGAGAAGCGGCATGCGCTGGACAATGGGGATAGGGTGCTTGAGCAGCGCCCCACAAAGCTGAGCGTCTCTGGCGCGTGCTTCGAAATGCGCCGACCTTGAATGGCTATTGGATCCAGATTAATCACTGAGATATGGGCGCTCCTTACTGGTTCGAGAATGCCATAGGATCATATGAACCGCTTGAAAGGGAGACGGAGCCAATGGATATCTTGTACACGCTGGATGGTTGTTCACCTTGGGGTGATAAAGGGGGCAGACTAATTAACCAGCACATGTAAGATCGCCACTTCTACTCGATCCCACTGCATCCTTGTCTATCTTCATCAAGTCGGGTTCGAAAACGCAGAGGAGATGCGAGCGGCCGGATCTGTTGTTCCAATGCAGTACCGGTATCCTAGGTAGAGGTCAGAGCAGTCTTGGCTCACACTCGGATTCCATTCTTAAAAGTCCCTTGGGGCCATCGTGTTAGCAAATATTTAGGAGGAAAAATAAGAGAAAGCACCCACTTGTTGCTGATTCCGGCTCCCCTGGCAATCTTTGTGCAATATTGGCCTTTTTGTAAGAGGTAGGATCGCTTGCATCCACCGATCATACAATCCTAGGCTTTGTCAGCGCAAGAATCGGGATGAGATTGAAATCTCTTCTTACCTCGCGGAGAAAAGGCGTAGACACGAGAGATGGGCAGCCTAAGCCAGGAGAGACCACAGCCAGAAGGCCGAATTGAAGTTGTGGTTTCGGTAGGATCGGGATGCTGAACGGTTGGTGCACTGGAGATCGAGGCAGCGCTTGAGGTTGGGTTGGGTGCTGGCGGGTACAAACCCGTAGAAGCATCTGCAATTACAGTGGCAACCTGCGTATGCTGAGGACTCGTTCCAATCTCGGTCACAGGACAGACAGTTGTGGACATGAGGATGGTCTCGGTGGTGAAGTGAGGACCATCTGGACAGTCGGACGTCTCCACTTCAGGTGCACAAGAGTAAAAAGTCAGCACGCGAGTGGTATAGACCGTTGAAGTAGTCCACCGCATCGGGGGATTGGTGTAGGAGACTGTAGACTTGGGGGCGCTGCGGTCTACAGTTGAAGTGCTCAACTGCGATGTGCCTTGTCTGGTAGACTTGGGTTGGAGGAGTGTAATCTGTAGCTGAAGCACTCGTCTCTTCGTTGTCGGCTGTACCATGATCATCCGTAGTGTGATCTGCCGTTAAAAGGCTTGAATGGGTCATATCTCCCTGACTGGACTCGGTAGACTTGAATGTTTGTATGTCTGTGGTTCCGGGGACCGAGGTTTCGCTATACTTTGCCATCGAGGCGCTGTCTGATGTTCCAACAGCGCTCTTAGTCTTTGTGATAAATGTGACGCCTGGCTCAAAGCTCGTCAGACTCTCAGAAGAAGTCGTGTACAGAAGGCGAGTCTGGGCTGCGGTTGTGCTCCCAGAGCCAACTGTGGTCGAATTCAGCCATGAGGTAAACGTAGGGGGTGCAGGAGCAGAAGTCGCATTGGTCTTATCGACCCTGCTTGCACCGTGTTGCACTCCCACGCAGACCCAGTATTTGATCTTGAGATTGTCACAGGTGTGCTTCTTGGCATCGCCAACGGCTGGATTCCATGCAAGGAACTGCTCTTCGGTAATCCCTATGTGTTTGATGATGCTATCGCACGTATCTTGCCTGTCAGTGCGCATCAGAATACCACTCAACGTAATTTCGAGGGTCGAGTACAACTTACTTGGTTACCTGCCACGTCCTATTGCAATTCTTGGCCATGCCTTTCTGTGTTTGGTCCTCCTTCGGGGCAGGAGTAGGAGAGGGCATGATCCCCGTTCTCGTGGTTGGAGAACCAGGTACTCCGACACAGTACCACTGATTCTCAACGATGCCCTTGGAGCATCTCTTACCCACGCTTGGATTCCACTTGACAAAGTCCTCGAGAGAAAACATGTAGAACATGAGCACGATGAGATCGCAGTCTTCATGAGGAGCCGCCTTGTACCAGGCTTTGCACTGTTTGATCTGCCCAGAACTGGATGGAAGGTTGGGGATCGAGTCTTGGCCGACTTCACCCAAGATCACATTGCCGGCCGGCTAACACGCGGGATCGGCCTTACTCAACTGGGAGGCGAGATCCAGGGTCTTCTGGGTGAATACTTCATCTTTCCCCAGACTGGAGTGGTCAGGATCCCAGACAGTCTCTCCTTCGGAGAAGCATCCTGCCTTCCTTGTGCCGCACTGGCCGCGTGGAATGCCCTGTATGGCCTCACGCCGCTCCGACCCGGCCAGACGGTCCTGCTTCAAGGCACTGGTGGTGTTTCGACTTTCGCACTGCAGATTGCCCATACTGCAGGGGCAAGGACCATTGTCACGTCTTCATCTGACGAGAAGCTGGAAAATGCCAAGCTGCTGGGCGCAACGCACGTTGTCAATTATAGGAAGACACCTGACTGGGCGGCGGAGGTAATGAAGATCACCAACGGCAAGGGAGTTGACTACATTATCGAGATTGACGCTTCAAGCATATCTTGATGCCATCGGGTTTAATGGACAGATCAACTGTATTGGTCATATCACTAACCCAGATCTGTTAGGGGCCGGCAAGGAGCTTCGAGGCCTGGACGCAGCGTTCCTCGCGCTTGACAGACTTTGCGTCGTTGGTGGTATAGTTGTTGGTTCTCGAGAGCAGCTTCAAGACATGTTGGCTTGCTTCGAGGCCAAGTCAATCTGGCCTGTCATTGACCGGGTCTTTTCGTTCGAGGAGAGCAGAGCGGCGTACGACTACCTCTGGAGCTCAACCCATACGGGTAAGGTTGTCATCCGCATCCCATAGATAGAATAGCAAGATGGGCAATAATCGAGAAAGCTCGTTATAAATGGGCTAAGCTTGACTGTCGGAATATTCATGAGTGCAAACATGGCTAATGGAACAAGCTGGGTGCAATTAGACGCCAAAAAGTCCCTTGTCGCCACACCTCGCTGGTCTTGAATCTACCTCCACACTCAGTCACACCTCAAACGATCTACAACGACTCATCCAAATCCAACATGCCAGAGAAAGCAGTGCAAAGGAGGAAAGGCTCCAAGCATGACAAGACAGGATGCTTAACCTGTAGATACAGGTTAGTATATAGCCCCAAGCTACCCTTCTTTTTCAGGCCATCCTCTACCGGGTAGAGTTTCGGCATCATCTCTAGTACTGAACACAAGCTAACGTGGCAACCAGGCGAAAGAAATGCGTAGAAAACACGTTCCCAGTATGCGGGACATGCATTAGGCTTAATCTCGAGTGTATCCGGGACCCGATCCGTGGCACTGTGCCTCCTTCTCGGCGTTCCGTGACGGAAGCAAGTGGAACAGCAGAGGAGACTCTTCCTCAGCCAGTTCCCGAGTCGACGTCCTTGGCGAGGCCATTGGCTTGCTTACCACTCCAGACGGAATCACTCAGGAGACGTCACACTATGAACCACTACATCAAAGTTCTTTCTGAGCTTTGACGGTTAGCAAACACAATAACTCGTTTCTCTCTGGTAAGAACCATTATATCCACCATTCCGATACTCGTTGCTCACTCAGCTCAAGACTTTCTACAAATGGCCATAGAGTCACCAGCGCTTGCCGAAGCTTTGATCGCCTACGCCTCGGGCTATGTATGAGCTCCTAAACCACTTTCTTGACCCTCCCCCTCTAATCACCAGTCGAGAGTTTATCGTGCATATGCAAGTAATACTTAGAATTGTGGATGGGAACATGCCAGGGCCGGAGACTGGGACCGTGGAGGACTGCCATTACCATCAGTTGTTGATATCTGGGCATTGGCAAGAGTCGCCTTATTGATCATGAGACAGGGTGAGTCAAGACACATACAACATGTAACAAGCTTACCTCTGAGCTTAGAGCAATGCCTCAAGCGACGCGAGTGACCTCAAATTGTTGGCTTTTGAGTGGAAAGCAGGATATCGCATTCATACTTGAGGAGTCCGAGTAGTCTGGGGATCTGATTGAGTTCTTTGATCGCCTAGCTTTGTGTACGTATAGGAACGTGGGCATACGGGATTTAATCTCCTTGAAGTCGAGTTGGCTCGCGATGTGATCGCCTGCCTTCGTCTGAGAGGTTGACGGGCTGGATGGACAGTGATTGGAGACCAGGTGGAGTACTGACAGGGAGTTCTCTTACAAGAGGTGATGTAAGCAAGCTTTTGCTCAATACTTTAATTCAAGGAGCCCCCCACGAGATGGCTAGGGAGTTGCTGATAAACCTGCTGTGTAAGGGCTGGGGTTGACTTAATCCATACTCGAGAGATGTGGCGATGTACCAAACACTATAAATCATCTGTCCCAAGTATCGTCAAGGACCGGAGAGAAGGTATCGGTCATATTGGATTAGCGACATCACATATTTTATATCTCAGTGTGACAACGGAGCATGTCGAAGGAGCTTATGCGTCTCAATACAAACGGGCAAATATCTTGCAAAGACACCAAGAACACTCTGTGTCGCCCTAGAAGTTTCTCTCTTATGCTGAGAGAAGGTTATGTAACAAGACCGAGAGATTCCTACAGCAGTTGCCGACGCACAGACTTGGTGGCAGATGAGATAGTTGAGCTGGTGCGTTTCAAATGTGCGCCTTACGATGATCGGGAGCGGCGGCATCTCAGAGACGCTTTCATCGACAGCCCGAGACCGTTGAGTACTCGGGAGTCTATGCCGTCGAATTTGATATGCCGGGCTGAGCTTGAAACCCGAGCTCCCGTGCGGGTGAGGAAAAACGAAGCAAAGCCTCCCCGATGCTTCCGCTGAATGACGTTGCTCACGGAGAACTTGCCTGTCACAGAAGTACCATGTATGTTTTCTAGACTTTTCATCAAAATATTGGTGATTTCATATTCGGTACCATGTCACTGTCTAGGAGAAGTTCTCTCCTCTGGCAATATTGAAGTCAAGTCTTGGCAATGTGAGGCCATTGGCGAGGGAAGATTTAGAGATCGATGCGCCAACAGCACTACTTGAAGATCATGGCCAAAATAGGTTCATGAACTGTAAGGTGAGAGGCCTCGCACTTCCTTCTACGCCCTGGGAGTGCGTATGCGGCACCAGCAGGTTTTGATTATCTCCTTTGGGTTCTTCATCGGCTGACAAGATGGCGAAGGTCTCGCCACACTGCGTAAGTCATCGTATGCCAGGCGCATCCAGTGCCTGATTGCGCATTCGGATGTGGCAAGTACTTATAGATGTGTTTGATCAACAGTAGAAGACAGCTATTTGACGTTTCAAGTGCCCCGTCTGGTTGCACAGCATAAGATGAATATGCGTCTCATCTTTTAAGCATGGTTGCCGTGGCGCCTGAAACCGAGGGCATGAGCCTTGAGACAGCTTGTAAGCGCTGAGCTAAGATTTATTCATGGCTGAGGCAGCCCGTGGCTGGTGGCTGGGGATGATGGTGCGTAAAATAACCGAGCACTTTTAGGCGAAAGAGATGGTAAGGTCAGATATTTAATTTCGACAACAGTTCCTGGGATCCGAATACGCAGCCTGTCGACGCTTTGGCCATCCACTCACCTCTGTCCTAAAAAGGGTAGAAGTTGGCACCTGAGGCATCACATGGGACCGTCATCAGCCGGTTCTTTTACCAGCCTCGCAACAGGGCCTTGGCGTGGAGGGTACATGTTCTTGTGGTCATGGTGAAGGCAGGCTGCGGCAGAGTAGAAGCAAGGGGACGGCCCCTTTTTGGCTAGAGTTCGCTCCCTGCGCATGGCTTTTATTGATAGTTGGTCAAAGAAGCAGAAGTAGAACCAGAGACCAAACACCTTGAGCGTTTTCGTAAGCCTCTCGCCAAGAAAAAGATAGATGCCCACATGCACCCGAAGGACTACGACGCAAGGTACTTAAAGTCCGTAGGTGGTAGAGGTGGTCACCAGGCAGCCAATTCAGCCAATTCGAACTCAGCAAAGGCCCGGCCCCCCCGTTCAGTTCAGTTCAAGTTCCCGCCATCTCCGTGCGCTGCCCGCCCAGGCCTAGGCCTCGTCACCCTCTGCAGCGCCTCGCAACGCCCGCGCCCACTCCAAAAACAGCCCTGGAGCACTGCCCTTCAACCTGGTCGCCCGTACCTCCACTACCACCTACCCTACCTTACCTACGTAACTTGGGTCTAGGTACTTAGTAACCTTACTCGTTTCGCCTTGGCCAGCGCAACGTCTCACAATCAACTTCCCACCTCCAACCTCTCTACGCCAGCCTCTTCTCTCTCGCATACCATACCACACACGACTCCACGACCACGACCACGACCTCTATCTCCTCTGCATCGCCAATTTCTGCGTCGCTCCGATCGATACAACCTACCTATTTCCCCAGTAACCTCCCGACTACAGCCAAAATGCCTGAGCAGGAAGCCCCCTACGACCCCTACATCCCCAGCGGCCAGGCCGGCGCTCAACAGGGTGCTGGCGGCAATGCCAGGACGCAGGCCCTCCAAGCTGTAAGTTGATTCTGATGATTTTCCGCGATGCGCGGCGATGACCGTGTGTATGGATTGCGAGATCTGGCGACTTGTGACGATGATGACAGCCTGCCCCTTTCGGCGATGAGCGCCAATTGAACAAGTCGCAATCTGGTCGCTCTTTCAGCCTCGAACCGGTAGCTTCGCAGTTCTGGGCGATTCCATGTTCCCTGGAGCTTGGATTTCCCCAAGAAAAGTGTCGCCAGCTGGTTTACGAGTAGCTCAAGCCTGGATCGCTCGGCCTCTCGTGGATCCTTGCTTACGCCTGACGTCTCATCGAATGGAGCTCGGTCTCCAGATCCAGCGGCTCGCAGTGATCGGAATCGACTTCTCGCAATCCATCGCAGTCCGGGCTTGCGCCACCAGAATACTCATGTCTGTTCAATATGCTAATACATTTCATAGCAAATCGATGACACCGTCGGTGTGATGCGTGACAACATCAACAAGGTTTCCCAACGTGGCGAGCGACTCGATGCCCTGCAGGACAAGACCGACAACCTGGCCGTCTCGGCGCAAGGTTTCCGCCGGGGAGCCAACAGAGTCCGCAAGCAGATGTGGTGGAAGGACATGAAGATGCGCATGTGCCTGATTGTTGGTATCATCATCCTGCTGGTAGTTATTATTGTCCCTATTGGTAAGTTTTCTCACCTCTGAGAGATGCCTGATCAGATGCTAACCTTGAACAGTTGTGACCAAGGGTTGATTGGTACCTTGTCTGCTGCTTTGGGTACTTGGTCCTCACGATGCACACGCTGGGATATGACGACGTCGAATATCGCAAGCTACGACCATGGGAAATGGAACTTTTGGGCAACTGGCCATTACTGCAACGGAATATGATTTGAGCACGGTGGAGTTTGTTCGCGTTGGCCCCCCCGGTCATGTTATGCTGGCCGCTATTTGCTCCAAGGAGCTATACGCCGATGACGCACTCTCGGTGTTGTTCCTGGAGACGCCAGGCCGGGCTGGATGTATGATTGAGGTTAGGCGTTCCCGATTAATTGAGATGTATACCTTTCTGCTGGATCTTTGATTCATAGCATAGTTCTGTCTCTTTGTTGCGTGAGGGATCTTTTGAATGCAATGTCAGCTTGGTCCACAGATCCAGCAGGAACTTTGTCTTGGGGCCTTGATGGCTCTACTATTTGTAGCTAGAAGTCCGAAGTGGTCCCCTATGGAGTGTTCAACGCTTAGCAGGGTGGTATCAACTACCTCGTGGCAAGCCTGTCGAGGTCGAGACACGAATTCTGCGAGGCCGGCAACCGAGCTTCCGACGAACGAGACGCAAAGCTGAACCAGCAATTCCGCCGAAGGTGGAACCGGCATGCACATATCATGACGGGCCGGTGAAGGAGCAGCGAAGGAGAAGCCTCGGTGCCCGCTGGAGCGGCCAAGGGTCCCGGGCTGGCGTCATATCCAAGGTGGGTTCGGCGTTCCGTAGCCCTGAGACCATCTGCAGGTCGATAGATTGATAATGCCGGCTGATTGATAATGCCTCATCACGACCTGCCCTTGTTTTTTTTTTTTCCCTTTCTTTCCCTGTCTCAACCGGTAGTTGACACACTAGCTCGGCTACTCTCACGGTACGCGTGGGATGAATCTGGCACCATCATGAAATCCACGTCGACGACGTGGGTTGAGAGAGGGATCGGCGGGTGAAGGGAAGTGATGGTCCCTTGCCCAGACTTGAACCCCCAAATTTTAAAAAGCACAACGTGGGTAGGTATCACGAATGGTTACTCTCGTCCTGAATCTCTTGTCCGAGAGTGTCACGACTCAGATGTAGCCGGTTAAAGAAAAATTTTGTGTATCGTCGATCGAGTGGGAAACCTGCAATCAAGGCACCGGCAACTGGGGACTAGACCTCTTGGAAGCTAGACCGGCTCTCTTCCCGATAGAACCACTGTTGCATCCAATGTTCCCTCGGTGCAGTTTTCTGTGGATTCGGTACCTACTTGCCAGGATCTTGCTAGTGTGCTGCGAGCTGCTGTGCGAAGCGGTCTCGGGGAGGGGGGGCAAAACGTTGAGGGTGGAAGAAATACTTGGCCGATCGACTTGAGGTTTCGTAGAAATGGCTCATCGGCTGTAGCTTGTGACAGTGATAAGAAGAGAGAACCGTAAAAGAGAGAAGATACTAACAATTCATTGAGCATGTCACTATTCTCACTGGTATAAAAGTTTACTGAGGGTGGTTATCTACCTCAAAGTGGTATTCTTTCAGCTTGGTGGTCGCTTCTTGTGAGAGGGCCTACGTACCTTAGTAGGTACCTAGGCAAATGGTCCAAGAAAAAAGGCTGCCACTTCGCAAGTACTCTACCATTTGAATCCATAGACAGAAGGGTATCATAAAGGGCTCATGATGATAAACATAAGGTATTATATAGAATTTTAGAGTATATTTTATTTATTTTATATTTTTGTCTATTTATTTTACTCTGAATTGCGTTCCTATTGCTCGGCGGTGTTCTCAATGTGCCCCAGTACCTACATGCCCGGATGCCCTTTTTTTTTCTTCGACCCCGCCACTTGCCTACCTAGGTAGCTTTTTCTGCCCCCCCACCCCCAGACCTACCGACCTAGTCAGAGGCTCTCCCGTTCGCGGACCGTGCTTTAAAGAGTCACAACCTCCCCGTCCGATACCAATTCTCCCTCGACACACATCTGATCTCCCCCCTTTTACGATCACCGCCGAGTCAATTGGCTTCTATTACCCGAGGAAGATGTTGCCCGCCGGTTTTCGACGAGCTGCCCCCGCGGCACGTGCCGTCACTGCCCGTTTCGCTACCGCCCCCAGCATCATCGGCCTCACGAACCGACGAGCCCTCTCGACGAGCCGAGCACTCCTTACCCCTTTGCCTGGACGAGATAGAACCCGAGAGATTGTTGCGCAGACAGTGAGCAGCATTGGCAGCAAGCGTGAGGCTCAGCAGTACCTCAAGCTCTTCACCTCGGTCTCGTCTCAGAAGTTCGCCGTCATCAAGGTCGGTGGTGCCATACTCTCCGAACACCTTGACGAGCTGTGTCGATCGCTTTTGATTCTTTTTCAACTGGGCTTGCTCCCTTGCATAGTACATGGTGCAGGACCGCAATTGAATGAACTTCTGTTGGTGAGTCTCCCTACTGATAACCTCGCCGGGATGATAATTCAACTTAGTATGGGAGGAAGAGGGCCGGTGTCGAGCCCCAGTTCGAGGAGGGCATCCGAGTCACCGACGCCAAGACTCTGGGTGTTGCTCGCAAGCTCTTCCTTGAGGAGAACCTGAAGCTTATTGACCGCCTTGATGAGCTTGGTGTTGCTACTCGATCCATCAGCGGTGTCTTTATGGCCGATTACCTCGATAAAGACAAGTGGCAGTATGTTGGAAAGATCACCAAGGTCAATAAGGAGGCCATTGAGAAGTCCATTGAGGCTGGCTACATCCCCGTCCTTACCTCCATGGCCGAGTCTGAAGACGGGCACCTCCTTAACGTCAACGCTGACGTTGCTGCTGCTGAGCTTGCCCGTGCCCTGGAGCCCTTGAAGGTCGTGTATCTGTCTGAGAAGGGAGGTTTGTTTGACGGCGATGGCGAGAAGATCTCCGCCATAAACTTGGACGCCGAGTATGACCACCTCATGTCTCAGCCCTTCGTTCGCCACGGAACCCGACTCAAGATCAAGGAGATCAAGGCTCTGCTCGACACCCTTCCTCGCAGCTCCTCAGTTGCCATCATCCACCCCAGTGATCTACAGAAGGAGCTGTTCACCGACTCCGGTGCCGGTACCCTGATCCGCCGCGGTGACAAGATTCAGAAGGTCGAGTCTATCAGCGAGATCAGCGATCTTGCCAAGTTCAAGCAGACCTTGGTCCGTGACCGGGAGGGTCTTGATGCCGAGGCTACTGTTGACCGGTTCGTCGATCTCCTTGGTGAGAAGAAGTTCAGCGCCTACTACGATGATGGCATGCAGTGCTTAGCTGTTGTCTTTCCTGTCAGCGAGGAGCGACCTGTCGCCACTCTAGCTACCCTCAACATCACCAAGTCTGGTTGGTTGAGCAACATTGCGGAGAACGTCTTTACCGTCATCAAGAAGGACCACCCTAGCCTGGCCTGGACTGTCAGCGAGGAGGATGAGAACCTGACCTGGTTCTTCGAGAAGGCCGATGGAAGCTTCAACAAGAACGGAAGCGTCCTATTCTACTACGGATGTGATCTCCGCTCCGACGCCCTCGTCCCCGTCTACGACGACTTTGTCGCCCACGGCCGAGCCATGCTCGGCGACACCAACCTGGAGTCCCGGCTCCGGAGCGCCGCCCAGACTGCCAGCAAAGCTCTCAACGCCTCACAGGGCCGAACCTAAACTACATAGGTGGAGTGGTTTGTCAAGCCGACCCCCTGACTCCTTGTGAGCCGGACCCCTTTGAGGCCTATTAGCCGAGGGATAGGTCAGGATAAGGGTCATGGTTAGTGTGGGCTTAGGATAAGGGTCAGGGGTCTACTTGGCTGTATTCATCCTGAACTGGTCGGCCGGACGTCAGAGGGCCGGAAGTCAGAGAGGTTAGAAAGGTGAATTGTTCTTGGGAGTTATCCGGGGAGCGGATGGAATGGACGGCGCGCGCAAGGGCCAGAGTCAATAGTTAGAAGAAGCGGGTTTACTCTGCATTGAATCTATTTTTGTTCTTTTTCGCAACGTTCGAGTCTTCTCTTCTCTGAAGCAGTTGGGAGGATAAAGATGGATTCCACCCGCGATGATGTGAGATCAAGTTGATGAAACTCTTCGTTTCTATACTCATCTTGGTCTAAACGAGCCTTAAGAGCTTAAAAGCAAGATCAACAACAAAGTCAGAGTCGCTCTACCTGTCAGCAGGTCTCTTATCATAGGACTAACCAGTAGTTGCATTCTTCACAAACCATGATCAATACATATCGCAGGAGGTGGCCGCTGACCATCCAGGTCAGATGAATCGTGTAGCATGTCTTTGACAGGTTACGTTACTTGGCAACCCTTGTCCATCGTTGGCGGTGACTCCCAGTCGAGGTTGTTGATCATCGTCGCCCGCTTAGTGAGAGCACAAGTACCACGGATATCGGAACCAACATCTCACAATCCATGTGCGTTTCGCCGCCAGATACAGGGATATCAACTGTCAGTGCTACCCACATTCGCCAACCCCGACTCTTACAATTATCCCTAAGCCAAGTAATTTAGGTCATAAGCTGCGCTCTCACATGTATTTCTTACCAAGAAGTAGCTATGCCACGCTACATACCCCGCATCACGGATCACGGCAATTGCCATCTAGACAAACGCCAGCTTTTCATGCTTAAGCTGCCACAGTTTATTGCTTGATGTCAGTGGTGTATACCGGAGTCTAGACCCTCTCCTCCTGTCGCCCTAGTGACGCCCCGTGGCGGCAAGGTCATGGCTTGGGGAAGTACTGTAGGATAGACTGGCGCTGGAACATGGCCTGCCCAATTGGTGACCCCGATGATAGCCATCCTTGCTTGGATGACTGAAACTGTGGTTGCAGCCTCGGTGATGTGACAGCTGTCTGGTCCTGGCAAGTACGAGGCATAACTGCAGTCCTTGCCGTATATAGCTGCGAGGCGTGCCGCCGTGGTTCGAGGCTGGTAATCCTTGGCCCTCCTCCAAGCTTAGAGCATCTGATATCAACCGACGCCGCAGCCTCGCCGCCCAACATGTCCAACATATACAAAGAGCAGACATACTTGCTCTTAGTACAGCTCGGTTCACTGTACATCCTCTTGACACTCGTCGGGCACTTTGTGTTGCAACCCTCAGGCCTTCATGTCATCCCCATCACCATGCCACATCCCCTCTGGGTGGTCACGCTCCTGACGCCCGTGGTTCTGTATCTACGCTCCAAGTACTACTGGCTTCATTGGATGCGTGTTCACGATACCCAGCCTGCGCCCGTCTACCCCCACCGGGACCGGCTCCTCGGCATCGACTGGATCGTCGACATGTCAAAGGCCATCAGCTCATACTCGATTCTACAGTTCTGGGATGGGCTGTTCTCGAGCGTGGGCAACACCTACTGGGCGAAAAACGTCGGCGCGTGGATTCTCATGACGAACGAGCCTGAGAACGTCAAGGCGCTGCTGTCAGGGCAGTTCGAGACATGGCAGATCGCCGGCGTGAGGCAGAGAGCCCTGGTGCTCGCGCTGGGGCCAAAGGCCATCTTTTCTGTCAACGGTCACGCCTGGCATGATGCGAGGGCCATGATGCGACCGAGTTTTGTGAGGAATCAGATTGCCGACCTGGAGTGCACTGAGAGGCATGTTGAGGCATTCTTGGATAGGATACCCAGAGATGGCCAACCGGTAGACCTACAGGAGTTGCTGTACATGTTCACCATGGATATCTCGACTGACTTTATGTGAGTGTTTCTTGACCCAGCCATCCCCAACCCGTCTTTAACTAATCACCACGTTAGGTTTGGCTACTCAACCAACACCTTGTCGGATCCCTCCTTGGAAGCCCTCGACTTCACTCGTTCCTTCGACTATGCCCTCCTCTCCGCATCGCGTCGTGCCCGCTTAAGCTGGATTGTTTTGCTTGTGCCAGATAAAAAGCTCAACGAGGCTGCTGCAACCTGCAGGCGATTCATCGACCGCTACGTGAAGGAAGCACTTGCTTCAGGCAGGGAAAAGGAGAGACCTTATGTGTTTATGAACGAGATGTTCGCCTCAGGGGCTTCGCAGGAGTATGTCCGAGACCAGCTACTTGCCATGATTCTTGGTGGAAGAGACACCAGCGCCAGCACCATGAGCTCGTTATTCTGGATTTTGGCAAGGCGGCCAGACGTGGTCGAGAAGCTGAGGGCCGAGATTGCGGAACTGGACGGTCGAAAGCCGACTTGGGAAGAGATGAAGGAACTCAAGTACCTCAACATGGTGTTGAAGGAAGGTATGTCGAGAATTACCCCAACTTTGGCCCTAAGTAAGACGATACTGACCGGCTTTGCTCGACAGCTTTGAGATTATGGGCTCCTGTGTCAACAAACTCGAGGGAAGCTGTAAAAGACACAGTTCTTCCCAAGGGCGGTGGGCCAGATGGACAATCGCCCCTTTTTGTACCCAAAGGCACGACATGCCGGTGGTCGAGCTATAGTCTTCACCGACGTAAGGACATCTACGGCGAAGACGCAGAAGAGTTCAAACCCGAGAGATGGGAGACGCTCCGAGCAAAGTATAGTCCCCACTACCATTGTTGACAATGAACCAACGCTGACTTATAAACAGATGGGAGTATATCCCCTTTAGCGGCGGGCCTCGGATCTGCATCGGCCAGCAGTTTGCTCTAACACAAATGTCGTACTTGATAATTCGACTGTTCCAGACTTTCGAATCAATGGAGGCGGCGGATGATAAACCCATGCTGCAGAAAGTCAGCACAACAATCACTTTGGTCAATGGATGTTGGGTTCGGCTGACTCCAGCCCGGCCAAGCTGAGTCTCGCTTTTAGATCTCTTTGGACCTCCTGAAATTCAGGGTTCCCTTTTTAGAAAACCACGATAGATTGACAAGACTCAATGATCAGTTGGGAGCCAAATTGTGCTAGCAGTGTCAAGATGGATCTCGCAGTGCCCTGCCAGTTGCCAACAGCCGTCAAGCTTCACACCCGGTATCGCATATTTTCCATTGTTGTTGCCCTGGTAAATTAATTTTTTTTTTTCCGTTTCCTCAACTTGTTTGAAAACAGTACCGTCCATCATCTCGTTTGGCATTGCCCGTTTTGCTCGAGGTATCTCAACACCCTCAGTTAGCTTGCATAGCTTTCTCTTCTCACACTCTCATCATCCCTTCAATCACTCGATCTTTGCTGGATCTCTTTCTCGATATCAAATCATATCAACAACTCATCATCGCCGTCGTCATCAAGACTGATCATGATGGAGAACCGCGCCACCGCTGAAACTTCCGACGTTCCGGACATCGAGGCTCAGCCCGCGGGGCATCTGACTGGTCTGGAGATCGCCCTCATCACCGTGACTGTCGTCTGCTTCGTCCTTCTCATCTCAGCCGTCTTTATCTGCCGAGGCGTCGATCAGCGCCGTCGCATTGGCGGTCCGCTGACCCGACTTGAGGAGGGCAATGCGAAGAAGAAACGCCAGGCGCGTCAGAAGAGCGAAGGACAAGGCCAGGGCCAGGGCCAGCAGCCCGCCAAGGGTTGGTCTTTCGGAATCAAGCTTTTGGGTAAGTCCGCATGTTAGTCTGTGATCAAGGAGGAGTCGGCGCTGACGACGCTGGTGATAGATGTGATCAAGAGCAAGAAGATCAATGAGAACCCCCAGGGTCCCCCTGACAATGTTGTCGGCCAAGGAAGCGAGGACATCAACTTGATTCCGGTTCAAGCGGCAGCCAACTCGGCTACCCGCGTCTAAGCTGGGCATCCACCATTGTCGACCTCGTCTGGTCAAGGTCTTTGTCGGAACATGGGTTCAGAAGCAGGGCAACAAGAGGCCAGTGAGATATCGAGCATGGCGGCAGGGATCGACTGCAGGGCTTCAGTGGCGCTGGAGTTTCTTTCACCCAAAGGAGCTCTGTTGCACAGTTCAGGGAGTGATCGGCAGACGGACAAAGAAGCATCCACACTTCCGTGATCGGTTTAGGCGGTGCTGTAATGCTGCATGGCTGTCTGGGGTTCTAAAGTCAAGGTTGTTAAACCCGTGATTGAGTGAATTGCTTGATTGATCGTGTCTGACTGAATCTTGCCCCTATTTTGGGCTGATGCTTTGCGCTATTCCTATTTGAGATTTGCATATATCACGTGACCTTGCCTCATCTAATTCCGAGGTGCGTTTAAGCAAAACGCATTGCGAAATGCTCTACATATGCTCATGTACATGATCGCTTCGGTTCAACAGGTAGTGCACTGTGTGGATCGGGACACATTTCTGTCACAAGATTGGGTTTTAACGGGCCCTAAAAATAAGCCTTGCCGTTTTGCCTCCGTCCCGTACGGAAACCTCGCTCCTGAGAGATCAATTGAAACCTCCTTTGCGGAAGGTAGTTAGTCATCTTCATCAATTGACCTACTGTTGGACTTCTCGAAACCTCCTTTGCGGAGCTTTCTCTTTTAACCTCGAGACTGTGAGATCACTGTATCGATTATGCCCCAATGAGCGACAGCGAAGCCGGCGTGGGCGCGATATATGAGAGTCAACGTCATTTTGGATCGACTATTCGTATTATAGGCTCGACAGTTGGCGCGGTGCAGACAAAGACTATGTCCACAACAGCTCAGGCGCCACCAAGAGGAGGCTATCTGATGGTGATGCTTACCAGGAACCAGAACCTGGCAAGGCCAGGAGAGGGTTTCCTGGAGAGCAAATGGCCTCTGAGGCCGGTGCAGCATCCCAGCACGATTACACTCGACCCTTGAGAAGTCAAGATCTCTATGTTAGGCCCGAGTCCAGTCAACCTAGCGGTACGTTTAACGAAGCTGTGTCCCAGGATCCCAACGCGGCCGCTGAAGAGGGGGCCAGTGGCGGCGATGCCAATGAGGCGGAGGACGAGGACAACAGAACAGTGGTTGTATCTTCTCGGCGATCTACTCGGCGAAAGGAAGTGAGGATTCAGCGTCACGTATCGGGACGGAAGTATTACTTTGTGAATGCTGGTGGATCCAAAGTCGACACTACCAAGAGAGAGTGGAAGCGAGTCGAAGATGGGTATGAAGTTCAGGGCCAGAGGCATGTATACTTCGCAAGGGAGTTTCCGTAACCGCAATGATCGATGAGGGATAGTGTCCCTAGTCAGGAGGGAAGAACACTGTACGAACTTTTTGACATTTGTTGACCCCCCATGGAATAGCTTGATGCCAAGGGAGCAATGTGAGGTCACTTCGATGCTTCTAGATACCATGCAGATTCACTTGCCACTCTTATCCGACCACAGGCCGTTTCTTTTCTCAATACCCACCAGGCCCCTTCATCGTCGTTTGTCGAAGCTGGTCCAGTCTTGATAGAGATCAGAGCAGTCAACAAAAACAACGCAACAAAAGTTAGGCTGAAGACTTACCCCCAGGCTCCAATACACAAGGAAGATACTAGAAAGATCTATTTCGTAAACAAGAACCGTAGGGCCTTGGAGAACTATATTCGAAGTTGACCGCATCTACCACTCAGGGAGTAAAAGCGTCCCGGTCCTTCATCGTCAGCAAGCTCTCGGTTCAGGATAAGGTTAAGGCATCAGTGCATCTGACCCAGGGTACTGAGGGGAATGCCAATATAGAAAACTGAAGTCTATAATAACGTAACTTAATAGAAAAGGGCCGAAGCAAGGCTTGAGAGTTACGCAAGGCGAGATCAGGGGTTCGTAGCCACTTGTGCTGGGTCGACAAAACAAGGCATGTCAAGCCAATATCAGGCAATCAAACAGTGGCGACTTACAGATTGAGTAATTGATTCCCTCTGTTTGCGAGGTAATAAATGCCATGTTAAATCTGACCTCACGGTGTAAACAAAGAGTTAAGTTCTCCCCGCGCAAACGGGGGCAGAGATGAACACTTTGATCACAAACTTGTTCAATTGCTCGGCGTTTTTTCTCAAACGCGCGCCATCTCTACGCCATTATGATTTTTACCATATTATTACCCCGCAAATTTGGCGTTTGCCTTTGATTCACTGTTTCTCGCCTATCATTCTTTGCGTTGCCCTCGCAACACCTACCCAGCTCCAAGCCGTCACTGCAAACGCCTTTGGCGCCCCCCTCCAACATTCACTTCTCAATGAGGTAGCCAATCCGCCAAATTCAGGCGCAAAGTCAATTCACACAGTTGGAAGAAGTCTTCCTTCACTTTCCTTCTTCCTTTCTTTCAATCTCCACATCACATCAAAGCACATCACGAGGTAGGTTTCCCTCCTTCTTTCATCTACGGCTGCCTAGCCTGTTGACTCAAGAATCTAGACTCTATCACTCTCTCTGCCTTGGGTTCACCTTGGCTCCTCATCGAAAGGATGCCGGCATCCTACATTAACCTCGAGCAAGATGACGAGGTTTGCTTTCTCACCGAGAGGCCGTCCGGATCTGGTGGCCGCCAGCGGCGGGACTCCTCTTGCACCATCACCGACGAGTCACCACCAATTTTCGGAACGACGACTGAGGAAGTGATTGACCTCACAGCCGACTTGAGAGCCTCAGGCAACCATCTTCTCAATGACGACGAATTTGCACTTGAAAGAGTGCGGGTGGCCAACTACACCATCCAGCCTGGGACATTTCTCCAAGTCCACGAGTTCGACTCTGGAGACTATGTTGTCCAATTCGTCCTCGTCAAGATTGTAGCTCGGTGCACAACCTCCGGCGAAATCAAGATTCGCGGCATTCCTTTCACCAGACTTCGCTCGGCTTGGGGCAAGCTCCCCAGGAAGGCTCACGAGGTTTGCATGCTGCTCTACTACAACCAAGATGATCCAAGTGCATCTGAAGAGTTTGTCGATATCAGCCCATCCTCAGTCATCAAGCCTTATCCCCTTCTCACCACCAACGCCCTTTATCCCCGCTTCAACCGGACCACCTTCCACCCTGAGCACTCAGAGGCAAGACGCCGCCCAGAGAAACAGTCTACCCACTTGACCTGCCGTTAGAAGCTTCAGGTCTATTTCACCGGGCAGGGGAGCCGAAAGAGACAGACCGAGGAAGCATTTGTTCGCGTCCATGAGTCAGAAGTTCTCGATCCAAAGTATCGAATCTCTGAGGAAGTCCTCAGCAACCAATGGCGAGGCACCAGAGTCAAAGGAGGATCATGGGCACCAACCTTCAATTCCCAACAGGGCTGCATCAACCTTGACGACGACAGCGGAATCAAGCAAAACAAGGTTCAGGCCAAGGGCCAGAGGTACACTGTTTTCGACTCGTGTTCAGGCGCGGGCGGAGTCTCGCGAGGAGCTCTGATGGCGGGATTCAAAATCCAATACGCAATCGACAAAGCTCCAGAAGTTTGGGACACATACGAAACAAACTTCCCCGACACTCACCTCTTCAAGATGTCTCTTGATGAGTTTCTATCGTTCAACAATCAACACTTGCGTGTCGATGTCCTCCACTTCTCCCCTCCATGCCAGTTCTTCTCGCCTGCCCACACCCACGCGTCGGCCCAAGACGACGACAACATTTTTGCTCTCGGCGGCTGCAACCAGTTGCTCAAGAAAGTCAGACCGCGCATCATCACCGTCGAACAGACTTTTGGCCTCACTCATCACCGTCACGCCGAATACTTCTATTCCTTTCTCGCCGACTTCACGCAGCATGGCTACTCGGTGCGATGGAGAGTTATCAAACTCTGCACCTGGGGCGCAGCACAGGACCGAAAGCGTTTGATTCTCATTGCCGCCGCTCCAGGAGAGCGACTCCCACCTTTCCCTCAGCCCACCCATAGTTCGGAAGCTGATACCGGTTTGTTGCCCTACAACAGCATTGGCAAGGCCATTCGAGGCATTCGACCAGGCGATGATCTTCATGACCTTGACAACGTGAAGTATTACGAACCTCGAAGAGCTCCATACGACCCGAACCGCCTTGTTGGAACCATCACCACCCGTGGAGGCGACTTCTACTACCCAGACGGCACACGCAACCTAACCCTGCGCGAGTATGCGAGTCTTCAAGGTTTCCCCAAAACCCATCAATTCCTTGGAACCATGACATCCATCAAGAGACAGATTGGAAACGCCTTCCCTCCCAGCACGGTCCGCGTCCTCTACAAGCACATCGAGCAGTGGCTTCTGAAGGAAGACGGCATGCTACCCTACGACGACAGCCGAGATGCCATCCTCATCGACGATGACGACACCGATTCGACGACCAACCTGACCGATACTTCTGAAGATGAAGTTCACCGCTCACCGGAGATGATGGAAGCCAGCATGATGGCCGTGGACAGCAACGAAGGTGCTAGAACCGATTGGCGAGGTGGAAGTGCGGTCATCGACCTGACCTAATCCCCAATAACTCCCCTCAATTGGGATCACGGAGACGGAAAGCTACTGGCTTGACTTTTTTCCACGATGTTCGATGCGGTATCTCATCTGCATGTCAGTGTTTGGGAGGCCCATTCTAGGCTACAGAATGATGGCTATCTGTTGGGAGGCAGAGTTGAGCATGAGTATGGTATTTGGCACACGTTAATAGGCCGATGGAAGCTGCGAGTAAAGGCAAGAAGCCCGTAGATAGCTGTCACGAAAAGTATTTGATTGATTTTTCCATTTTACCTTTGCTGTTGACCTGACAACGACTGTGAATGCATCACCAGACACCGTTTTCGCCTTCACCGGGTGCCTCTCAGGGGCGTGTGTGCGTGCACCCCCTCCTCTCAACAAGCAATGATTCACTGCCTCGAAGGCAATGGAACGGTATTTCTCAGAACTCTCCTCAGATTTTTCCTCACCTGCATGAAATTGGCAGTGTTGAGGCTTGACAGTGTTGACAGTGGCAGCCTACGCGCAAACGCAGGGCAAACTGCCTTCCTCGTTTGAACATAAAGACCCCCCCTCCTCCCCTCCTGCCTTTCTTTTCTCCTTCCCTCCTTCACCATCAGTCAGAACTTCAGGATTTCTTATCTACAGATTCTCACGCTTCCATCATCAATCAATCATCGCTTCGTCGCACTAGCTGAACCCACTCGAGACTTCAAGAGATCCATCACCCACCATATCTTCATCTGACTTCATCCTCACTTCTTTCTATTCTTTCTCCCCATCGTCCGTCTTCTCTGGCTGTTGCTTCACCGTCAGTCTCTTTTCCTCATCCCTCTACTGCGGGCTACCCTCCTGTCACCGGGCGACGCAGTGTTAACAAGAAGCAGGCATATTGTTTTCGCTCCTCTTACCGTCTTCGACATCCTTCTCCTACTTTCACAATGTCCGTAGTGGCTACCGTGACCCAGCGGGTCTCTGAAAAGGCAAGCAAAGATGCGCATGATTCTGCTAGAGTTTCTCGGTCGCTAATTATGAGTGCGCAGACCATCGCTCCGATGCATACGTTCCCCGTCACAGATCTCTACGTCTATGCACACGAAGAGGGAACCATGATCGAAATGCAGAACGAAGAGGCTGTCCTTCAGCGTTTCAACCAACAGCGCACGCCGTTTCAAGCTTGGCCCTTGGCGCCTATCCCCGGCCTCACGACCTCGTTTGCCAAGTCTTGGCTATTCCTCGTCAAGGTCCCCAAGATGACTGACGATATGATCTTCCCTGCTATGGCTGACCATTTCACTGTGGACATGGACACTACCATTGAGAACGCCAATGGAGTGTTCTCCCTGGTTCATCTTCATGCGACGCGCATCCCCAACCCCTACGAAGATGCCAAAGATCTCCCGGATTCAGCCGTCTCTAGATGTGCTGCGTTCAAGGTCGACGTACCTCGATCGTGGGAAGACAAAGACGGAGAACACATTGAGCTCGATCTCATGGGCACAATGCAGTCCGTGTCTTCCCTCGATGACTTTCAAAATCTCAAGTTGAGTGAAGCATCCCGCCAGACTATCACCATCACCTACGATACGTTTTGCAACACCTACGAAGCCGAGCTCGCTGCTCTGCGACGCTTTATTGAAGAGCCGCGACTAGAGGAGCGACAGCTTTCGGCCAAGGCGAAGGCTGCCTTTGAGATGATCCTAGATCTGAAGACCCCTTTCAGAACTAACTACAACCTCCACGAAGTATTTCCTCACCTCAAGAACCCTTTGAATCCCGGCCATCGGATTCCAGATCTTATCGTTCAGCGCTTCAAGGCATTCAACGCCGACCATCGTGCCGCTTTTGACGGCTTGACCAAGATTCCTAATGGCCTTTACTTCGTCAATGGATGCCCGGGGGCAGGAAAGACTGAGTGGAACATGGTTGTCTCCGCGATGATCCAGTCCAAGAGCCGTCCTGGATCCAAGAAGCGCCACAGCCCTATTCTCTTTGTTGTTGACCTGAACAAGACCGTTGACGACGCAGCAGATCGCTACTTTAACCTCTGCAAGGCTGCAGGATTGAAGCTGCGAATTGTTCGTATGCACGGATGGCCGTACGAGATGCGAAACAGCGCAAAGCTGAACGGATCTGGATCTGACAAGGACGGTGATTCTAGCTCGGACCCCGACTTCACCAAGAAGTTCTTGACAACCGCAAGCCTCGCCAAACACGCCAACGTGGAGCGAAACCCCAACAAAGCCCCGACGCTTGACGAAGAGGCTTGGGATTACTACGCGAAGCATCAACACGACTGCTTCACACCTTTGAAGAAGGTCTTGGCAAGAATGGATGACGGTGAGGTATTGAGCAGCAACGATTGGAAGTCACTTCGAAGCCAAGTCTCGATGCTGTACCGTGCTGTCCTCGCACAGACAGACTTCATCGCCACTACACCTGTTGCAGCATACGGCAACTTTTCAAAGCTCTTCCGACCTGATGTAGTGTTTATCGACGAGGCCCCCCATGCCCGCGAACTCACTACACTGATTCCGATCGCTTTCTTCGAGCCAGTCGCCTGGATTCTTACTGGCGATGTCAAGCAAACCCGACCATTTGTCAAGAGCGGCGATCGACGTGACGCCGAGAAGAAGGGACTCAAGTTCAACCCCCATGCTGAACAGATGCGTGTGAGCCTCATGGCCCGGGCAGATATGGTGGGCGCCATTAATAGCAAGCTTCTGGTGAACAAGCGTGCGTTTGGGAACCTCCACAAGCTCCCATCCACTCTGTTCTATGATGGTCAGATGAGCTCTGGTTATACCGAGGCCGAGAAGTATCCAGCAACTGTGCAATACCTCAAGGAATATCTCGAAAAGTTGGGCCAGGGTAAGAAGGAGTTGAACGAGAACCGCGCCGTCATCGCTTTGACACACAGTCGCGAGGAAACCCACCGAAGCAGTTTCTGGAATCCCGCTCACCACAACTGGGTTGTCAGCGAAGTCAAGAAGCTGTTGACGGACTCCAAGTTCAAGAGCCTGACAGACCCGACAAAGCCTGGGACCATCATGATTCAAGTACCTTACAGCACAGCGGTGCGCCAGTACTTGGCAGAGGTCAAACAGTGGCCCACCGAATGGCAGGAACGAGTCGAGGTCATGACTGTCGACAAAGCCCAGGGGAATCAGGCAGATGTTGTGTTTCTCGACATGGTCCGAACTACGAAGGCTGGGTTCATGAACGAACCACAGCGGCTTAATGTGGCAATCAGCAGAGCCCGACAGGCTGAAATAATTGTCATGCATTACAATATGACTTGGCGTATGAGCCGAGGCCGACCTGTTCGAGCTGAGTACACTTCCAAGATTTGGGATCAGGCTGTGGCGGATAAGAGGCTGTTTTCAATCAATGTTGAGAAGTGATCAGGAGGATCGAAAATGGCTGTGGATGGCTGTGGATGTGGATGGCATGGAGAATGGCGATAAATTGTCTGATCAGTTTGGTTTGGTTCGGTTTGTTTGGTTGGTTAATACGCAAGTTGGCTTTGTTTTTTTCTATAATGGTTGAGAGCACGAGTTTGATAGACAGAGGCATGTATGTCCTTGATCGAAAGAATGCAGTATTGTCTGAATTACAAAACATTGCACCCACAATGAATGCCTTGATGTTGGAACAAAGTTGAGGTGGTGATGTGTTGGCAGCTAACTTAGAGGCTACGGGCTTCCTAACGCAAGGGGCTTTCATTGGAGGCCACGCCACTTGGAGACAGGGCGCGTCAGTGGGGAAGACCCGTCTTGATGGCACACGACTGGGTAGGGTTCGGAGAATTAGCTGCTGGCCTGTATCGTGAAGAGACAATTGACATGAGGCCTCAATGAGAGGCATCCGAGGCTCAGCTTTGTACCGGTTGCGTTGCGTTGCAGCCAAGCCAGGACAAAGACAAGACGCACAATGGAGACACCAACGGAGAGGCCGGAGGTCCAAGGATGTTTCATGGGAGAGCGAGGCGAGATTATGGACCCCAAACGCACGAGGGCACGCCAAGACAAGGGTATCACTCTGCTGCATGAGGGATCCAGTGGGACAAGGGGACGTGGAGGTTGAGATGTGTGTCAATTGTAGATCGGTGGCTGTGGCGCAGCCTCGGCCTCGACACCAAGATGGTGTCGAAACATGTTTGAGGCTAATAAGTGGACGTGGATGACGGAGGGGATTCTTGGATTTGCAATACGTAGTAAGTAGTCAAGCCTTGAACGTAGTCGGGTCTTCTCCCAAAAGAATTCTCACATGGCAACAATGGGGCCATCGGAGGACTTTCTAAGGATGGCCTGGTTGGCATGTCACATAGCGAGATTGGTGTCAAGTCCGCTTCCTTTGGTGCCTCCAGGTCCGCGTATTATTTGATGTTAGTCGGGAAGATAACAAGAGCCCGACCCGATGCCCTCTGGACAATCCGGATGTTGCTGGGCCAGAAAACTTTTGATGCCCCAGATGTAAATGTGAGGTCTAGAACAAGACAACTTGGCGAAGTGGCGATCCATTGACTATCGAAACTTGAGCAATATCATATCAACTATAGGTCGGATTGAATAATTGCGAGTAAAGATGAGGGCATCTCATCCAAGTCCGTATGATCACCACGCGTATATGCGCCATTGGGTGTAGTTGGGGGATGACAGCATTGGGCAAACGCCTCGCAGATACGTGATGCGGTCAGCCGAGACCATGACGGATCCAAATGTCAATTGACGGCTGACAGAGAAGTCGCGTTCAAGAAAAGAAACCAGAATATGGACCTGGCCTCGTAAGGCTAGCAATCCGTATTTAAGGCTACATTGCAGGTGAGCAGCGCATCGTACGTCGATATCGGGAAGTCGGGAATCCAGGACCGCGGATGTTAGAGTGACATAGCCAAGACTGGATAAAAACCTGCGAGACATGCTACCCATTGGGTGAACGTCATCGTCGGCAGTCGTGAAGTTATGGACGGGCCGATATTTTGTACCGCAGCAGTTGATTGCTTCCATCGTAAAACCAAACCCGCAGCAAATCCATCAATGTCGCAGCAGCTCAGGCCAGCTTCCCAGTAGGTAGCCAAGTCAGAGTCAAGCTTTTGGTAGCGCTTATTTGCTTATTTTCCTCGCAGACAGGGATAAGATGGACACTCAGCTCGGTGCTCCGCGCTCTTCTTCTCCACGTGCTTAGAGCGAGCTCACGAAACCAACCTCTTCTCTCGTATCATCTCGTCAGGGAATCAAAGCCAAGTGGAAACATTTACACGCCAGACACGCGGGGGGGGGGGGAGGGCGTGGAGTGAAGAGAAAAGGAGCAGTTTTGGGCAAGTGTGGCTCAGACCCGACCTAACGGGGTTTTCGGGTGCCCGCCGCCCGGGAGGCAGGATCCACCTCGCCCAAGAGACCAATCACAACGCGTCTGTGTCCAGCAGCTCGGCCCCATCTCTGCAGTGGTTGGGAGGCTGAGAAAGGGCCCTGAAGAGAGACCGGTTTGGTTGGAAGGAGCGATAAAAAAAAGCTGGGCATTGGAGAAGGTGCGGCGCTGCTGTGCGGTGCGGTGCGGTGCGGTCCTGCTTCGCTGCGGCGGCGCTTGCCCTGCTGACGACCGACCGCCCCCGGATTTTACTTGGTCGTGCCATGCTTCGTAGGCCTCTCACCTCATGCATCTCTTCCTTTCTCCCCATGATGCCATGAGTCTATAAACTTATATTCCCCTTTCCCCCTGTCTTGCTTCCTTTCACATCCCCAAACCCTTCGGGAAAGCACGAGCCTCTCGCCAGAGGACGGGCCCCATTTCTCTTCTCTTGAGTCGCCGAGCATAGAGAGCGGCGGCGGCCTCCCAAGACCCCCCAAACCACCTAACAGCGCCTGCCGCCCCGCCCGTCAATCCAATCCAATCCAACACACGAGTACCGAGAGCTATCAGCATTCGACCTTCTCAACCACAAAACACCAGCTTCCGCAAGCTCTTGCCTGCTGTTGCTGGGCTCCGATCCGATCTCCGCATTCGCCACGCGCGCGCCCTCGACCTCGGCGGGTTTCGATTCGATGGAAGCTTTGCCAGGTCCAAGTTGGAGGAAGCGCCATGTGATGGATCATCTTGTTGCGAGGGGAGCCTTGGCTAAGCGCGGCCTCAGCAAAGGAGGCATTGCCGGCGTCGTCGTCGGTGTCGTCGTAGGCGTTTTCCTCGTCGCCCTCTGTCTCTATCCCTTTGTTATTCGACGCATCCGACGACGGAGAAAGCAACTCGGTTCTGGTATTTGCGACCCTGAGACGGCCGAGGCCCCAACCTCGGGCGGCACCGCTGTCGACGACCAACGTCATGTATCCTCGCAGGACTCATTTAAGCCCTCAAGGGAGCTCACCCGTGGTGGAGTGGAAGATGGCTCGGTCAAGGACCTGCCCTGGGGTCCTCATGATGGTCTAACACAACCCAACGGACAAGCTCAAGTTCAGACTCAAACTCATCCAGGCTACGCGCCTCGGCTCGACACCAACATAGCTCCTTCCTTCGGCCCCAGCGACGTCCAGGTTGCCAACGACTCAATACCCCGATCAACCCCATTCGACACTTACGATGGAGAGTACATGCCACAATCCATTGGCGATGCCCATAATGGCGTCCTCAGTGGAACAAACGCCGACTACTACAGCCCATCGATACCGTCAGAAGCATTCGGCATGTTCACGGAGCCTGAGCCTGTGGCTCAACCCCAACGCACTCTATCACGAAGTAGCTCTTTACGACACAACTTCAAGCTCATGTTTAGTCGCAAGAGCACCCGAGATCAGTCCATGGCTTCAACATCGCTTTCGCTCGCCGAGGTTCCTGAGAATGCGCCCAATATGCCTCGATCTACTCACGATGCTCCTTTGCAACGAATCACAACTGCAGGTGATCCCACTGAATCTCCGACCGAAATAACACCCCCGGCCGGCGAGTCGTTGCCAGCGCCCTCTGGCCAGGCTCTTGGCTCTCCGATTGTTCTGCCGTCTACCCTGCCCAAGGGGGCTGTGCAAACTCCCCCAGACTCCCCGCCGACCACCTTCAAGTTTAATGCGTCTCAATCCCCGCCGACTAATCCCGCTCCTGGTACTGTGAACCCTATGGATATTATGCCAGCCTCGACTGAAAGCGAGGTATGGCATCGAACAGACTACCAGATGTACATGGCTCAATCATCACCGAACCCTGGCCCCTTGTCAGAAGCGTCGCCTATACCAGAAGGTCCATCGCATCGAGATGAGCCCACAGACTCGCCCTCTCCGTTGACGCTGCCTCCCAACAATCCTCAACCCCTCCCGATCATCCAGTCGCCTACGCCGACGCAGAACGAGTCGGTACTTAAGCAGGAGCCTATCGAGGTGCAAGATGTGCAGATGGATGAGATTCCCTCACACTCTCATCTAAGTCCTCTGCCTGACCTCAATGCCCGACACGCCAGTTATCCCTCTGATGCCTCTACTCCTCAACCGGGGCCTGCCTCTACCAATGCCTCGACTTTGAACACTCCTGCTACACAACTTGATACGCCATCCCCCAACTCGGTAGCCAATTCATCCGACTACCAACACAGTGTCTCACCGAGGAACGGCGCGGCCAACTTGTCCCCCAGGAACGGTGCCTATGCGTGCGATGAGCCTGGATGCCACCAGGTGTTTGACCAGCCGCATAAGCTCAAGTAAGTGTATTGCGCTCCGTGGTGACGGCGAGCCAGCTAACCTTTATCAGGCACCATCAGCGATATCACACAAGGGATCACAAATGTCCTTACCCTAACTGTCCCAAGGGATTTGGAACCAAGACTCACCTTCAGCGACACATCAATGATCGCCACGAAAAGAAAAAGAAGTTCCATTGCTCTGTACCAGGCTGCGATTATTCGAAGCAAGGCGGCAAGGGGTTCCCTCGCAAAGACAATTGGAAACGACATATGACCAAGATTCACAATGTGGCGCCCATGAACCTACCAGAGCCCGAAGAGGTCGACTATGAGATGAGTGGCGTGTAGGACAGGCCTTTTGACCCGTTTCCGCCCGCCAACACTGAGAGTGACTTGCTGCATCCTTGGGGACGGTGGCACTGAAGAATTGGAGGTGTTTTTGAGGATTAATTTTACCTGACAGGAACAAAAACTTGTTCAAAAAGAACGAACGTGGACGGCTGGCGTTGGATTGCTATTAGAACTTTGCATGGTTAGGACATTGGGCGAGAACGGATAGAAGGTTATCCGGATATCAAGCCTTGTTCTGGACCACCACTTACTCGACTTTATTGTTTTCTTAGAGCGACTTGATTCTTACTCTCGTTACAACACAGCGTCTATGGGTATTGGAGGCTACCGGTCCACCAAAAAAGAAGCGTCAGACCGACGTGAAGGACAAGGGCGTTTGGGCAAGGGGAAGAAAGGACCGTCTGTCTAATAGAGGACGGACCAGGAGTATTCGTTCTTGGGTATCTATTTTGGTACAGCCTTGTACAACTAAGGAATTGATAAGAACAGCCAAACTGGCAACAAGTTTCCCCATATGCGTGTCTAGCTCAACTCCTTGATGATCTTCCTGACAAGCTTCTTCTGATCTTCCACATCTAACCTCTTCTCGTCCGTCTCTTGTACTGCTCTGCCTACTGCGATAACTGTCTTTGTGCTTTCACTGTCGACCCAAAACTTGCCATTCCGTCCTGTTGCTGTCTCAAACTGTAGTCCTGCAGCACCCAGCTCCTCTAGGACCGCGATGCGGCCTTCTTGCACGCTCTTTGGCATCATGAGGCGTCGAGCCATCCCGAGTGACACGTTGAAGAGCATACCGCCAGTCAGAGGTCCCAGCCCGTCAGCCTTGCCCGTTGAAGACGACACACACTCGATTTCTGGGTCCATGTGGCGGTTGGCGAGAGCGACGCGCGCGTAGACGAGAGCACCAGGGGTGAGCTGGGGACGAGTCTTTTTTGTAGCGCCCTCGAAGGAGAGCTGTGGGAGAAGAGCGGGAGCGGTGTAGTCGGAGAGGGTTACGTAGAAGATCTCTGCGGCGCTGCGCTGGACGGTTCCGATGACGAGTTCACCGACACGGGGGGTGTACTGAAGACGATTAGCTAGGATTTCCAGCGTCTTTTGGACGTAGAGGTAGTCCTTACCCTTCCTCGAGCATTCTCTACACGAATTGCATTCTTCTGTCTGTCTGTGACAAGCTGGCCAGCGATTGTAGGAACGATGTCGTTGGGCGGAACATGGCGCAAGCCAGGGCCAAGACGGAGAGGCTTCTTGGGATGTGAAGGGATGTGAGAGGGATCAATGTTGTCGCCTGGCAGCACGAATACAGCTTCAGAGGCCATTTTGGGCGTATCCTGCTGTGGGAAGCTCGTTGTTGAAGTGATAGTCAAAGGAGAGTTCTCGATGCGACAGCCTCAGACAGCCTCGCAACGGTAGAAAACATGAGGCACTGATAACGATAAGAGCGGTACGTACTCGGCTGCCACCAGAAAAATGTGGGCGATTAGCGATTTAGCGGGCAGTTTTTTTTCCCTGAGGGAAAAGAAACCCCACTACCACCACCATCGCCAACCAAAACTTCACTCACAACAATCCTCAAAGTCGACGACGAGCAAAAAAAAGACAACCCGGTGTCTTTTTTTATACGCATTCCTCTTCTTTCGACGATATCTCCCTCGAGCCGACCACATGAGTGACAACGCGGGTGCCAAGCCGGGCCCTGAGCCTGGCGACCGAGTCGCCATCGGTATTACCTTTGGCAACTCCAACAGTTCTATTGCCTTTACTGTTGACGACAAGGCTGAGGTTATTGCCAACGAGGACGGCGGTATGTCTTGAGCCTGCTTAATTATGTTTTGTGTTTGCGCTTGAGACTAGTAGCTAACTGTTCTTTCAACAGACCGACAGATTCCTACCGTCCTCTCCTACGTTGATGGCGACGAGTACTATGGTGGCCAGGCCAAGAACTTCCTCGTCCGCAACCCCGACAACACCATCGCCAACTTCCGAGACTTCCTTGGTCAAGAGTACGCCGTTCCCATTGCATCGAACCTGCAGAAACCATACTAACTCGAGGCGCCCAGGTTCAAGGCCATCGACCCTACCCACTCCCACGCTTCTGCCCACCCACAGGATGCTGCTGGCTCTGTCGTTTTCACTGTCAAGGACAAGGAGGACGACGAGGCTTCCACCGTCTCCATCTCTGAGGCCGCTACCCGATACCTGCGACGCCTCGTCGGCTCTGCCTCCGACTACCTGGGCAAGAAGGTCACCTCTGCCGTCATCACCGTTCCCACCAACTTCTCTGAGAAGCAGCGAGAGGCCCTGATCCAGGCCGCCAACAATGCCGGCATCGAGGTTCTCCAGCTCATCTCCGACCCTGTTGCCGCCGTCCTGGCCTACGACGCTCGCCCCGAGGCTACCGTCGAGGACAAGATCATTGTCGTTGCCGACCTTGGTGGAACCCGCTCTGATGTCGCCGTTGTCGCCTCGCGCGGCGGCATGTACACCATCCTGGCCACTGCCCACGACTACGACTACGCCGGTGTCCACCTGGACCAGGCTCTCATGGACCACTTCGCCAAGGAGTTCCAGAAGAAGCACAACGTCGACCCCCGAGAGAACGCCCGCAGTCTCGCCAAGCTCCGGCTCGAGTCCGAGGCTACCAAGCGAGCCCTGAGCCTGGGCAGCAACGCTCAGTTCAGCGTGGAGAGTCTGGCGGACGGTTTCGACTTTTCTGTCACCATCAACAGGATACGATACGAGATGGTTGGCCGCAAGGTGTTTGAGGGCTTCAACCGCCTCATCGAGGGCGTTGTCAAGAAGGCCGGCCTCGACGTCCTCGATATTGACGAGGTCATCCTGTCTGGTGGCACTTCTCACACTCCCCGTGTCGCCAACAACCTCCGTGGCATCTTCCCCGAGACCACCAACATCCTGGCCCCCGCTACCTCCGCCACTGCCATCAACCCCTCCGAGCTCCTGGCCCGTGGTGCTGCTCTCCAGGCCTCCCTCATCCAGGAGTACGAGGCTGCCGACATTGAGCAGTCCACTCACCCCGCCGTCACCACCGTCAAGCACATCTCCAACGCCATTGGTGTCATCACCGTTGGTGCCGATGGTGAGGACGTCTTCACCCCTATCATGCCCGCCGAGACCGCTGCCCCTGCTCGACGTGTTGTCCGTATCCCCGCTCCTAAGGAGGGTGGTGATGTGATCATCAAGGTTGTCGAGGGTGGCACCCACATCAAGGTGACCAAGCCCGAGCCCAAGGCCAAGGCCGAGGAGGATGGCGAGAAGGATTCCGACGACGACTCCGACGATGACTCGGATGAGGAGGAGGAGGAGAAGCGCGAGAAGGTGTGGAAGATTGGCAACCTCCTCGCTGAGGCTGCCCTCAAGGGCGTCAAGGCCGACGGTAAGGTCGAGGTCACGATTAACGTCCTGGCCGACCTCGGCGTCACCGTGACCATCCGCGAGGTTGGCGGCAAGGGTGGTGTGCGAGGAAACATCCAGGGCCTGTAAACAGGGGA
The DNA here is from genome assembly GCA_027569015.1 of Ascodesmis sphaerospora. Taxonomy (NCBI): domain Eukaryota; kingdom Fungi; phylum Ascomycota; class Pezizomycetes; order Pezizales; family Ascodesmidaceae; genus Ascodesmis; species Ascodesmis sphaerospora. The sequence goes on along the minus strand of JAPPUR010000015.1, from coordinate 632,553 downwards.
ACGGGCTTGATGAGCAAAGAAAAAAAATAGTCCAACATCAACACATGCGCCATGATTCCTTTGTTTTCACGAATGGCTGGGTATATAACTAGAGAGAGGATGGATGGAATGGACGTCTTTTAACGTGACAAAAAGCACGGGTTTTATTGGTAGAATCTAGATGACACAGATAGAGGGAGTTCCGTTGAATTGGGAACGCCAGGGACGAATGAAACGATTCAAAATTTCAAAAAGTCATGGTTTCGATCAATGCTGTACTCCTCTGCTGAAAGCCTTTGTTGATAATGGTACAGTTCAAATTATGTTCTCCAACGCGATGTATATCCAGTGCCCATCCATCCAAACTCCCAATACCCGTCGTCTACATGACCTGGGGGTCGCCCGGCATCCTCCAGGCGACGAGGTCGTTTCGAACGTCGTCCTCCCTCACCTCACGGGTCCCTTTAAATCCCACTTCACGGAGGACATCGCTGCTGAGCGACATGGTGGAGGCCATGCTGGCGAGGCTGCGAGAGTGGTCGAGTTCGTGGATGCGCACCCCCTTGCGCCGGTTGGCGGGCGTCACGGTGACAGTCGAGAAGCTCCTATCACTCGAGTTGCTGGACGAACGCCGATGGGAAGAGCCGACTGGACCATGGTTAGGCTGAGCGTGTGTTGGTGAGGAGGCCGTGGTGGGGGATGTGCCATGGTGGTGATGTACGTTGAGATGAGTTACACGACGGGCATCACGAGGACGAAGAGTATCGCGATGGTCCAAGTCGTCGTCAAAATCATCATCGCCATCTGTGTCCGGTGAGGCGTTTTGGGGTTTAGTCTTCCAGCCGTTGCCGCCGCTGAAGATGTCCTCGATGACTTCCTCAGCCGACAGCTCCGAAGGCTGACGGCACCATGAGGCGGCGAGGACGCTGCGGTAGAGATCCTGAAGCTCGGCGGTATCTCGTGACTTTGAAATGCTGGGAACAGCTATGAGGGCATGTCAGTCAAGCTAGAAGCACGAGATCAAGGGGTAAACATACGCCCAGCGTCATCCTCTACTGACTCGCCCATGATGCCGCCGATACCGCCAAACACGGGGGCCGTCTTGAGAGGAGGAGCAACGTAGCTGCGCTCGCCATCGACTTGGACCATAAGAATGCCGATCTTCAAGGTACTGTTGACCTTGCTGTCCTGCATAAGATACCTCCTCACGATTCCATCTTCGACGACATCTGAATCACGCCGGGGACGCCCTGTCGCGCTCCTAGTTGGGCTGACACCAATACTGCCACTGCGCATACGACCAGGCGACGCAACATCCTTGCCGAAAGCTTCGCTCTCCTCGACGTACTCGCTGAGGTTGAGGCGGACAACACCAAGAGTCATCTTTTCGGAGATGCCAAACTCCTGGACCACCTCGAAATCGATGGGACACTCGGCGAGGTGGTTGTTACGGTCTATGGAGATGCGGATAGAGGGCACGAGAGTGACGAAGCTATAGTCGACCCTGTGGTTGGCGATGGGGCACTTTGCGGTGCGGCCGCGGTGCTCGGCGTTCATGGAGTGGGCGAGGCTCCATTTGATGAATGACTGTCCCGAGACGAGAGGGACATTGTTGAGGTCGTAGATCTGAACAGGTGAGCTAGGATTCCTCGCTGGGCCGCTATGGGTGAAGATGTACCTTGAGGTGAAGCTCAAATTTGGGCTGGTGAGTGTCAGCATGAGTTCATTCTTGAAGGTGGAGATGAGACGTCACTCACCTTTCGAGCCTTGCCAACTTGAGGTTTGAGAAAGTCCATGTTAGCAAGCAATGTCTCTCATTTCATCTTGTATCCAAGAGATTTCTCCAAGTCAGAGCAAGCCAAGCTCACTTAAGCTAAAGACGGCTTCCAACTGATGGCACCATGCACAGTTCGTCGCATGTCCGTAGAAATGAGGTTGACAAACGCGACCAGCCCCCACAGAGGCTCAAAAAGACAAACAGAGAAAAAAAAGAGAGGGTAGCGTCATGATAAACGCGGAGAGGGAGGGTCCTTACTTAAAGAGGACATCCTTCCTTGCTGGCGTGGCCGCTCTGGGTTTGGCAGACGACGACGATGCCAACTCTAGTGGCCGCCGGAACTCACCCGAACTGTGCGGTGCCCTATCGCCGCTATCTGATGGGCCGCTGACGACGGCGGGTTTATTTCACGTGGGATGGAGTTAATGGGATCTAAGATATTTAGCCGAGGGGACGTTGTATTGGAGTGGGCGATGCGACGGTGCGGCGCGAGTGGGTGAGAGAGGATGAACTGGAGGTGCATGAGGTTATCGTCACATGTAATTCCATCACGATGACAGACGGGACGGGACAGCAACCTACCTGGAACGGGCTTGCTTTAGGGGGAAGACCCCCTGCGAACTGCAGCGCCACAGCCCGGCCAGCAGAAGCCACAGGGGGCTGAGGTTGTATCCCAGCGGCTGAGCTCCACTGGAAAAGCCTACCTAACCTCTCCCTTGGACTCAAGCCATATGCGGGTCATCTTCTCGATCTGATCCTGTGATCCGCCACCGGTTCGCTCTGTTTCATCCATGACCGGGGGGTCAGAAGGATTGGGGAACGGAAAAGCATGGTTGCTGGTATGCTTGTTTGACCTTGGCAGAAGCAATGAAGCTCAGAGACAAGAGATACCCGGCGCTTGAGACAGTACCTAGTCTCACTCAGCCTGGTGAATCAGCCGAGACCGTGGTGAGCTGAATAACGGACGTTGAGAATCACAGCCTACAATATTCATAAAGATCAAGAGATTTCCTCTTTCCTCGCATGATCTGACCTCGTTTAAACAATGCCCCTGCCATTGTAGATACTCGAGCAATCCCAGCAAAAGACGTCACAGTCACTACAAAAAGAGACTGTTTCCTCTCCCCACGGGGGAAGAGAGAACTCGACCCGCACTTCGGGGCTGAAGTTTTCTCAGACAAGATTTCCCGATTCGTCTGCCGCGTCCTTGCCAACCGTTGCATGTTGCATCGCCTGGTCTCGAATGGCGCTCCGGGCAGAACAGAAGCAATTTGAGGCCCGGGGAGGGGAGTGTGATGTGCCCTCTTCCCCCCCCCCGGTGACCTCGCAGCCCGTCTCACCGCGCGCAGCCCATGCCTGGGCATATCTGCACTTTCGGGGGCGGCTGATGGTGCTTGCTGCGAGGAGGTAGAAGGGGAAGGGGGGAGGAAACAAAAGGTGGAATGAGCAAAGATTTATCAGGCGAGAAAGAAGAACGATCGTCATCCATTGAAGCTTTGTTTTGTTGTTGAAAGTGATACTATTTGACAATGTGCGATTACTTCTATGTATGCCATGCTCTCGACTACACGTTTCTCGCTTATCGTATACTGACAAGCTCTCCCAGGTCGAGTTTCGATGCAGACACCATGCCTGGGTCGTTCGAAAGTGGTGTCGAAACTACGAGAGGAACGAGAAGCCTTGCACGCCCAACGTTGTAGATCCGCCCGAGTTCTGGTACGCTCTCCACCACATCTGCATTTTTACGTCTTCAACCGCGTCGAGCCTGCATATTGACGTCGTTCTAGGGGCCACAGGCTGTGCTTGAAGTGTCAACCTCCGGGGCAGCTGGCTGAGACTGTGAGAAGACACTACAGCGTTGCCGGCTGAGGCAGAAGAAGTCTAGATGCAACGCATCATCAGACTCGTCTGACGCGTTTCTTCGGTATTGGGCGTTTGGGATGGTCAACAAGGACACTTGGGTAAAGGATAGGGCGCGGTTGGATAATTGGATCAGGGAAGGTCGGGGTATTGGAAACGGATAGGAGTTATGGGAACCTTATTAGAGGTATAGAGAGCAATCTCATCACGGAAAGGGAACGTTAGGGGTTTGGTATAGGTACAGATATAGCACTCAACACGAATGATTCGATTCCATCTGCAGAGATCATCGTAGCCTTGTTACTCGAGTGGTTGCGGCTGCCGCGTTGTTTGCACATCTCGATGCCCAGCTTCTTGGCAGTGCATATTCCATTCCATGAGTTGTGGGACATTGATTCTCCTTATGGCCTGTCAATGAAGGCATCGTTGGGAGGGCAACTAACTGAAGACCCGCCGCCACAGCGATCTCAAGGAAAGGAAAAGGGCAATGTTTCCGATATCCTATGGTAGATAAAACTTTGAGTCGAGAAGAATATACTTTATGCTTCTCTTTTGGGCAAAAATGTTGTGAGTCTCGAGTCAATTCGCGGTGGGTTGGAGGGGCATTGAAGCACATCCTTGATAGAGCTTATCGATAAAGCTTTATTTTCTGTCGTCCATCATTTCGCGTCCTCTCCTGCAACCACTTCACATCTCCTCCAACCCTTTATACACGACACGACCCGATAGTCTCGCGATGGCTCCTGGCTCTGCCACCGCAGGCTCATCTGGGCAAGGGGCCAAGAAGCGAAAGGCCGACGCCCCAGCGCCCAATGCTCGCAGCGACAACTTTGCCCAGAAGCGCTCCAAGGTTCACATCGCACGCAACATTCCCGCCCAACCCGCCGACGCCGCCCTCAAGGATGGAGAACTCGACCTCCAGGCCTTTTTGGCTGCCCACGAGTTCGAGATACGGTCTCTCGAGCAGAGCATGGCCACATCCAAGGCTGTGGGCAGCAGCCGCGCCTTTCAAAAGGTTCCTCGAGGTTTGCGCCGTCGCACAGCGAGTCACAACCCGAAACGAGTTCCGCGCAGGTTGAGATTGCGCGCGCAAAAGGAGATGAACGAGGATAATACGCCAAAGGTAGAAGCCAGGAGGAGAAAACCCAGAACAACACGGGGACGGATACGAGCAGAGACGGCGCGACGATTAGGAATATTGGCAGCAAGGAAGCGAAGGGCTGCGTTAGAAAAGGCTAAAGAGAATGGGCGAGGCGAAACCCCCGGAAGTGGATTGGCTGTGGTAGGACGAGCGCCGAGACCCAAGATTCGAAGAAACGAGCTCAACGAGCCTCCAAAACCTATGGCCAAGTTTCGAAAACGACAACTTAACAAGACTTGGCTACCCACACATGCATGGCACGCCAAGAGAGCACGCATGACAGACCCTCTAAATCCCCTCTGGCGGTTCGCTATACCGTTAACACCAAACGAAAAGATATGCCGACCAACTCATCGAGCGCAGGGTGACAGGGGTGCCGTTCTGTGGGAGATGAGTTACATGAGCACTATTGGATTATACGGAAACACCGTTGGGATAGAAAGGGTGCTTAAGCGAGTTGGAGTTGTACAAGAGTCATGTTGGAACGAGAAGGGCAGAAAATGGAGACTGGGAACCCGATCGTGGACGGGCATATTGAGTCGAAAGACAAGCACAGGACGACAAGTCATTGGTCCAGGCACAATTCTCTGGAACCCCGAGTCGTCAACACAGACCGAGGTCCAAGAACCTCAAAAGAAGCAGAGACAAGTGTTTCTGCGTATTCATCCCTCAGCTTTCCTCGAACTCTTTAACGAGCTGCTGCAACTGATCAAACAGGAGAACCCTCGACTCTACATCGAGGATCTCCGGTTTGAGATTGGCAGTATTGACCTCACTGGTCCTGGCTCGACCGAGGCTCTACTCTCCGTGTTGACTCCCTATCCTTTGAAAGACAAGGCAAAGGATCAGCATGCGGAGCTCTTTCGAGGTCTCGCTGGACTTAGCAACGCAGCAACACTACCTGCTGGTTCTGTCCTCAGCTTCCCGGTCCAAGACCCTCGTCTGAGGTATCCTCCCAGGCGGTTGGAGGTCCCTGATGATGCAGACGCGCAGCTACAGCTTCTTGAAAAGATTGCGGCTTGGCCAGCGGAAGAGAATCTTCTGCCATATGCCATCTTTGACAGAGATGCCCGCCATCGCGCGTCGCAGCTCCCTTCACAGAAAAATGTCGATCGACGAAAGACGAAAAAGGCCCCTGGATCTCTGCTGAAGCCAACAGCAGACGATCCTCCCATCCCTGTCACACTCCTGGCGTCACGTACTGGCACAAGTACTCAAACCCAAGGCACATGGACTCTTCTTGCCCCCTGGAAGTGCATCCAGCCGATCTGGTACAGCCTGGTGCATTACCCCCTCTCATCAGGGGGCAATCCACGCTTCGCCGGGATGGATGAGATTCGTCAGGTCGCTTTCGAACGCGGCCAGCCTTGGTTCCCGGGTGATTTTCCCGGAACGGCAGCCGGTGCTGAATGGGAGCTTGAAGAGCGGAGGAAGCGAAAAGCTGCTTGGGAGAGACGACCGAAGAGCAAGAGGGTGGCGTGGGAGTCGTTGGATCTTGGCGGAGGAAGGAAGGGCGAGATTGGAGATGGCTTTGCCAGCGACTTTGAGTTGTTGTTCAAGTCGACCAAGGCACGACGTGGAGCTAGTCCCACGAATGATCAGACTGAAGACTCTATGGACATTGACCGAGATGAGTCTACACAAGAGTCACCACAGAAGTCATCAGGCCTTCATGGGCTACAACAGATCTCCAAGGACTCATTCAAGCAGCTCCTTGAGATCCCTCGACCTACCACGATACCCTCAAACGCCCTCGTCACCGTCCGAATCACTCTACTCTCCCGCGGCGTCGTCACACCCTGTGCTCGCATCTACCGTCTCCCTCCTCCTCCAACAATCATCCCACCCTCATCTGAAGCCGAGGTCCCGGCCACCATACCCCCAGAGTCCACAACACACTCTTCTCTCCCGCGCGACATCCGTTCTCAATGGCTCGCCCGCGTTCCGTCCTCTACAACTCCCAAGAGCAGGGCTTCAAAATCGTCAAAGCCTCGTGATTTGGACTCGTTGAAGCGTGTCCTTGCGCGCGAACTCATCTCCAAGCCAACGCCTTACTCTTCCGAACCAGCAAACCAATCCGACATGAACGGCCACCCACTCGTTCCCAACGCGGAAGATCTCATTGGCTTTGTTACCACTGGGTCATTCAGTCTCAGTGAGGGCCATGGCATGGCAATTGGATCCATCACCGCTGAGAAGGTTCTCGACGGGATAGAGCAGGACCCTAGAGAAGGGCGGCTGTGTATAGTCCGCAACACAGGCGAGAGTGTCGGCTGGATTGCGAAATGGGAGGCAATTTAATCCCAGGGTGGTCCTACAGCTTATACCCTCAAGAGTTATGGCGGTGTAGGAGACATGTTATATGCAGTACCAAGACGTGAGGGAGATCTGCGGGTGCCCGCACTCACGCCCTTCGATGTCATGATAGTGACGCGACAATTATAGACGCAGATGGACGGCGGTGGGCTTAGAAATAGAGCAAAGGCGTCGTTGACATGGGCATCCACAACGCGTCTATATAAACGCAGAGGAGGGGTTACTCTTCTCACATGAAACTCTAACCTCCATCATCATCATATCATCACCACTCTCGCTCGTGCAATATTGACGTCTTGGATATATATTCGACCCTTGGACATACATTTTCTTGCGTGGACTACTCAGAGATGGCTTCAGAGGAATATCCCACGACTGTATCGGGCGGATGTCTTTGCGGTTCTGTCCAATACACCATAACTTTCCCAGAAAACCACGACTGGAAGAAAAGCGCACGTATCTCCCTCTCTCCGAAGCTCATAAACTAACCGTCTTCATCCAGTCCTCGACATGCCAGTGCTTCCAGTGTCGTAAAAACGGCGGCTCCCTCATCGCCTACTTCCACCAGCTACCAGCCTCCAGCGTCGCATTCACCTCACAGACGACGCTCTCGCGGTACCACGCCACTGAGGGCTGCGCGCGAGGCTTCTGCACCGCCTGCGGGAGCTGGCTCTTCTGGCGCCGCGAGGACGCCGACACCATCAGCATGTCTGTCGGCACGCTCGACAAGGATGTTCTGAAGCGCTGGGGGAAGCTACTGGCGCACGCCGAGACACATCTCTGGTGTGAGGATGAGATTGAGGGTGCTACGGATCATCTTCAAGGGGAGAAGTGGAAGCAAGATAGTGAGGGTGCAGGAGCTGAGAGGATCAATTGAGTAATAGTTTCTTCGAAAGACATGTTATATTCTCGTGTCTAGATAGCTGTGGCAGAGTGGTGGACAAGCAGTATGGTCCTGACGCTGGTGGTATCAAATCAAAGTAAAACAACCCCCGTACATGTTCTCATGCCATGTAGAAAAACATCATTATTCTCGCTTCAACGCCGAGTCCAACAAGGACTTCTTTTTTCCCTAACAAGTGGCTCATCAAACTCTGGCCCAGACAACGCCGTGTGTATTCCATATCTTTCCAACAAAAAAGGCGCCGTTCAAAAAAGTCGCAGGTTGCAGATTCATCCAGCTGCTCTCATCGACATGAGAAATCTCTCTAGTCTTCTTCGCTGATCTCGCTCTCGTCGCCGTCAGGGCTCTCCTGCTGGCTGTTCTCAAAGTTCTCAAACGCATTCTCCAGGTCCTTGGCAAGGTCATCCTCGGAATCTTCGGCTTCTTGGTTTCCGTAGTCCACATCCATAGGCTCAGGCTCGTTATGCCGCTGTATCTGGTTGTTGACGGGGCTGGGCAGCTTAAAGTCGAAATCAGGGTCGTCATCCTCTTCTCCGTCGGCGTCGTCGCCTTCTGATTCTCGTTGATCCATGAACTCGTCAAAGCGACGTACGGACGGGAAGGCGGGAGAGAAGTCGGTTCTGCGGTTGTTGCTCGTATCGGCGCCGGGGTACTCGACGAGGAGACCACCATCGTCGTCGTCATCCTCCTCGTCCTCTTCCTCTGGTGGCGGCGCACGTCGCTTGGGTTCTTCCTTCTTCTTCTCTGGTTGAGCGGACATGGGCATGGGCATAGGCAGGGAGAGCTCAATGTTCTTGGGAGCCTGCTTCTTCTCGACCTTGCGCTTGGCCTCCTTCTTCGGCGCGGCGGGCTTGCGGGCCTTTGCTGCCGGCTTCTCGGCCGTCTTTTCGTTCTTTGCGGGTGCCGCCTTTGGCGCAGCGCCGGTGTTGCTGTCGATTTGAGGGAACTGGCGGCGCAGGCTGTCGGGGTCCGAGTTGTCGGGGAGTCGTGTGACGTTCATGTTGAAGGTGGAATCGACGCGGTCGAGGATGAAGGCTTCGCGGCTCGCGTCAAAGTAGAGGACATATTGATTGCTGTCGAGGTTTCGCGTTCCGGTGAATGCATACTTTTCGTCGTTGTCGGTGTAGCTGAGGTCGTATGAGGCCGTCTTGCCGTGTACGGAGGGCTTCAGGCGGGCCAGGTTTGGAGCGGAGGGTGACGAGAGTGTTGGCTTGTGGTTATCTGTATAGTTTAGCACAGGAAGGTCTCTAGGGAAGATCCAGATGGACATACATCGAATACCAGTAAAGATGCCGTCTGAGGCCTTGCCCAGGAGAGCATCGCCGAGGATGACGGGATAGTTGCCCGTCTTGGTCGGGTCGATGAGACCAGAAGCCGCCATGATGGGCAACAAGATTGGATGTACAGTTTCGACAGACACAAAGACAAAACGATGACGAGCTTCAAGGCTCCTCCTCCTCCTCTCGTGGTGTTGTCCTCAAACAAAGTTGACGAACGCGCGCGGGATAATCCAAGGTCGAGTCCGGGGGGCCGAGGGTCTAGAGTGAGATGATGGGTCGGGGACGCTAGAAGTGGAGGGAGCTAAGTATTGAATGTGGAGGCCATGTATTGACAGAGTGGGCGGGGGTCATCAACAGAGGAAATGGAGTAATTGTTGGGGGAGGTTTTAACTGTGATGCAATGCAAGAGTCGAATCTGTTATTCGCGTCACGAAAATGACTGTGAATGAGAGAGGATGAAAGAGAGGGTGAGGCTGTTCGATCTGCACGCCCTTGTGAGGTACTCCACTCAATCAATTAATGTGTGAGGCGTCCATCTCAGCCACGCCTTGTCTGATGTGCGGACGGATACTCCGTGGCTATCGTCGTATCGTATCGTGTAAGCAAGTGGTGTGAGCACGCAACATGAAAGGGTCGGATTCTACACGAGAAGGAAACATTTTTTGCCTCATGACGACAAATACCTCGGTCATGTCTTGTTGCTCCTGCAAGGAGGTTATTCACGGCAATCCACGCTCAACCACGCGATGTGTCTAGGGTAACCTCTACCTACCTATGCAGTTGTCACACGGCGTGACTCTTCCCAGACTCAGATATCGGATTAGCCAGCTCCAATGGTTTCCTCTTCGTGTAATAGTGCTTTCTTATATTATACCTCTGTCTTCGATGAGGCCGCTTCTTGGAGAGGATGCCTGATTGAGATAGCCTTGGTTCTAACAAACGTGCTACAACTAGCACACCAGCACCATGGTGTGAGGGAATGGCATCGTAGCTGACCACATGGCTTTGGGGCTATGCCTGCTCTTCATGCAATCCACTGCGTCCTCCGGTGGCCCAGCAAAGGAATCAGTGCTGGAACAAGCCCCGGCACACTTCAAAGCCGTCATTCACGTTCCGACGGCCATGTGTCAAGACGGTGGCTCGCACTCCCAAGTACCTGGAAATGGACATTTGCTTGTTAGACCGCAATCTCCCCAAGTCGTTCAACAGGTCCATCGGAGCAGCACTGGCCGAATAATAGGCTCTCGATGATCTGCTCCTGGAAATATAGCCGCCCACTGGTTAAGCGCCCAGCTGTGCTTTGGGAGCTGGACCCCGGTACCAAAACCCTGCAGCTCTTCAGCTTGACAGAAACATATGCCTCATGGATCGACTTCTCTTACCGTCGGCAGGCGTGCAATTACGCGACATACGGGCAACTAAATCATATGAGTCTGCTACACTCTATTTCTTTGCCAGATTGAAACGAACTGTGAATAATTGAGCTGCGGACAAATTGCACCCTGGTCGCCTATTTTGAGAAGCTTGGATTCAACCTTAGCATTGACTGTTGGCTGCAACTCAGTCTCTGGATTTAGAAGCCCTGCTCTCGTCCAATGCGAGAGGTCGTTTAGACGCCGTTACAACTCCCAACTTGGATCAGGGAATCCCAGTTTAGAGCCAACAGAGCCAACAACCATTGTTTGGATCTCATAAAGGGCGAAAGCATCGCTGTTTAGGTCTTTTGGGTTATTAAACAGACTCAATAGTTCGACTGCCAACCAAATCGAGATATGTGTCGTTCATATCGGTGATCTTTGTCAGTTCTCCAAAGACCAGACCTTGGTCAATAACAACCCAACCAAGATGAGCCAAGACAGTAATGCCGGCTTTACTGAGGCGGAACTTCGACAGCCTGGCCATTACAACACCCGGCTGAGCGGTACAGGCTCAATGGATACTTCCAGCACCGATCTCGGAAAGGGTCAGCTTCATGCTTTCAAGAAGCAGAAACTGGACTTCCAAGGCCTGTCTGCTGATTTCGCCGTGATTGTGCTGCCGTTTGGTCTTGTTATTTTCTCTTTTCTCGTCCTGCGTCTCGATGGGATTTCCGTCGACAAGGTAATCTTTGCACAATGGCAAAACGCCATCACTGTTGTAAGTTCGACCCCAGTCACATATTGAGACCGATGAGCTGACAGTATCAGCTTGCCACTCTGTTTCCCATTCTATTCGCTGCAATATTTGGACGTCTCATCTATCAGACAGCAAGATGGAGCCTGGAAAGAGGCACCTCACTGGGCTCTCTGGAGCAGCTGATGGGCAGTCGAACCGTCGGGGGTGCTCTCCTCACCCAGTTCCAGCTCCGGACCTTGAACCCCCTGGCCGTCTCTCTAATACTGGTTTGGGCTGTATCCCCCTTGGGCGCGCAGTCCATACTGCGCATGTTCGGTTCCCGACTTGACGAGCGAGGCCACGCTTCGACTGTGGTGTATTTCGATACGGATGCTGAATCACAGCCCTCGCACAACGACGGAGGACCATCAGAATCCTACCTTGAGTTCTTGTCATTCTTGGGGACCATGTTTGGCTCTGCCATCCTTTCGCCCAATTCAATCAAGACGGACTCAATGGACGTTTGGGGCAACGTCAAGGTCCCCTTCCTCAAGTCGCACGACAATGATAGCTGGCAGAGTGTCTCGTGGAGTCCCAAGCTCGAGCATCACTCTGCCCTCGTCGGCGTCCCGGTAGCCAACGTCTCGATGGGGAACACCACCTTCTCTCTCGAGTCGAGCTACATTGACCTCGAATGCTACAACTTGACCGCGATGGGAATGGAAGACGTTGCTCAGTACCGCGACTTTGACTGGCCCGACTGGGACTCGCCAGGGCCCTACAAGAACGGCACTTGGCACGGCTTCAACAACACGTTCCAGGACGGCTATCGTCGCTCCTGGGCCATTGCCCTGAACAGGTTTGTCGACGTGTACTGGGCCAACAAGACGCTGTTGATGGACAGGGCGAGGCCCATGGGACCCTCCAGCCCATCAGAAGCGGCCCGGACCCGACCTGCCATCTTTGCGAACGAGACAGGGGTCGAAGTCAAACCGGCAAAGCTGTACTTCCAGTCCATCCTCAGCAACGCGCTGATGCGGGACACGCCCGGCGTCACGGCTTACTGTGATATCTCGCAAAAGTATGTCGAGTCTCGCGTGACGTGCCGACGGACGAGCTCGACCAGCCAGCAGAACTGCACCGTCACGGCACAGAGGCCTTCGCAGAGACATCACGCGCCCGAGGCCATCACCCCCCTCTCATTCCCCGCCGCGTTTCGGTGGCTATCTAAATACATGCCACTGGCAACGGCAGTACGAAACTCTGGAGTATGTGACCTAGCTCTGCAGTACATGAATCAGCCAACACTGGATGAAATCAACAGCGACATATCCGGCACTTTTATCCATATAGATGAAGAGATGTTCAGTCTGCGGCTAAGCCAGGTGCTAAACACGTATATGCTCTTGAGCCAAATGTATCTTCGAGCCGTCGGCAGCACCAGAGCTACCACATGGGTCAAGGACAAGTGGAACGTGACAGCGCCGGTCGAGGTGGTCAACCTGGTCGAGGTCTACTCGGTCACGGGGCTGTGGATGGGCTTCTGCATCTTCTCGTGCATCGCGCTCAGCGCCAGCGGGATCCTCAGCGTCTTCTTCACTCACCTGGCCAGCGGGCCCGACGTGCTCGGGTACGCGTCGACGCTGGTGCGGGACTCGCGGTACATCCAGATGCCGCCCGAGACGGGACAGATGGGCGGGGCCGACATGACGGTCGAGATGAGGGACATGAGGGTCCGGTATGGGTTCACGGGACAGAACTCCAAGGGGCAGGTGTGGGTTGGAGTTGGGCGGGAGAAGGATACGAAGCGAATAAGAGATTACCTTGCTCAAGACTAGACTAACAACCTAATGTAATTGATACCCTTGAATGATGATGATGGTATGTGAAGAGTGATCCCATTCATCAAGACCAACTTGACCGCTCACACCATCCCTCTGCCCGACCCGTAAGTGCCTGATGTTGACCTGTTGGTTACAAGGCCAACTTGAAGATCGGCAACCATTGACAAGTTGCACAAGCTGTTGCCCCGAGCCAAGCCTGTTCCTGTCTGCAAAACCCCCCACACCAGCTACGGGACAAACTAAAGTAAAGTTCAGGTGACGTGTGTGACTGTTGGTGACAGCATCTGCCGACGAGCGAGCCCATCTCGATTACAGCCTAGGTGACCGACAGCCTGGGTTCGCTCTGCCCGCCGATCGAAATGCCAACTTCGAGCCCGCCTGTCCTGTCTCAAGGGAAAGGGCGGGAGGGCGGCGGCCGTTGGGGTGGACGACGGCTCATCTCGGTCTCGGGAATCGACGATCCGGGCGTCGATCACTCATGCATACAGCTGAAAGGAAGAAGAAACGAGGGGGAGCGGGTGTGCCCAACTGTGTCAAACACCAGCTTGGCTATTGGGCTGCGTACCCGTTTGATCATGATGCCATTTGTGATTCTTTTCGTTTCTTTGCAGAATGGCAATGTCAAATTACGAGAAAAAGTGTTCAACGAGTTCATCTGTCGAGAAAAATTCTCTTGTAGCTATTCCCCAAGTCTTGGGTATCCTTGATAGGCGCAAGCCATGAATGTGTGTTGAATGCTCCGTACTTTGTGCCCTACCTAGGTAAGATACGGTCAAGCCAAGACCATCATATGCATAATGCATAAAAGAAGCAATTCTCAATATCGCCAAGGTCTCTCTCGTAAGCATCCCATAAAGAGAAGTGCTTGGTGAGAGAAGCTTGAACAAGTCGACAAGCTTTGCATATTCTTCAGTGGCGCCTTGTCCGCCGGCCATGAAGGACAGAAAGATGACAGCTCTGATTCAGCCACAGGATAGGGCCCAATGGGTTCTGGAGCGTCAACGAGATCGCGCCAGGGCAGCGCCATGTCTGATGAATGGGTTGTTTTGGTGGGGATTTTGTGTTGAAGGGGGTCTGCAGATGGAACGATTATCATTCGCTAGGAGATGAATATACTCTGTCGGTTACCTATGCAGAGTATAGATATAGACAAAGTATGTGTACTGGCCGAGGAAAGTATATACTGTTCATAATCCGTCCTTCGGCAAACAACCTGTCCTCTCGGCCGAGGTTGACAAACACCATATTTCCTAGACAAGCTCAGCAAGGGTATCGGAGCATCTAAATCAGCATACTCCGTACATAGCTGCGTACGGATATACGCAGCCGATTCTTAATGCAACCTGCAGATGCCCGTAATATGTCTCGTCTCCCTTGCTACTGGGTGCGCGCGCGTCTCCGTCCCTGACAGCAAACTCCACAGCACAGCAAGACAGCCCTGTCAGATCAGATGTCAGTTTACTACTCTCTGACCGATGGCAGCTCGATCAGAGATTGTGGAGTTTGTGTGGTTCCAGCTCTGGACGCTTCGAGGCTGGTCTCCGAGACACGCATCGTCGTTGCCAGATCAAGATCTGCGGGCATCACAAACAATTCACATTTCTCGCTTGCTTGATCGTTTTACCGCCTCGAGTAAAGGTCAGCAAAACTCGGCTTTCCTTGCCGCGCCATCCTTCAGCTTAAGAGTCTAGTCCCTTCGGTAAGAGGTATTCGAAATGGACTGGGCCAAGGGCAAAAAAAGCAAAACATATTCGCGGGACGGTAGGTAGTGTTGGTGGAGTTTTGGAAAGTGATCATCGCATGTTCATCTCGCGAATGACCGGCACAGCACCGATTCCGCAACTTCTCCTCTTTGAGAGGACAAAACGATCAAGGGAAGAAGAAAAAAACAAAGATCCATCAAGTTCTGCATCGGCAAGACGGACAATATGTGGGGGATCCCGGCGGATGCCGTGAGAGAGATGGGGAAACTCGTTCGAGGATCCTTTGCAATTTTCAAACTCCCATCATGACTTTTCGGTCCTAGTGCCCATCGTACTGGGCAATAATTCCCTCGGATATGTCAAATACTATGTGGTTATGCGACTCTGGGGCAGCAAGTTTAAGAGTTGTAGATGTGGGTCAATGGTTGATGTCGTACGTTTTCAATGGGTTGAATCGGCGTCTTCCTAGCTCTTGTACAAGAAGAAACTGAACGGTGGAAAAAGAAACGAAACTTGGGAGATATTGTAACCCACTGGAGCCGAACTGCCTCGGCCTCGACTCCATGGGTGGAGTTGTAGAGAAAGCCTCTCGGGGGCCTCAAGATATCACGGCAATCCAACGGTGTCTCTAATGACCGGACGCGATAGGGCAATGGAGTTTTCGCAGGATGAGATTGTCTTTGATCTGAGATGAAGAGATCGACATTACATTGGCGATGGGTCCAGATCCCTCAGGTCAGGTCGGTCATTAGCAACTGGTCTTCTGACGGCCGAGTAGTGTGCCATTCGGCTACGTCATGGTGCAAGCGACTACCAACGCATTCCTCTCAGTAACTAGCGAGTAGCCATCACCAGCAGGCCACACATGCCGTCAAACGATGGGATGCGAAATGCAATGGTGGTGTGTTTAACAGCGCAAAGCGCCGGTATTAAAAAGCAAAACCTTCCCAAGAGGGGGGCGAAGACGAAGAAGACGAGGAAAGGGAAAAAGAAACGAGAGGCTGACGGCAAAGGCAAAAAGAAGAAAGGAAATAATAGGGAAATGGGACTCGTCCACGACCCGGCCGAGAGTCTCCCAATCATTGGATGTCCATTCGGCACTACCCTTCCCTCCCACCCCTAGTCGCAAGCCTGGCCCGCCTGACCTCGCCTGACTGCCGGGGACGGCTTTGTATGAAGGAAGAGGGAGGGAAGAGTCCGCTGCCGTGGGACCATGTTGGCGATGGACTCGAAAAGAGCTGAAGGAGAGACAAATGTCCAAGCAGAGATTGAGTGTACACCCCTTGACTGCAATGACAGATTCCCGAGGCGACAGCAACAAGGGATGACGTTGGGAAAAAGGGAGACAAGAGTGAAATGCCCTCTCCTTGCCTTATTCGCTCCTATCCCCGAGAACTCACATATCCCATCGGACAAGCTCCCATCGACTTCTATTTGACCATGGATGATCCTGACCCCCTTTTCTCCACCACCATTGGGGCACCGCCTTTTTCGCGAGAGTCTGAGAAGAGCTTGCAGCGACAAGAGGAAGAAGAAAAACACACAAAGAGTGCAAAAAGGCAGGACCCTTGTCAAGCCTCCTTGTCCTTCTCTGGTAAAATCGTCCTCTCTCATCATCCTCGTCCCCCCCACCCATGTCTTTGCCGCCGCCGCCCTTGGAGGGGGGGAAGGGTTCCCCTTGTAAGCCAGACCCTGGTCGAAAGACGCCGGCCGCAACGCAAACCAAACCAAAGAGAACCCTGGCCAAGCGGTTGCGGACCCGCCCTTGGGATCGTGAGCTGATTGAACGACGGGGTGGATGATTGCTTCTTTGCTAGCTTCTGCGTGATGCCGATTGTCAGTTTGTTGGTGGACACCGCCCCGGGTGATATACTTGAGGGCGATGACGAGAATGAGGAAGAGAGAGATGGCATCGGAGCCCTGTCCTGCCCAGGTTGTGTGTAAGTTGACCCGTTCCTGGATGGCGGTAAGATATTACGAACGGATACTCGGGTCAGTAGACAGACAGCCTTATAATAATAACCTTGTTGTTCCTCTTGTAACACTCTTGCCCGTCTGTCTGTCTGTCTGTCTGTCTGCCTCTTCCACTCTTTCGGAGCAGATATCCCAGCGTGACCACGGCCAAGTGGAGGTGCTGATAATTATTAAGGAAACACATCCCGGCATCTTTTTTCCCCTTCTCCTCCCTCTTTGGACCTGACCTCGCCTGTCAAAGAAGCCTCCTGCTTTTTTTTCTTATTATCCCTGAGCCTTGTCTGTCAGCGGGACGACTCCATTTTCGATCCCTCCCTTCTTCTTCACTCTCCGAGGTCCGTCTTGTTAGTGGTTGGGCTCCATACACAAACTATCTGGCTCACCTTTGCGCCGACCGCTCTCTTCGTTTATTACCAGATTATCTGCTATTCTATTACCATTACCGCCTTTACATCAGTACCTACTGTACACGCATACATTTACTACTGGCATCTCATCTGCCACGTTCCAAAACTGGACCCAATTCTCCTCACCACTGGCATCGAATCGCCAACGCAAACTTGATTCTGGGCCCTGCAACTGCAACAGCGACTCCAACTGCACACCCCATTCACCCACCCGCTGAGACCTGATTCAAAGGTGTCAGACACTGTCAATTCCGCCCGCTCTCCCGAGATAAATGCGCTATTCGCCAACGGGCGCCCCAAGAGAGAAAGGATCCGTCCGTCCTTGACCTTGTCCTTGACCTTCCGCGTCCGTCCATCGAGTCGCGCTGCCGAGCCGCCCTCCGCTGTCATCCGTACCTACCTACCTACCTTATTAGATATCACCCCACGCACACCCTCAACACCACCACTTTTTTTCTTTTAACCAATCTCTTGATTCTCCTCTCAATCATGCACTGAAGGAGGCCAAGAAGACACAGACTCTTGAATCCGACTCGCATCCTCTTCCTCCCCCCAATCTCCCCTGGCAGAGTCGCCCTTACCAAGCCATGGCAGCTGCGGTGCTTCGCCAGGGCCCTATCATCGCCGTCGACATGCCCGCCAACTCTAACACCACCACCACCAACACCACCACGACGCCTCTAACCACCACCAGCGTCAGCGCCGGCGTCAAAACCGGCTCCGACCCCGAACACGACGCCACACCACCCGAGCTTAGCGATATCGACTACTTCCTCACCGTTCTCCAGTTGCCCTCTGGCCGAACCGAGAGCCAGATAGAGGACGACCTCGTCTCCAAGGCCAGCGCTCTGGGTATCTCGACTGCTGCCGTCACCGATAAGCGCATCACCTCGAGCGTCGAGTCAGCCTCTACCGTCTACAACGCCCGCACGTTTTCCATGCTATCTGGTGGATCTACGAGCACAGCTCTGACTACGCATTCCTCCCTCTTTGGCCCTCCTACACCGGACCTCTCAAGCGCCAGGCAGTCTAAGGATTTGAGCTTTGCTCAGTACGACCGTTACTTGTCCATTATCGATCCTCACCACAACCATCCCAAGTTCCTCAAGGAGCCGCCACCTCCGGACCCGACCACCCAGAGCATATTTAGTGGCAAGACCAACAAGCGAAGCCTTTTCAGCGTCAAGTCGGGATTCAAGCTGCGATGGCGGAAAAAGACTCCCCAGCCTCTCGAGGTCCTCATGTGTGTACTTCCCCGGATCCCGACCTGGATTGTCTCACAAAAAAATCATAGTGTGCTGACTGGCTTCTTATAGGACCTGTGTGTGCTGCCATGCCGATTTCAAGAGCTCAAGCTCATTACACAGCATCACCTGTGGTCACACATACTGCGCCGACTGCCTTAGATCACTTATTCACGCCGCCATGGCTGACGAGTCCAGCATGCCTCCACGATGCTGTGCTCAGCCGCTGCCGGGCTCCGTTATCAAGGACTTGCTGAGCCGGGACGCCCAGCAGGAGTTCCTCAAGTCCATTATCCAGTACAGCACCCCCTGGCAGGCGAGGATATTCTGCCCCAATCCCTCATGCGGCGAATTCATCCCGCCACACTACAAGCTGGACCCGAAATATCCATTCAATGTCACCTGCCGCAAGTGCAACACCCGAGCATGCCTCATGTGCAAGCGCAACGCCCACCCGACCGGAAAGGACTGCCCAGAGGATTGGGAGCTGGATCAGGTCTTGAAGATGGGTGACAAGGCCGGCTGGAGGCGGTGTTACAAGTGCCGGAATCTGGTCGAGCTCGTCGAGGGCTGCACCCACATGACTTGTCGGTGCAAGGCCCAGTTCTGCTACATCTGTGGTGGCGTGTGGGACGCCAATATTGGGTGCCCCAACTACTGCAATGGCGAGGAAGAGATGGAACGGAGGAGGCGGGAGGAGCAGGTCCAGCTCGCCGAGTATGAGGCAGAGAAGCTTGTGCAAGAAGCCGCAGCGGCGGCGGCGTCAGCTGAACGACTCGAAGCCGAGGAGCGAACACGAAACAAGGACGACTTTTCCAACCTGGCCGAAATGCAGCAGCACGAAATGGAGCGGTTCCTCGAGTTTGCCGAACAAGGTAGGGAACACATGAGGGCCCGATATGCGGAGCAGAAACAGGCCATGGTGGAACGACATGCCGATCAGGAAGAAAAGATGAAGGAGAAGCACGCAAGGACAGTCAGCCACCTCGAGGATCGACAAGTGGCTGCCGAGATGGACCTCCGATCTACTCTGGAGGCGAGCGAGCGAAGTGTCAAGATCCGACTCAAGCACATGGAGGCTTACTGCGATGGTCTCGGCCGTGGTGGTGACCCCAGCTCAAGCTCGACTTCCCTCCCCCATCGCGTGGTGACGGAGCGGGACCTCCGTGAACTGGGCCAGCAGTACAACATCCGGGACGGCATGGAGAGGTCGCACCAAGCCAAGATCAATGTCATGCGGGACCGACAGGCCAAACGCATGGAGGAGCTTATCGACCGCCAGGAGATGGAGCATGAAAAGTTTCTTGACCGATGTCGCGACGAGCTTGAGGGCCTCGCTGTCCAAGCTACCCACGACGAAGAGACATTTGCTGGCACGTTTGCCGCCAGAAAGGCTAAGCTGGTGCGCCGGTGGGAGCTCGCCATTGAGATTCTTCGCAAGGAACTCGAGGCTCACGATGGCGTCAAGTATGCCCCGATTCCTACGCCGACGTGGCCCGAGGACAAGACGGCAGAGTCCCCTTCGACAGAGTAAGCATGTCTTTGCTTCGGTATTATCTTATTAATGAGTGATACCGTGCAACGAAGAGCACGAGTGGACAACGCATTTCAGCAACGGCCTTGACGAGCACCCGGATTTTCATCTATACTATTTTCTCTCCCTTGGGATATTTACGACCACCCCGATTTCTTTTCTTCTTCCACCTTTTTCTTGTTTATACGACTTTTTACTTTACTTTGTACGGCATGATACCAGGCCAACCAGCCATGGGAAGCGGGCAGCTCTCGAGCATGTTCCGCCGGTTTATTTGGAGTTGAACGCATTTTCAAGCATCAGCATAGCATTGTTGTCTATTTCCTTTCCCCTATACACTGCGGACCTGTTTCCAGGCCACGAAAAGAGCGACAGACGGTTGGGTGAGATGTTATCACGACCTCACCCTGACATGTTAATCGACGTTGGAGAGGGAGCGAGTCCATTTTTTCTCTATTTTGTGATTTACCTAGTTCATACCCCCAGACGTTGGTCGTGCTGCGTCATGATAGATTGGAGATCTCCAGATCATAGAAAGATGAGAGGGTTATTGACATTTGCGAGTTTGTACTCGACACTGGCTTGGTGTGTAATGATCTGGATGTTGTGAGACTTGCATGGATAGATGATGGATGGAGGATGCCCTGGGATTGATAGAAGGGAAGTGAATTGACGAACCAGATGACCAAAGCGTCTAATCTGTATGCATGTCTCCGAAATTATGGTTCCCGAGTGAGACACTTGTCGAGTGAGGGCATGATCCTTGATGTTGGACTTGAAGGCTGGGGTTCCTTGGATCTAGCTCAGGCTCACCGTGCCCATCGCAATTTGTTGTTTGCCTCCGAGGTTGTTGACCAAAACTCTATTCAACCTCGTCTCTCCCCGGCATCCTACATTAGAAGCACGGCTTCCTGCTCAGAATCCATGCCGGTAGATGTCGAATCTCCGAAATGGAAGAAAAAAGGCAACCGCATCAAGCGAACGGTGTTGCAGTGTTACATGGAATAGAGTTGTAATGGCCGAACGAGACACACACATACATACGCACACACATACACACGATCCTTGCGTACAAGGTCTGGGGGAGTTTACTCCGACGGAGTATGAGCAAACACGGGAACAGGGCGCGTGTCTCGGAGAATACAGATTGAGATGTTGATACTGTACGGAATCGAACTTTTCTGTGTCAGGCAGGTGAGTCTGCAGTATCCCGTGTAATTGTTACTCGTGTTGAATGTGGCATCATGTCTGCCCCCCCTTTAGAACGCAGAACATGTCAAAAGGAGAAACCAGCGCCGCAGCCTTCAGGCATCAAGAACGGTGTTTTTCTTGTCTCTCTGCCCGTTCGGCGAGATCGACAGGGCCAAGGTCTACAGGTGTGGCTGCAAATGTCCCCATCTGGTGTTTGTCAGGGATACCTCGGCACCTTTTAACTCGCTGATGTTGCTGCTCGTTTGAGAGAGGCTTATTTCCCCGTTACGTGCTCTTTATTCTAGAACACGAAACGTGGCCGGGATATGAAACACGAGGACTTTTCGAGTCTTTGTCTTTATTTTTTTGCCGGCGACTCGGGCCGTGTTGGTTTGTTGCTGATGGCTCTAAAAATAGGAGGGAGAACGACTACGAATGGTTGACGGGAGGATGCTTGGAGGGATTCGAGGGCGCCCGAGTCTCAGATGCGATGACTTGCTTGCTTGCCTGTGGATGTAAGCAAGCAAGCAGGTCTCTCGATATAGCATAGCATGGCTGCAGATGCCCGCAGACGCAAGACGTGCAGGGCTGTTTCTTGCGCCAGAGACTGGGACCCGAGATCCATCTTCTACAGTGCAGACGGGAGACTCCTCATGTTGGTTGCCGTGAGGCCTTGGTGAATCGGGCACTGTTCTGTGTATATCCGTGTCCGTGACTCAGACCGGAGGGCGGCAAAGCATGATATATGGATGGCTTCACGTTTTGGATTACTGCGGGCAGCCGTGGTGGCTTTTGATGCTGTCCAACTCGCTGCCAAACACGTTGCCAAAGAGTGGAGAGGTGCGCAGTACGTAATCCAGAGGGGTGAAGGGCCCATGGCCAACGCTTCCCTGTCTAGGAGGATGGATGATGGAGGATGGTGACAATGAGTGTTTGTTTACACGTCTACACAGGTTGAGGGTTGGAGTCGTCGTTGCTGACATTCATGGCATTTACACAAGTCGAACCCCGTCAGCCACGCTCTGAATCCATTGGACATGTTTCGAAAAATAAAGGCAGGTTGCTGCGAGAAAGAACAAATGCCCCCTGAAGCCCAAGCCCAGGGGACCCTCCTTTATCCAAAACGCCCATGGCCGCCCGCAGATGGCGCCCGGATGGGACCCCTAGCCCGCTAAAGAGACTTGGAAGTTTAGGTACCGCGTCACCTCAGCCACACAAAACAAGTCAGCCCAATTTCACCAGGGCCAAGGCCAAGGCGAGGCAAGGCAACCCCCCATCCCATCCCATCCTCCCTCACTCCACCTACCGATCTCCATATTCCCCATCATCCAATCCATCTCCGTCTGTTCGAGAATCACTTCGTTTCCCTTCTACTGTGCCCTGGGAGTTTGCGTTGCCATCTATTTTCCTGCGTTTGCGTGCGTATATTGCGGGCGCTCGTTTACTTGGGCATCGTATCTTCCCCCCTTGTCTCGCTCGTCTTCCCTTAATAGAAAGTGTTTCGCTGCTCTCTCTCGTCTTCTCTTGAATCTCCGTCCCCTACCGCTTCTTCCGACGCATCGGCCCAGTTGCTAGCAGCACCCCGCCGCTAGGTGCGCTCCCAGCTGCAGATTGCGAAGCTCTGAGGTGCCCCCATCAGATCACCACCACCTCCCACCAACAGCTTTTCTTGGCACCTACAACCACCATCGTCAACCCATCATCGTCGCCATCATCATCGCCGATTCGAAAAAAATAAGTCGATTTTGTACAGACTACTTTTTTTTTTTCGTTCGCTACCTTCCCGTCGCCGTTAACGGCCCGTCGTCGTCGACGCCGTTTATCCACCGAGACCTGTCTCTCCCTCTTGTCTTGCTGCGACGAGCCACGTCCTGCCCAATCGTTTGCTCCACGACCTCGTCCTCGACCTTAGTCTAGCTTGGGGAATGTGAGCGGACCACCTCGACGACCCCGACACACAAACCCACCCCAGAGACGACCCTCGCTACAAACAGCCCCGCGAGACGAGACACCTGCGCTGTGCTCGCTCGCTCCCTTGGTCGTCGTCGTCATGAACGAATTCCACTCGACCGGCGCCGACGCCTTCTCTCCCCAGATCCCGCGCGACCGCACCGGCAGCATGTCTGTGGGCAACGCTCCCGTGAGCCCTCCGGGCCCGCCGTCAGACCACGGCGGTGCTGCTGTTGACGATGCTTCTCAGAGCCCTGATGGCGACGCTGCGCCGGGCCTATCCGGAGCTAGCCCTGAGGTCCTCAAGCAAGTATCTGAGGTTCTATCTTCCGACGTACGCCTTACCTGCTTGGACAAGATGGCCCGATGGACCTGTGGATGACATGCTGATGGCATTGATAGATTGGCGTTGTTACTCTCCTGAACCGGCTCAAGCAGAGCATAGCTTCAGCAAAGGTATGCGCCCTCACCAGCTCCCCTCCGATGCCGCCGCAATTCATCCCGCTGACTTCTATCTTGTAGGAATTCGCTCTGTTCCTCAAGAAACGATCTAGCCTCGAAGAAGATCATGCCAATAGTCTGAAAAAGCTCACTCGCACCACCCAAGAGGTGATGCGACGGCCCGACCACCGCCAAGGCACCTTTGCTGGCGCTTACGACGCCATGGCCAGCACCCACGACCGCATGGCCGAGAACGGTATCGAGTTTGCCAACGAGCTGCACCGAATGCACGATGAGCTGATTGAGCTCGCCAACGTCGCCGAGCGAAGCCGAAAGCAATGGAAGGCCAATGGCCTATCAGCCGAGAACAAGGTCTCGGAGATGGAGCAGACCATGCGCAAGAGCAAGACCAAGTACGACTCCCTCGCCGATGACTACGAGAAGGCAAAGATGGGAGAGGCGCGCCAGAGCGGCAAGATGTTTGGCGCCCTCAAGGGTCACAAGTCAGCTGCCCAGCACGAGGAGGATCTGTTAAAGAAGGTTCAGGCGGCCGACCAGACCTACAAGGGGCATGTCCAGGCGCTGCAGACCGAGAAGGCCCAGCTTGTGGCGTCGACACGACCAGAGGCTGTCAAGAATCTACAGGAGTCCATCAGAGAGATTGATGCGGGTGTGGCGATGCAGATGCAGAAGTTTGGTATGTCGGCCCAACCCAATCGCACCCTTCACGCTGCTAACCTTCCTTGAGCTTCCTTTAACGAGAAGCTCCTGCTGAGCAACGGCCTCAGCGTCAGCCCTATTCAAGGTCCGGGTCAGAGCAGCACTTCACAGCGTAGCTTGCGGCAGGCTGCTTCGTCAATTGACAACGAGAAGGACTTGAATGACTATGTCGTTGCGCAGGTCAGGAGCATGCCTGCCAACACGGGCGAGATCAAATATGAGCGCAACCCAGTTAGTGTCACCGGCGCCCATCAATAGAGCTCCTGTTTAACGGTTTCGTAGGTGCTTAACCCTCCGGGCTCCAATCATCAGCCAGGCGGTCCAGTCCAACAACCAGCTGTGATACAGCCCCCATCCCAGGGAAGCTTCTCTGGTCCTCAACCTTTGGGGCCTGGCTCTAGGACTAGTACCCTTGGCCTCGGCCCTATTACCGGTGTGACGGGTGGCGATGGTCCCTTCTCACCAACCGACGATCCTCGTCCGTTCTCCCAGCCTCATAACAGGAGCTTCAGCCAAGGAAACGTGCCGACACCGCAGGGAGGACCAGGACCGCAGTTTACTGGCCGAGGACCTAGTCAGCCGGCACCTGGGCAACGGTATGGAAATGGAGGTTCTATCAGCTCAGCTGGCCCTCCTCAACTGGGTGCTCTTCCTTTCCAGCCCAACGCGTCTCCCCCTCAACAATCTGGCCCATACCAGGCTCCCCATGACCGTAAGGGCAGCGGTGTCGGCCTGAATCAAGGTCAAGGTCAAGGAGCTCCTGCTGGGCGGTCGCCGCCGCCTTACGGAGTCCCTGGCCACCCTCCACCTGGTGGAGCCTCAGCACCATCAAAGCCCATGTTTGGACTCCCCTTGAGCCGTCTGTATGAACGTGACGGCCTAGCGGTTCCGATGGTGGTTTACCAGTGCATTCAAGCAGTTGATCTATATGGTCTCAACGTGGAAGGCATCTACCGACAGTCGGGCTCTATGGCTCACATCCAAAAGCTCAAGAACATGTTTGACACAGGTATGTCTCGTAGATTGCGAGGTGAGAACAGAGTTGACTGTGAAGCAGAGTCCTCTAGCCCGGCTCTCGACTTTAGGAACCCCGAGAACTTTTATCACGATGTCAACAGCGTCACCGGCCTGTTGAAGCAGTTCTTCCGTGACCTTCCTGATCCCCTCCTGACACTCGAGCATCACGACAGCTTCATCGCGGCAGCCAGTGAGTTTACCTGCACTCTCTCACTGAACAAACATACTAACATTGTTGTTAGAACATGACGATGATACTGTTCGACGTGACTCCCTCCACGCCATCATCAACAGCCTACCTGACCCCAACTACGCCACCCTCCGCGCCCTCACCCTTCACCTCTGGCGTATCATGGACAACTGCCACAACAACCGCA
Source organism: Ascodesmis sphaerospora (assembly GCA_027569015.1). Taxonomy (NCBI): domain Eukaryota; kingdom Fungi; phylum Ascomycota; class Pezizomycetes; order Pezizales; family Ascodesmidaceae; genus Ascodesmis; species Ascodesmis sphaerospora. The sequence continues at coordinate 606,800 of JAPPUR010000015.1, read as the reverse complement.
TGAACTCTCACAACCTGGCCGTCATCTTCGGCCCCACACTCATGGGAACCGACCCAAGCACCGCCATCGCCGACGCAGGCTGGCAGATCAAGGCGATCGACACGATCCTGCAAAACACGCTGCAGATCTTTGACGAGGACTAAACTTGACTTGAAGAAAATGTTTAACCACCGCATCATTGCGTCTGGTTAAGAGGCTTAATGGACACATCTCAGAGCTGGGGGAGAAGGATGGGGGTGGGGAATCTTGCTTCGCTCGGTTCAACGTTGGCTTTCTCTTCATGTTGCATGGCGTCTCGTATTTAATGCATGTTCTCTTCTACGTATGTTTGAATTTTAATGTTAGACTACTGGGCGGCCATGCTGAGCGCATCCCTTTATGTTTGCTTTCACGTTGAGTGGTGTGTATTTGCCAGAGCTATGAGTGACAGGGGCTTGTCACCTCGATAAGTTGCATGTTTAGTCGCGCTCTACTGCTTAAGGGATGTTGCCGGGCCTGAGCAGACACAGTAACTGCCCGGATTCCCACGGGAAGGTGGCTTAAGTTGAGTTCCAGGTTTGCCGGTGGTGTCACTGCATAAGGGTAGTAGTTTCAAAAGAAGTATCAAGGAGCTTCAGCAATTAACAAGGAGCTTTAAGAGAAACCAACTCCAAACTCCCCCTTCCCGTCTCCGACCCGTTTCCCGGGCCGCTTCCTCCGGGGTTCGAGGTTCAACTTTTTCGGAGCCGCCACCCGGCGGATGGAAAGCTCCACTTCCGCGCCGGGACAGCCACGCGACATTTTTGCCATTTCAGGAAATACGCAAAAAGGCAAAAGGAGAGAGCCCCTGAGAGGAACGACAGTAGCCAAAGTAACCCGCCTCTGACGACGATATCATCATAGTATCACAAGACCATTAGCAAGTCATGTCTTTGAACCAATTGAATTTCTCATTCGTCCTCTTCACCCCCCTCTATCGCGGGCGAGTGATGTGCCACGAAAACAACGACGCTCATACGCATTTTGTTGTATATCGAGGCTCAGAACACACAAAACAACACCCATATCCGATTCCCATTTCATAGACAACATGCAAGTGGTTTTTCTTCTTTCGTGCGTGTGTTTCTGTTTCTTCAACATTGTCCGTTCCCCGACCGTCCCCCCCCTTCTTTGTGCGCAGCGCCATGCAAGAAATAACAACAAAAAGGAGGAAAAGTTAGAGACAATAGAGAGTTTGATGCCGTGCAAAAAAGAGAAGAAAAAACGAAATGATAAAAAGCCTTGTTGCCCCTGAAACAAACGATGAAACCCCAATGTACCATGCCCGTTTAGCCGCCGACCGCCCATGTAACATAATAAAAGAAAAAAGTGATATATCCGTCTTTGCAGTTTCCCACCCCCCTTTCTCGCGGTGCATGGTATCGCTTGGTTTCTGGTCAAACATACGTTGAGTTCCGTACAAAGGGTATAGCCGTGAGAGTAATGATAAAAAGAAAAGTCCAAGCCAGTGAGAGCTCCCAAAGAGTATGAGGTGTGTGTGTGTGTGTGTGTGTGTGAGTGAGTATGTAATGTATAATGTATGATAGTAATGTTGTGACAGGTGTGTTGAGATACACAAATCGAGCAGTTGGAGCGCCTCACTGAATCTTGATGGCCTCGAAAAGGCCAAGGCTCAGGCTGGTATCGTTCTCGCCCACGTTAGGAGTTGGCTCACTAAGCACCTCCCATCGTCGAAGAACAAAAGGACTGAGCCGCTCCTGGACCGCAGGTCCAATGCCGTATTGAGCACCCATGCCACGGGCGACGGCGCTGTGCGGTGACGCCGCCTTCTCTCGGTGTGACAGCATCAAGTTGTCTGCTGCTCCCGGCTGAGGTGAGCTGAAGAGGTAATACAACCGCGGGTCGGACGAAGTCCCAGGATGAGGGAGGCCGCCCGGTGTCAGGAGGACGGCTTTAGCGCAGTTGACTCGCAGGTCTTCCGGAAGTGCGTCAACCAGAAGAATGGCAATGTCGAAGACTTGTTGAGGAAGTGAGCCGATTGTAGCAGCTGGCAGCTGCTCCAACTCGAGTAGTAGGCCACAGAGGACGAGGATGATGCGTGCTCGAATGTCGTGGACGGCTGGCATGGGAGGTCGCGCAGCAGTGGCTGTGGGAAGGGGTGCTGACGGAGGCTCCGATGACAAGCTGTGGAGGGTGATGAAGCGCAGAATGGCAGGCAGCCAGTGCTCCAAGACATCTGCGTGGATGTTGGATCGCTCCTGGGGTCCTGCTGCAACAATCTCCCACAAGTCTGTCAGCTTGTCCACCATGCCCAGAGAGAGCTGCGCCATCTTAGGAGGAGCTTGGCCTGAAATGATGGCTTCGACGACGCCCAGAAGATTCTCAGCCATGTGAATAGGCTGCCTCGATCCCGTCTCGGTAGAACTGGGGAACTTGAGCGAAGGAATCAGGTCGAGGAACCCAGCCTGAGCTTGGCTCTTGAGGTGCTGAGTGATGTCGTCGCTCAAGCAAGGCAAAAGACTTGTCCACATGATGTTGCCCGCCTCGATTGCCCGTTCCATAGACTTGGCAAAGAGTTCGAAGCGGGACGAGCTTTGATCAGAGACTTCGTTCGAGTTTGGCTGAGGCATGGCCAAGTCCAGATTCAGCTTGAGTTGGCAGAAAGGCAGTGTCAGCTCATTTGCGATTTGAAGGATCTGGTCAAATGAGATTTGCGTCTCGCCAGGGTCTCCTGGGATCAAGAGCTTGGTCGTCACTTTGCGCACGATACCGACAGCCTCGGCTGGCAGCGACTTGATGCTGAGGGCATTGGATACTGCAGTCGAATCCACCAGCACGAGGGTACGCAGTGTCTCGAGGAGGCTCTCTTGGCATGAAGTGTTGTCGAGTGGGAGTTCGACCCCGTTGCCGTGGCTTCTGAGGGCAGAGTACTCCAAGAGGGCATTGCGGACGAGATTCAGGAGGCCCTTGGGTTGCTCGAACTTGGCGCATTTTTGCTCGGTGCGGAATCGATAGCTTTCCTCGGGAGAAAGACCCGTCGTAGTCGGTAGCGAAGTAATGACAAGCTGCAGAAGCTCCTGCAGATAGGTGGCGGACCCATGTTGAGTTGATACCATCTCCGGGGTCACATTCTGCATGCTCGCAGACGGCGCGCTAGCTGTGCTCATGATGATTGGCATTGCCAGGCAGCCCGAACTTACGAGAAGAGGGAACAGATCAGAAAGGAGGGGCCGGTTTTGAAGGGACCGAATATGGCTCGTCCAGTCCGTCATGAGCTTGTCAAAGTGCTGAGCGTCGAACCCCCGTATCCTAGCAAGCAGCATGCCAAACACTCGTCGCGTTTCGTCCTTCTTCGCCCATCCTCGCTCAAGTCGAGGAATGATAGTCCTAAATAGTCGATTCATCGTGGGAGGGTCCAGTCGTGTGCCGCTAGCCAGGAGCTTCTCTATTTCCTCCGCCATTTCGCTCTCGGCATGTTGAGCAGGGGCAGACATGATATCCGACACAGGCGAGCAGGCGTCGATGGCGTTGTTGCGATCGCACTGAAGCAACTCTCGGTGAAGCTCGCTGGCCATTTCTTCGTGGCCTGTCATCCGTTGAGCAAGGCTGGAGAGGGCAGCGAGCAGTGGTCGGTGTACAATGCCCTGCTCCTCGTTAATCAACTTCAGACGCTCGATTAAGCTGTTAAACAGGTCATCTGCGCTACCCAGAGCAAAGAATATCTGCAGGTTTGAGCTGATAGTGTCAGCGCAGGATGCCAGGACATCAGCATCTGCTGTTTTGGAGCAAGCTCCGAGGATGTCTGACAACATGGTAAAGTCTTCAGCCGTCTCCATGATGCCACGGATAGAGGTGTACATCGCCAAAGACAAGGGAGGGTGTGTTTTGGCGGATAGCTGGTTGATTAGATAGTCGCGCAGGTGTGCGCCAATGCAACTCCTGAGGGCATTACTGCTGCTTCCTATCCGCTGCAACAACTTCTTGAGAGACATTGGCTTCTTCTCAGATAGAGGATCGCCAGGGGGGAGTGGGAGGCCGAGGGTGTGTTTGACATATTTGATGGCGTTCGCAATGTCCTGCTCCTCGTCGATAACTGAATAGTTTCCGGCTCGTCTCAGCAGGTTTCCTCTCTCGCCCCTCTTCTTCTGAGACAAAGCATGGACTGGCAGCTCGACAAGAAGTCGACTTGAACAAGGGCCCTCCACTGGATCAATGTCCGCCTCGTCGTGGTAGCCACCGCGGGCAATCGTCCATTGCATGTACTGAGAAACGGAAAAGTGGCCGGTTCGAACAAGCACCGTCACAAGGTGATACACAAGTTGCTTCCGCGTCTTGTCGTGAATCGCAACTCCATCCAAAATCTCGAGAATTGGTGTTGTCGGGTTCACGCGGAACTGGCTCCATTGTCGGATAAGTCGCGCCGCAACAAAAACCTTGGCGAGGCCTGGGCGGTGAAATGAGGTCGCCCACTCCACAACCGTCTTCATGATGAGCGGCTTATTCTCACTCGTTGCCCAGCACTTTGCCGTCAAGTTGTCAACCGGTCCCTTGAGCGCAGCGTCAAGCAGCTTGACCAATTGATTCCGGCCAGCCGGGGGTGAGGCGGTACTGGACACGAGGAGTCGTGAGTTGCGTGAATGAATCGTTTGTATAGCCGTTTGAGTTGCTTCGTGGTCTGGGCCGAGAGTAGCCTGTAGCGTGTCCCGGTACCTAGGCCAAGCACTGGGGTAAATGAAGCTTTCTGGGTTATTTCTAACCAAGGAGCCGAGCAGAGACGATAGTCTGCTCGAGAGTTGTACAAGAAGGTCTTGATCAGGGTCATTGTGTATCTGGCGCGTGTGAGATATTGCAACTGAATCAGCGAGAGGAATAAAACTTACCACATGGAGATGGCTGAGAAGTGCAAATACAAGTCGTCGGCCATACTTGCGAGATCTGAGAAGATCTTTCCAGTATATCTGGGCTATTAGAATCCACATAGGAATTTTAGACTGAGGGCTATTTTCAACGCCCGAAACAACCCAGTCTAGGTAATGATCTCTGTCTAGCAACTGCTCGGAATACAAGTTTGTTGCCAGACGGATGCTGTGAAACAGTCAGTAATTGTGCCTTGGAAACAGAAGCAGATAACTTACGCATATGTAACTCTGTTCTTCCAGTCGATCTCGCCGAACCCATTAACAACAGAATCGACAAACTGCTCAACAAGTCCGGTCCAGTCTCGAGCCCACTTCAGCTCACCCCCCATGACAAAAGCTCCGTTCACCCCCTTTCTCTTGAAAGCTCTTATCTCGTTGGCGCCGACGCACTTGGCTAACCAGACAGCCCTCTCGGCAGGGACGTTCTTGTTCAGGCACTGGTCAAGCAGGGTTCTGCCGCGGATTCCGTGGGGAATCGTCCGGCTGAGACGTCGCAGGGAGATCGCAGGGTTCGCCAGGTCTTTGAGCCAGACCTCTCTCTTCGTATCGGTAAGGGTCACTCGCGGAGGCGGCTTGAACGTTGAGGGCGCGGTGATCTGACCACGGTGCCTGCGCTGAGTCAAGACACCCATGAAAATAGTGGAAAGAGCATTGAAGCCTGACTTTTGCTTCAAGGCTGGGAAAATGGCCAGCTTCGCGGACGACGTCTCGGCAACGTTCAGGTTGACCTTGTCCCACGTACCCTTCGTGATGGCGTCGCTGCTCCACTCATCTTCGTGATGCGATCCGTTCCATGGGAAGAAGTCGGCGTATCCTGAGTTGAGCCCCTTGCTGAAGGGGTCTACTGGAGTTCGGCCGGTGACATCGGATCGGTTCGTTGTCAGGTATCGCGGGGCGAGGGGAGGCACTTCAACCGTGTACGGCTTCGGTCGGGTATCCTTCTTCGCCGGCGCAGGCGCGGCTGTGGTTATTCGGGGGGCGGATCTGGGCTGTGTTGGGGGTGGGCGGCGCGTCGGCATCGGCATCATGGTCGAGCTGGCGCTGTTGCTGGCTGCTGGGCTGACGGCAGCAGTCGAGAAGGGGTCGGTATTTGTCGGTAGGCGTGAAGGGGTGAGGCTCTGGGGAGATTCGGTAGCGGGTATAGGGCCGATGGAGGCATCGTGGGATAGCTCGAGGCGGAGGCGTGAGCCGCCTCGTCTTGGTGTTGTGTTGTAGCGATTAGGGGTGGCATCGGTGGAATCGCCTGTGAGGTCGATAAAGGACGAGTCTTTCCGGACGGGCGAGGCTGGCAAGAACTGCTGGTGCTGCCCGGATAACGTGCGCTGATTGGGAGGGCGCTGAACGGGTAGCGATGAAGAGCTCACGGAGCGCTGAGGCGGCCGCGGCTGGACGCCCATGGGGGTCCGCGAGGTCATTGCTGGGTCGGGGGCGGAGGCGCCATTCCGGAAGATCTAGGTATTCGATGTGTTGAATGTTGATCGAGGTGGAAGTTTATAAATCACAGGGCAACGCGATCGCTCGAGATGAGGCCGCGGTGTCCTGTGAAGTTGGTGCTGAGGTAAGAGGGCGATATGATCCGCTCGGCGTCAAAATGTCGCCCGATAGGGTTCAAAGCCTCGATCGCGTCGTCGTGGGTGACTCGTGAGCTGAAGCCGGAAACTCGGCCGCGCAATCCGACACAAGCGAGAGAGCAATCAACGTGACGCCGATATCCGTGAGTGAGTCGGTCGCGGGTCCGATGCGTTTATATGTTATCTCGTCTATCGCGAGCGCCGTCGTCGTCGTCGTCGAGATAATGGGGTCCAAGGGAGAGGAGGGGGGCGCGAATGCCCTCGTGTGATGCAGATGCGAGGAAGAGTATGTACGGCACAAAAGAGGAATATACTAAAGGCGAGCAGCACA